>JAWHQI010000501.1:600000-1053028 GCA_033032865.1 Dactylorhiza incarnata | reverse complement strand
ATTTTCGTTGAACTCAAATTCGTCGACCTCAAGAGCACTTTCGTCGATCTGAACATTTGATTAGTCGTTCTGAGCTTCTGTTGAGATTTCGTTGAACGCAGACTGGAGTTCGTCGAACGGAAGGATTCGTCGACTGCTGAGCCTGGATAAAAGCGTTGACCGCTGAGCTTGAGCAAAAGCGTCGAGCGCTGAGCTGGGAAAAAGCGTCGAGCGCTGAATTTGAGCAAAAGCGCCGAGCTCTGCACTTAGACAAATTCTTCGACCGCTGAGACGGGTTCGTCGACCGCTGAGAACAAGCATGTTCGTTGAACGCAGAAAGCTTGCCGATCGTCGAACGCAGATAGCCTGCCGATCGTCGAACGTAGATAGACGTTCGTCGAACGCAGATAGACGTTCGTCGAACGCAGAAATTGAATGAAATTTCTAGTTCTTACAGCCAAAACTCTTGACCCATAAACTATACATTGGGGTCAACTTGTCCTTAGTCAACAGATAGTGATCCTAGCCCAAATCACAAATAGGGTTGTTCCAACACTTTTGGGGCTTAAATAATTCTCAAACAACAATAAGGGTTGTTGGCTGGTCTTTTAACTTATGTAATTTAATCAAACATTAAGTTTAATAAGCTTATAGTATATGAGTTAATAGTTACTCTTCTAATTTGTGTGTTTTACTCAACTATTAAATTTAATATGCTCCTAGGGATTAAATAATTTTCAATGAGTGATTAGGATTGCTGGTTGCTCTCATAATTTAAGAGTTTGCATTGATTAAGGGTGAATTTTGACCCCAATCCTTTGATATGATGAACCTAGGTAATGGTATTCATGTTCCATAGTTTATAAGCTCATTTAAAGGAGTATCACATTAATACATGGTAACTATGCGCATTCAACTATTTTGGCATCATAACTCATATGACTATGACTTTTCTTAATGTAATAATATCTCAATATCATAAAGAAATTTTTGTATATCCATTTTAATTTGGCACGCTTGCTAAAAGAAAATGACATGAGAACTAGCATGCAAATCTTCTGAAAAATTCAAAAAATTTCTTAATTAAATTAATGGTGAATACTAGAGATTACCAAAACAATACACATGTAAACTCTCCAACATTTCACATAATTTACACATTTAGATTATTTATGCATGCTAAGAATTATAGTGAAAATTGACTTAAAAATCCTCCAAAATTTCAATTCATGTTTGAACCTTCATACATTTGTATAAATAAAAAAATATGAAGCAAAATAACTTGCATCCAAGATTCTTTGACCCTTCTCCAAATTATTTCATGATATTCTATTATCTTCGTACATTGTGATCATGTGTCCTTCAAAAAAAGAAAAGTTATATCCCATCAAAGAGGTAATGCTAGAACTAAAATTTAATCATAATCAAGATATCATAACTAAGTCTATTTTCACCATTCTAAAAATTTGTGGCTTTCAAAGATCATGATATTAATTGGCATGCTAGAAATGTTATAAACAATTAAATTCATGAGAGGTGATCTTGAACTCTTGCTTAAGTTTTCAAGGAAATTTAATTCGTTTGAGGTTATTATTTCATATCTAAAAGTAAATGTAACCCCCCCCCCCCCCCCCCCCCCCAACAAAACCTTAGATATTAGGGTATGGAAAAGATTCACACAAGAGATCTTTTGAACTAATTTATCCAATCTAAGAACATTCTAATCATCGTGCCTCTGAAATTGCACTTAGAAAACTAGGGCAAGAGAGTTCTTCATTATAATGAAATCTATTAAACCAAAATATACCCAAGAAATTGCCAACATAATATTTCTGCACCAACATATTATTTTAATGTAGCTAATTGGGAATTAGACATAAAAATACTCATACAAAGGCAAGATATCATCAAAGGGCGCTACAGCTAGTGTGTACTTATCCCTTGACCCCATCCATATTTACTTTAATGAGTTACAGGATGAATGGAACTTGATAGGATTGGCATACTACTAGAACACTGTATTTGGGCAGAAAATTGGCTTAAGCTCACATTCTTAGACCTCGAGCCAAACAGATGCAGCTTCATAAACATGACGAGCCTTATTATATGCATGCACAAATCTTACCATTTCTGGATTTTTGTACAATGCTGCAAAGAAATTACTCTTACCCTCTGCTCTCTTGTTCCTTCCCATTGTTCCTTGTGCTCACGCTTCCTTTTCCACATCTCCTTTGTTTCTTCTTCATCTTTCTTCAATTTCCCTTCCTCTTCTGATATCTGTTAATCACACAACCAGACAGTAAAAGACCAAACAAGAAGTTTCTCAATGAGATGATGACCAAGATAATTTTAAGGGTACCCTCATTTGCATTTTCCTTCGACACCATTCCTGCTCAGTTAAGATTTCACGAACTTTTAATTTCAACTGCTGCTGGACTTCTTTTGATTGCTCGTACTGGTGCTCAAATTTTCCCTGCAAAAGATAAATTCTCAAATATAAGCTCAATTTTATGGCTCAATTCTTTTTAGCCTTTTTAAAAGCATGGTATAAAATAGTTATTCATTGGGGAAGGGAGAACAATTTGTAGAAGTCCAGAAATTTCATCTAGATGACAGTGTAAATTATAAACAATTTAAACAAGAAATCACTAGTTTTAGTTCTTGGGGATAACAATGCATGAAAAATATTAAGGGCAATTTCATTATAATGCATAGATTTCATTATAATGAAAAATATTAAGGTGGATGCGAGTTATTGAGATTGTCAACCAAGGAACTTCTTGTTTAAATCACCTGATGGACAACATTATTTGAACTTCAGTTTTGGGTGTCCTCTCCACGAAACTTTGGTTGATCATCTAACTATTATAGTAAGTTTGTACTTGTGCCATTTCATGTATTTTTGCTTTGACATGTAGACCATTCTCATACTAGTGTTGAAGCCCTTCTTTGAACCTTAGAATTTTATAAATTATGCCCCCATTTGGTGGGGTAGAGATCGTTTTGTGTGAATACGGTGGAATGTCGCGGCTCCACAGTTCGGCTTTTTGCCGATGGCACAGACCATAGCTGCAGTTTGACATTCGTGGATTCACTCTGCATATGCTCCGCCCTGTTATACGAGGTTTAACTCTTTGATGTTCCATGCCCTTATTCTACAGTAGTCTCTTCCGTTGAAGGTTAGTTGTATTACAATAGGAAAACATCTTTGCATATTTGATACAAGTTGAACCAAACGGTCCCAGTCACAGAAATGATACTCTAAACCCCCTTAAACATCTCTGATGGGTTACTGTCTCATAGAAGTTGCTGATTAGTTCAAGCATCATAGTTGAACACTACACTTTGTCTTTGTTCAGTTGTACATGCCCCCCCAATTTTTTGAGATAGGGTCATGATGACTATTATCTTAGTTATATTGAATTAACTATTCATATAAGTTGGCTAAATCAGTTGAAATGTTATTTGCAAAGCCGTTTCATTTGTTTTGTAGAGAAAGTGCCTTCTTTATCAAACTAGCTTTCCTTTTGTGCTTCCTTAGTTGCTTCTCAAATGTCATATCTTCTTTTTCCTTCCATTGTCGTATCTTCTTGCAACCATGTTTTACTTCATGAGAATCTTGGATTCGCATGTTTCTTTTAGATATCAACTCTCATATGTATAGAAATATTCTTGAGGGATCTCGAGGGATATTTTTGAGTTTTAATATAAAATATTTTCTACTTTCTTTTTTGCTTTCTTAACAGGAAATAAAAAAAGGTAAAATATGAAATAAAAGAATCTTATATTTGCATTTTGCTAGTTGAGATTGCTTACTTTCAATTATTGAGATATAATCATTATTCTAGATTCATAGTTTCTTCCTTTCCATGTCAATTTTTTTTGCCACATTCTTTCTCCTACATCTTGGGGATTGAGTGGGTTGATAAAGTTTTTTAGAATTGAAGAATAATCTTTAATCATTTTGTTGTTCTCTTATATAGACACCAATCTGATTCATTATTAACAATGGACAAAAGATGGATGAGAGAGTTACGCCATTCGAAGAGTTATTTAGATGGCGTAAAATTGTTGCTAGATTCATACCATTCATATACACCAATTGGTGAGAAGTGTCCATGTCCTTGTAAAAAGTGTGTAAATCTAAAAAAGTGGGATAAAGATGAGGTAGAGGGGCATCTTGTGTGGAATGGTATTATGGTGAACTACACAGATTGGATTTACCACGATGGACGTCTAGCTAACAGCGGGGTCTTACAAAGTAATAAATATCCTTTTATTACAGACCCTCTGATCCATAACAACAACTCTAGTGATCTGATGAATGAACTTTTGCATGCCGCTATTCCTAATTTAACAAACAATGAGAGCTTGCATTGACAAGAATTACTCTATGGTGATATCAATGTAAACACACATTTTGAGAATCCTCAAGCTCCAATTAATGCAGATGCGAATAATCTATACACGACTCTCTTAGAGGAAAATAAGCCATTGTGGGAAGGATGCCAAAAATACACAAAACTATCTTTCTTATTGAATCTCCTCCATATCAAGACACTTGGAAATTGGAGTAATGTACATTTTGATATGTTATTGAAGGTTCTACAGGGTGCAATGCCAGGCGGATATGAATCAGTACCAGCTAATTATCGTGAGGCCAAGAAAATCACATTTAAACTGGGTCACAAATATATTAAGATTGATGCATGCGAAAATGATTGTTCATTATTTTGGGGCATACACGAAAATGATGATGCTTGTCATATATGCGGGCAATCACGATGGGTTGAAGTACAAGACGATCAATTGACCCATCGATCGAGAAAACGTAAGCAACAAGATGTGATCAGTATGAGAAAGACTCCCAAAAAAGTTTTTTGATATTTTCCATTGAAAGAATGTTTGGAGAGACTATTTCTTTGCAAGCAAACTGCCGGAATGATGCAGTGGCATGCCAAAGAGCTTAATCACGACAGTTTAAGGCATCACCCTAGAGATGGATTGGCATGGAAAGACTTTGATCAACGCCACAAAGAGTTTTCAAGTGATCCTTGAAATATTTGTTTATGACTTGCAACCGATGGATTCAATCCATTTGGTGATCTTAGCAGCACACATAGCACATGGCCAATTATGCTAGTGATATATAATGTGCCACCTTGGGAGTGCATGAAGAAAAGATCTATCATCATGTCGGGTTTGATACCTGGGCCGAAGATGTCGGGAAATAACATCGATATGTATCTACAACCATTAATAAAAGAGTTGGATGAGTTATGTGAGGTGGGGGTAGAAGTGCTTAATGCTTTAGATGGGAAAAATTTACATTGCATGCTGCATTATTATGGACTATTAGTGATTTTCCAGCACTTGGTAATCTATCAGGGTGGAACACACAGTCCAAACTTGGATGCCCATCATGCGGGTTGGACACTCAATCATGTTGGCTAAAGAATAGTCAAAAAATAGTTTATCAGGCTCACTATCGATTTCTACCAATTAATCATCCATATCGGAAAGCAAGAAAGATTGGTCGCCATGAATTGCGTATTGGTAGTAAAAAACCTCTTAATGGACAAAGAGTATCAGAGGCAACACAAAATCTTCATGTTGTATTTGGTAGAACAAATCAGTCTGGAGGAACTACCAAGTATATATTGGAAAAAAAGAAGTATATTTTTTGATCTTCCTTATTGGAAGACAAATTTACTCCGCCATTGTCTTGATACAATGCATATAGAAAAAATGTGTGTGATAATATTTTGAACACTATATTAGGTGACCCGATCAAATCCAAGGATGATGTTCGTGCTAGAAGAGATTGCAAGGATCTTGGGATTCTAAGACATCTATGGCTCCAAGAAAGAGATGATGGCACTGAGATTATTCCTCCAGCTTGCTTCACCATGAGTAAGACGGAGAAAGATACTTTTTTAGGAATGATAAAGTCATTACGAGTTCCTGATGGATATGCCTCCAACATATCACGCTGTGTTAAACTGAAGCAATGTATAATACAAGGCTTAAAGAGCCATGATAATCACATTATAATGCAACAATTGTTGTCGATTGGTTTAAGATCAGTGTTATCAAGGCATATAGTGACACCATTGATGGAGGTTTCCATGTTCTTTAGAGAATTATGTTCAAAAAAACTAAATGTTTCTGATTTGTTAAAGATTGAAGATCGCATTATCTCGGCTTTATGTCAGCTCGAAATAATTTCCCCCCTTCATTCTTCACTGTAATGATTCATCTTATGGTTCATCTATCACAAGAAGCTATTTTGGGTGGCCCGGTACAATTTAGATGAATGTATCCCATCGAGAGGGAACTTGGACATTATAAGAAATATGTACGAAATAAAGCAAAACCAGAAGGTTCTATTGCAGAGGGTTATATAGCGGAGGAGACTTTAACATTTTGTTCTTGATTCTTAGAAGGGACAGAAACTCGATTTAATCGACCAAGTCGTAATAGTGGAAATTCCACGTCTCTAGCTCCAGCATTTAGGATGCTTCCACAAGTTGGGAGTGCAATAAGAGGCGCTATCTTGAAGGCACTTGACACAGTTAGTCTTATGCAAGCTCATCGATATATTTTATTCAACTGTGTTGAGCTTGAAGTTTTTTGAAGGTGAGTTTTAATAAACTTTAAAACTATTTCAAAGGTTATTTATTACTGAAATGTACATTAATTAATAATTTTTTTAATAGTGAACTTCAAGAAGAATTGAAGAATCGCCACCACCAATCCCAATGTATTGATGTGGACCGCTTGGAAAATCTACTTCATAAAGAATTCTCAGTATGGTTTAAGCAAAGAGTAAGAATCATCATATGCATGTTCATTCATTTGCGCACGCTTGTGCTCGTAACTAGATCTACAAATGAAGAATTCCAATGAAATAAATTGTTTCCATTTGATCATAACAGGTTAATCGTGATGGTGCGATTATAGATGACCCCCAATTACGACAATTGGCTCTCGGACCAAACTCTATTGTTCGTAGCTACAAAGGATACAATATAAATGGATTTTCATTTCGAACAGTAGGCAGTGAGATTCATAAGAGGATCCAAAATAGTGGAGTTGAAGTTATATGTCTAACCATGTCAGACTTCAAGAGGATATCAATTATTTTGGTAGAATAACTGAGATCGTGGAGTTGGATTACTTTGACCATGCAAAAGTGATGCTATTTAAATGTGATTGGGTGAATCCTGCAAACAATGTAGGCGTGAAGAAAGATTTATATGGGTTCATGTTGGGAAAATGATTTGTCTTAACCCCCAAAATGAGTTGAATATGAGTTCTAAGAAAGAAAAATCAGGGTTAAGTAAATATGCGTCGAATAGTATTCGACGCAACGTCGAAGTGTTGCCGACGTTTCTTTCAGAATGAGTCGAAGTAACTTTAATAAGAACTCGACGTATCCTATGTCGACGTAGCTCTGACTTCTAGTCGACGCACCTTCCTTATTCTCCTCTCGACGTCCAGCCAGGATGAATTCGATGCTTACGTTGAATTGTAATCGACGTACGTCGATTATTATGTTAAATTCAAATAACACCAGATCTCTTTCCTTCTTTCTATAGATCTGATTTATATGGAATAATATTATTCTTTTATAGCCGTTATGAATCATTTTTTCCCTCTAATTGATTCTTGGCTAAATTGATTAAGTTGATTATGGATATTATTTGAAATCAAAATAAATTCTTTCCTTCTATAGATATAATAGTTATGGAAATATTTCTCTCTTTCTAATACTCTGTCTACTAATTGATTTCTCTCCTATAGTATTATCTTAATACACAGAACTATAAATAAGGAGAAGGTCGACAGAGAACAAGAAGAGGTGATCCACTCCATACATTTGAAATAGAGGATTCGAAACCAAAGAGCCTCCATAACTAAATCAGACAGAGGGAACTCTCTTCACCATCTTCATCAAGATCCAACTCAACATCCAATCAGGATTTTCAAGTGTCTTCTCAGCTAAAAGAGAAGAACAATATATCTTTTCCCTTTCTCCTTCCCATCTTTTAAAGGGTTAAAACCCCCTTCAAAAGTTTACTCCCGGTGACAGGGCACCTTAGCAAAAACCTGCAACTTGGTTTATAAGCACCTTATCAAAAGCTTATAGGTGAATTGGGCACCTGATCAAAACTCCCATTGCTGTGTGGACACCTTATCAAAATCACCTTGGTGTGTGGACACCTTATCAAAATCACCTTGGTGAGAGGGCACCTTATCAACAACCTCCTAGTGGATTCCTACCAGTGGGTAGAAGAGTAGATGTACCCAGGTTTTGGGGAACTACTATATATCTTGTGTCATCTGGTTATGTGCTTGTTTATTTATGCTTTACTTTCTCAATCAGCACTTGCTTTACTTTCTCAATCAGCACTCATATATATATTTATATATATTACTTAATTTGAAACAAAGTTAAATAAGACTTTTAATAATAAGAATGAGAACTAAAACTCAACTTTCAGTGTCAATCAATTTTTCGAGCTGCAATCCACACTAGATATCGACTAGGCACCACTCCCCATTATTTATAATGAACAATCAATCACTGATTCACATAATAATACACATCACTATAATTTTTAGCAGTGGAAATAAGTAGAAGAGGTTATCCCATGTGTAGACAAAGAGAAATCTACACTTTCTTAGAGGTTTCTATACAGCTTTCTGTACTAGCCATGGAACTAGTTTTTAGCAATGGAAATAAGTATCTGTTAGAGTCATGCTATACATTGTCTTACCATTATTTTTGTGATTAGTGATATCTTTGGTTTCATTATTTGATACCATCATTGCTTGTATTATATGCTTGTGCACCTAAGAGAAAATTATTATCATGCATATATTTGATCTTGTTATCATGCAAATATTTGATTTTATTATCATACAGATATATGATGGTTCCTAAGAGAAGATTTGCTCCAAGAAAATTATTTGTTTCAAGGGATAACACTCTATCTAAAGATCAACACAAAGGTGTTAGCAGTGGCCCTCATGTGAGCACTTCAAATGCCCAAAAGGAACCACTACATGATCCAACAACTACGCATTATTTTTCAACAGATGAAAGCTCTGATGAGGATCAACATAGTGATCAAGAAGCTGTCAATCTTAATAAGGAAGTCCTAGAGACTTCACGTAAATAGTGCATGTTTTTCTTTATATGATTTGCTATAAATGCAAGTAGAATAATCAAAAATGTTATACGTTGGTAAAAATAGAAATAAAAAGTTACGAAGAGCAACGACATGTAAGGATATTCATCTTATGCCATCAGATAAAGTTATCTTATTGGAGCTAAACAAACATGGGCAATTTGTTGGAAGTGACGCACCTCAACTTTCATCATTCTTAGGGACACTTGCACGAAATACATCATTATTTCCAATGACCCCTCTATCTTGGACGCATGTGTCTCGATATAGCAAGGAAACGACATGGAGTATGGTTAAGGTGAGTGCACATAAGCAAAAATCATGATTTCATTGAATATAACAATAATTTTATAAGCTTATGTTTTATTCTTGCAGCAAAGATTTCTCGTATTTGAGACCGACAAAAAGCTTATCATGGAAATTATAAGAGAAAGTTTTAGGAATTGGAAGTCAACTTTTAAAAAACAATATTATCACCCATTCAACACTCCAGAAGCACTTATTGCACGAGGTGGTCCTACAGATATGCCAGAGAGTCAATTTGTTGACATTGTGACATATTGGTATTCTACAAAAGGAAAGGTATTGTATCTTTATTTGTTTATTCTTCCAACATTTTTGTTTAAATTTTCAAAATATTAAAAGTTTGAGAGTATGACTTTTCTGATGTGGCAGAGTATAAGTGAAAGAAATAAAGCTTGTTGCAAAAATTTTTTTGGTGCACATACTCTTGCACGGATGAGCCTTGCTAATCGAAAAAAAAAACTTGTATACATACATGCATATATATATATATATTCTTTATTATTTTTTACTTTATTACAAAAAGCTAAATAATTTATTTTTTATAAGGAAATTGAATTGGGCAGAGGGCCAACTCGCATTGACTTATTCTTAGATAGTCGCACAAGCAAGAAAATGGGAAAACTTTGGTGAATGATGATGCAATATCAAAAAAAGTAAGTGTTTCGTTCTTTAGCTAAATTATTTAAACCTTTAAATAATATCCAAATTGTTTATTGAAGATTTCATTTGTGTACTTTTTAATAGGTTGCATTGGACAAGGCTATAGGGGCACAAATATCTCAGCATCCTCCTGACATACCAATAAATGAAATTCATGAAGGTGCTTTTAGGTAAAAAATGTTTTATTACACTTTATTTCAATTTAGAGTATTGTACAATATATTTTTATTTCTTATTTAGATCTACATTTGGACTGGAATACTATGGCCGATGTCGTGGTATGGGAATGGGTGTCACTGCGATTCAGATATACCCTGATTTATCACATCGCTCAAGAACAACTAGCTTGAAACATACAAATCCAAAAGAGTTGCAGGAGATTGAACAATTGAAATTACAAATGTCTATCATGCAAAAGACCAAAGATCGTCTTGTGGATGCCAGGTTGCAGCAAGATTCTAAGGAAGATTCATCTGGAACATCAGTGGGACAAGGGATACATCTATCACCAGACCAAGTAATAATTTTGTGTTTAAATCCAGTTAATAATGCTTAATTTAATTACAATAGTTTAATAAATATTTATAATGTGTGAAGCTCTTGAGAATGATGACTTCTATTCAAAGATCAAATACAAATGTGTCCACCCCTAACAACAACCCAACACCAACTTCTACTACAAATTCCAATCCGAATCAAGGTTTGGTTTCTCTCTTCTATTTATTTTTTCATGATTGAGTGATGCATGATCAGTTTTCATTCTGATACCGTACGTAGAGAGCACTATTTAAAAGGTAGTATTATAGTTTACTTAGGTTACTTGAACTCAAAATATATTTTCAAAACTCACAAGCAGACTATTCCTGCTGGCAGTCACTATTTACTGAGATTTGGACTAGATGTTATTTGGGGTGCGAATAACTAAATTTGAACTGCCTATAACATCACCCTTTGCAACTTGCTGCCAGCAGGTTTGCGCAACCTGCAGCTGGCAACAGGTTGCGCAAACCTGCTGCCAGCAGGCCTGTGGGCAGCAGGTTTGCGCAAACCTGCTACCAGGTTTGCGCAAACCTGCTGCAGGTTTGGGCAAACCTGCTGCCCGCAGGCCTGCTGCCAGCAGGTTGCGCAAACCTATTGGCAGTAGGTTGCATCGCAACCTGCTGCCGGCAGGAGGTTTGTGCAACCTGCTGTCACTGCCGACAGGAGGTTTGCGCAACCTGCTGTCACTGTCGGCAGGAGGTTTGCGCAACCTGCTGCCACTGCCGGCAGCAGGTTTGCGCAACCTGCTGCCACTGCCGGCAGCAGCTTTGCGCAAACTGCTGCCACTGCCGGCAGCAGCTTTGCGCAAACTGCTGCACTACCCGCAGCTTTGCGCAAAGCTGCTGCTACTGCAGTTTTTCGCAAAGCTGTTGTTAGTACTACTGTTTTGCGCAAAGCTGCTGCCATTAGTTTGCAGTTAAAAGCGTCTCATACAGTTTGTAATGACAAATATTCATTATATGCACCTACTCATTACATTATATTATGTGGAAAGTTGGCTAACTTATTAAGTACCCCGGCCACCTGCTTGTTTCATTTTGAGTTTGTTGTCAATATTGGATTGTTTGATTTGTCTTATTTTTATTCGTTCATGTGGATACATATGGCCTCTTTATTTTTTGTTCTCCACATTGTTATGATGCTTTTCCTAGTTTTATTTATTTTAACCTTACTTTTAGTATGAATATTCAACCTGTGTTTCAATTTTGTTTGTTATGCAGACAATTGATCAATTTTGTTTGTTATGCTTGAAGTTTGAAAAGATGACGTGGTAGATGGTATATGAACGAAGTTGAATGCTCATCATGCATGTTTCAATACAATGCCAATGAAGCTAATGGTTAAAGAAGAAAATCTTCAAGTTGTTTGGTGCTTGTTTTGTTTCATGAGTTTTTTTTGTATTGAAAACAATGTATATATTGAATGATTATATATTTTTTTGCAAGCTTATATTACTTGAAACAAGTTTGGTTTATCATTAATGTGATCTTTTGCAAGTTTACACTCTTCAATCTTAATGATGATGTATTATGTGGGTATTTTAATTAATATTTCATTCTTTTTGCTATAATTAGAAATATATTATTTAGACAAGTTGCAGAAAATCATTCAACATATCTTAATATCACTCTCAAAAATAATTGAAATGTGAAATTATTTTTATAAAAAATAATATTTATATTTTTAATTAAGATTTTATATGCACAATTATTTTTTAGAGTTTAGATTATGATAAATTTCTATTTATTTTAATTTTTTTCATAAAATGCAATGTTACAATATTTTTTTAAAGCGTTATTGTAGAGTTTTAGTTATAGTGACATTTTGAAAAACGTCACTAAAGACATAAATTATCTATCATGACGATAGAGCTTTATAAATTTTTGGTAGAGTTAATATTTTCTCTGATGTTTTTTTAGAAAGTGTCACGATAGATAAATTATATATCATGACGTTTTCTGGAAAAGTGTCATGGTAGAGCAACTGTCAATCATGACGTTTTTAAAAAAACGTCACGATAGAACAACGGTCAATTATGACATTTTTTTGAAAAAGTGTCACAGTAAAGCAATTGTTAATCATGACGCTTTTTCGAAAAGTGTCACAATAGAGTAACTATCAACCATGACGTTTTTTTTGTGAAAGCGTCACAAAGAGCTACGGCGACGGCTGCAATCACGACGATTTTGTGACGTTTTTATAAACGTCACGGAAGCTATCGCGACGCTTAAAAAACGTCACTAAAGACATAAAAAATGTCACCGTATAACGATTTTGTTGTAGTGTTTCTTTCTTCGTTTTCCTCCACTACTCGCTACCGTACATGCCAAAAATGCCTCTCTCGAAAGAAGCTCAAGCCCGTCTGGACACGTTCCGGGCGAGCCAGCACTCTGTCATGGCCCGGCTTGCCCGTTGGGTCGCCCGGCGAACCCCTCTTCCCTTCCCCAAACTGAAGAAGGCGAAGACTATGCGGCGACACCTCGGGGAGGATGGGTCCTCTGTCATGGGCCCGTTGCTCGACCTCCCGTTCGCTGAGCAAGTACTTGGATTCGCAGGTCACTCCCCCATATTTTTGAGCTAACATATTCCATTTCAGAGCGCGTCCCTGGCTGGAGCCCTTGAGAGCGTGAACCTGGATGGTGCCCGCCTACCCTCTCCCGGAAGAATTGACTCGACGGCCGCCAGTGGGGGCGTCATCAACCTGTGCCCTTCGCCGCTGCCTGGTAAGATTATTGTATTATCCTGTTCGCAAATTTCCCAACTAAATCTTCATGATGTCCCTTGTAGAGACCCTCCTTGCAACACTCGGGAGGCGCGCCACCCCACCGGGTTTGTCGCCCCCTCCGAGCTCGCAGCCCCCACCAGACTCGCAACCCCCACCGGGCTCGCAGCCCCCACCGGACTCGCAATCCCCTTCAGACGCGACCATCTCTGTCCCTAGGTTTGTTCTTTTGGGCAATCAAAACCCTGGCGGCTCGCTTCCCACCGACATCTGGGTCGCGAGCAACATTCCCCGCTCCTGGGCCTGGGGAAGTCCGTCACGCTGACCTGAACAAAGGCCTTCCAGGGGCAACCGAGTTCCTCGCGCCAGCGCCCTGGTAAAGAGGCCATGGCCCTGTCAAGTTAGTCAATTATTATCGATAGATAGCGTCTCGCCTTCTTCTCTAACTTCCTTCTCGCAGGTGTCCAGGAGTCCTCCGTCGAGCTGGACCTTGGAGAGGAGGAGATGTCGCCCCATCCCTCACCAGACAAGATTGCTGACTTCCTCGGCGATCCCTGGGACCCCGAAGTGATGAGGCGGCAGACCACCGAGGTGCTCCAGAAGTATGAGCACATGTTGCGGGACCTATACAACCAGGCATGAGAGGACAAAGCGGCTTCCAAGGAGCGGATCGCCGTGATTGATGATGAGCTAGCGAGACTTCTCGTCAAGCTGCAAACGGACGCCCTCCGTGAGGTCACTTCTCCCGGGGTGCACCTCTCGCAGGAGGAGGACCAAGTCTGCCTGCTGCAGCGTGAGCTCCGCGCGGTCTATCTGTATCGCCGAGCTCGGGGTGCGAGGGAGAGGCCGATGGAGGTGGAACCAATATTGATCCTTCTTGCGCTCGCACCCGCCTGGCGAACCATGTAATAATTCCTTCTTTTATTTTTTCTTTGACAATCTGCGAACTATGCTGCTAATTTGATGCCTCCGACTAATCACGAGATTTTTCTTTCTTTATTATTACTCGCTCTATGTAATTGATGTCTGTATTGTACTCGCTAGTTCTTTTATTCAATGCCTTTTTCTCGCGGCTTGCATGAGACTCGCCTCGCCTGACAGCGAACCGCCCTTGCTGCATCGCTGCGAGTGCGCGGGGAGTGAGTTGGTTCAAGTAATGAGGCGCATCGCCCCGATATTCTGCTAACTGCATCCCTGATGCCTCGATTCCTCCCCGCCGCCTTTAGTTTTGTATAAATAAGCCTCATTACCTCTGCGCTTTCATTCTCGCGCCTTCTCGCTCTCGCGTTCTTTTCTTTCTCACTCTCACAATCAATTTTCTCCGAGACAATGGGTGGCGACAGAGGCGACACGAAAGGCCGTACCAAGTGCGCGTGGACGCTCTGCGACCACTCTTTCTTCAACTGCTCGCTTACAGAGAGTGAGTACCACTCCGCCGTGGCAAATTACATCTCGTTGGGGTTCTCAGCTCGCCACCCGTCGAAGATCGAGACCATCAATAACCTCCACCCGGATGAGCTCGCCATCCCTGTGGCCCACTTCGAGGTGGGTCTACGGCTCCCATTCTGGCCGGAGATCCACCAGGTACTCGCTCACTCCTCTTTTTCCTTTCTCACATTCGTCGATGATTCCTTTCTAATAGCTTTCGGTGAACCCGTCAGCTGCTCAAATATTATGACGTGGTCCCGGGTCAGATGGCCCCAACCTCCATCGCTGTCATGGTAGGGTTCGCCTGCTACCTGTGTGAGGAGCGGATCGAGTTCAGCTTGCCGGTATTCCGCAAGCTGTTCTCCTTCCGGGCGAATAAGGACGGGACCGCCTTCTTCGCGAGCCAACACACAAAAGTCTGCGAGACGGTCAACAAAAGCCACTATTGGCTGCAGAAGTTTGTGTTTGTGAAGGGGCCCTTCGGCAACGTCCCCTTCACGCCTCTCCAGCACGACGAACCCACATACCGCCCTCCGGTGCTCGGCGACCATGTGGTCGCACTCTTCAAATTCATGTCAACAAACTTCGAGGTCGCCTACTTCCGAAGGAACGTGGACTCGCTACTTCTCGCGCCTCCCAGAGCAGGTTCGACTCGCTTTCGCTTCCTAACTCTCATTCCGCCTTTTCTTTCTCTAACCATGATTGTTATCCTTCGCAGGGGAGCGAGATCTTCCGCTCCACCCCCCTTATGCGAGGGCCGAGACCGTCTCCCCCGGCCTCCAGCTCACCTCCGCCATTGCTGCTATATGTCGGGAGACGCCCAGCACCTTCGCCGCCTCCAAGAGAGATCACCGAGGTGGACGGGATAGGTCACTAAGGCGTACCGGGAGAGGTCACCGAGGTGGCCGTCGACGTGCCGGTTGCACCCGCCCCGACGAACCACCAGAATTTTTGTCTCATCAACAAACACCGAGACGAGGCCGACGAACCCCTGTTGGATTGGGACTTGGAGTCCAACAGGGTTTCGGTCTCCACCCTTCTCCCCTCCTGGGTGGAGCAGGAGACCATCGGAGGGAAAGCCTTCACCTTGTCCTTTGGTCTCTACTGCCGGGAGGATGCTGTCGACTTTGACGCCCTCACCTCTCGGGCGCTTCCATATGAGAGCGCGCGAGACCAGCTTTGCGCTCTGGAGCTCGCCCACATGTCTGGCCATCGCTGCCTCCAGATGGAGAGGAACTCCGAGGAGCTGAAGCGCGAGCTGGAGGCGGCGACCTAAGAGCTCGGCAACCTAAAGGAGAAGCAAATGGTCTACGAGGGCCTCCTCGCTAGTCTCAAGGATGGGATGGTAAGTTTGCCGAGAACTTGCCCACTACTTTCCGCAATATGTCTTCTTAACTCATTCGCTTTTTGCAGGACCCTGAGACCGCGAACCAGATGCTCTCCCGCAAGACAGAGCTGGAGAAGGAGGTCGCGGTGCTGAAGGCCCAGAACCAAGAGCTGGTCCGGGACGCCCTCCCTCCGCCTCCTCGAAGCCCCAGGACCCAGAGGAGCGAGAAGCGTGCGGAGTAGGAGGCGATGCGGGACAACGCGATTGTGGCGGTGAGGCACATCTTCACCACTGTAAAGGGGGCCAGGCTTCTTTCCGCCGACGCGGTGGAGCTCACCATTGAGGAGGTGGTCCCGGAGCTGTCCGAGTTGATCCCTCTCAGCGAAGATAGCGAGAGCGAGCAGTTTGCCAGCGATTCTCAGAAGTAAACTTTTTTCAATTCAAAAAATTTTGTAAGACGAGAATCGCCTCTTTTGTGTAAACCTTTTTGAGAATATAATGAAAGATGTTTTTTCCTTAAGTTTCCTTTCTTTTACTTTTGTTTTTCTTGTTGCCACTCGCTTAAGCGCTCGCACCTCCGCCTTCTCATCTACTCTCTCACGCGCTCACGCCTTGACGACACGCATCACACGCGCATCTGTGCTTTGCTCTAGCACTCGTGTATCCACGCGCTCGCGTACTCGCACACTCATGTGCATGAGCACTCGCGTGCCCGCGCCTCTTCTAGGCGCGTAGCCTCGACGTTAAGTCTTGGGCGATGGCCAAAGCCTTTCCACCCTACTCGCAGGCCACGACCGAGAGACTTGCCCGAATTATTTCTTGCATCCTTTCCGATAGTTTCTCTCCTGGGTGCTCCCATCGAGCGAGTGCCCATTTTGGTAGGCCCACTCGCATATACTGACCGAGAGCCTTGTCGATTTTTGCTGCATTCTTTTCGATAGCTTCTCGCTTGGGTGCTCTCGCCGAGCGAGTGCCAATTTTGGTTGGCCCACTCGCATATACTGATCGAGAGCCTTGTTGATTTTTAATGCATTCTTTTCGATAGGTTATCGCCTGGGTGCTCTGGCAGAGCGAGTGATCATTTTGGTAGGCCCACCCGCAAACCCTATCCGTTAGAGCCTCTTCTTGAATATTTCTTTTCTTTCCACTGAGATAGCTTACGACCCTGCCAGCAAGGTGAGAGCTTAGTCGAGGGACCCGTTTGAGACGATCCAACTCATACACTTTCACCTGCCTCCCCCATCCAGAATCAACCCGACCCGCCGGCTAATGAGAGCCCGGCAGCGAAATCAATCTGGGGCACTCCAACACCTCAAAAACCTTGTCAGCCTCTCCAGAGATCAACCTGAACCCACCAGCTAATGAGAGCCCGACAACGGAATCGATCTGGAGCACTCCAGCACCTCAAGAAACAATGTCAGCCTCTCTAGAGATCAACATGAACCCACCGACTAGTGAGAGCCCGGCAGCGGAATCGATCTGGGGCACTCCAGCACCTCAAGAAACCTGCCAGCCTCTCCAGAGATCAACCTGAACCCACTGGCTAGTGAGAGCCCGGCAGCGGAATCGATCTGGGGCACTCCAGCACCTCAAGAAATCTTGACAGCCTCTCCAGAGATCAACCTGAACCCACCGGCTAGTGCGAGCCCGACAGCGGAATCGATCTGGAGCACTCCAGCAACTCAAGAAACCTTGCCAGCCTCTCCAGAGATCAACCTGAACCCACCGGCTAGTGAGAGACCGACAACAAAATTGATTTGGGTCACTCCAGCACCTCAAGAAACCCTGTCAGCCTCTCTGGAGATCAACATGAACCAACCGACTAGTGAGAGCCCGACATCGAAATCGATCTGGGGCACTCCAGCACCTCAAAAAACCTTGCCAACCTCTCCAGAGATCAACCTGAACCCATCAGCTAGTGAGAGCCCGGCAGCGGAATCGATCTGGGCACTCCAGCACCTCAAGAAACCTTGTCAGCCTCTCTAGAGATCAACCTGAACCCACCGGCTAATGAGAGCCCGGCAGTGGAATTGATCTGGGGCACTCCAGCACCCCAAAAAAACCTTGAATGGGCCCAATATTAGAAAAGAACAATTTTCAACACAAAATAAGTTAATAAATAAGTTCAAGAGTAGAAACGTTTCAAAACGTCTCTGCTCCAAGTTCGGCTGAGGAGTACCCCGTCCACATCCTGGAGGTGATACCCCTCCGACTCGAGTGCGTCCTTTATAACATAAGGACATTCCCAGTTGGGATTGAGCTTTCCAATCGTGGCTCCCCTTCCGAGCACATCGACCTTTTTCAGGACCAAGTCCCCCTTTTTGAACCGCTTTACCCGGATATGCTTGTCGAAGTACTGGGCCATCTGCCGCTTGACCTCCTCTTGCGGAATGGCTGCTAGGTCTCGGAGCTCTTCCACCATGTCCAAAGACAGCCTTTGTCCCGCTTCATTTTCCACTCTCCATTCCTCGTCTCCTTCACCCGCGATGACCACCCTGGGTGATTTTACCTCGAAATCTTTGGGAAACACGACCTCAGATTCATGAGAGAGTTTGAAAGGGGTCTCCCCTGTGGCGGTGTTCAGCGTCGTTCTTAGGCTCCATAGGACCTAGGGCAGTTGTTCCACCCAGCTACCTCTTAAGTTCTCGACCTACTGTTTTAGCAAGTTCACGATCACCTTGTTCGCGACCTCCATTTATCCATCACTCCTTGGATGGTGGACCGACGCAAAGCGAAGGTCGATACCCAGCTGACTGCAGAAACTGACAAACTCATCGCTGATGAATTGTGGCTAATTGTCTGTGACGATGGCTAACGGATGACAAACTCATCGCTGACGAATTGTGGCTTATTGTCTGTGACGATGGCTAACGGAAGTCGATGTCGGCAAATTTTTTCCCCCCACACAAAATTTCTCACCACCTGAGAAGTTACCTTAGCCAGCGCCTTCACCTCCAACCACTTGGAGAAATAGTCAATCATAACCAGCAGGAACTTCCTTTGACCACTGGCTTGGGGGAATGGACCCACCCAGTCCAACCCCCATATTGCAAACGACCATGGGGATGTGATGGTCCGAAGCCTCCGGGCCGGAAGTAGTTGGAGGGGAGCATATAGCTGGCACTTGGAGCACCTCTTTGCAAACTCTGTCGCATCCTTACTAAGGATAGGCCAAAAGTAACCTTGCCTCAACACCCTTCCTTCCAGGGTAAGGTAACTTCTCCCTGAGTGGCTACCACACTCGCCAGAATGAATCTCCTCCAGAATACTCGGGGCCTCTTCTTCCGATACACAATGGGCCAAGAGCTCCGAGAGAGTCTTCTGATACAATCCTCCTGCATGCAAAGAACAATATGCCTATTTGTACCTGAACCACCGCTTGTCTATATCTACTTCCGGGAATTGCCCCGAGGTTAGGAAGGTAATGAAGGGATCCACCCACGAGACTCGTCGGTCAACTTCCATCAACTCGCCTTCTTCGATGGACGGTCGAGAGAGTTCTGACATCGTTCCCCCTTTCTTGGGACCGAACTTGGCCAGGAGATCCGCCGGGAAGCTCTCCTCCCTCGACACATGTTGATTCGAGAAAGTGTTGAATTGTCTGATGATCCCCTTGACCTTCTGCAGGTACCACAAGAGAGTTGGTTCCTTCGCCTCAAACTCTCACCTAATTTAACATGCCACCACCATGGAGTCCGTCGAGACCTCCACATCGTGCACACCCAGCTCCTGGGACAGATGAAGCACCGCTATTACTGCCTCGTACTCAGCCTGGTTGTTGGTGAGAGGGAAGTGAATGCTAATTACTTGCTCGATCCTTGTTCCATGGGGGCTTGCTTGGATCACTCCCCCCCCCCCCCCCCCCCGACGGAATGTTTCCCGGATGCACCATCAACCAACATCTTCCATGCCACCAAGGGAGCTGGTGCGAGCTCCTCCACCTCGGTCACGTAGTCAGACAAGAAATCCGCCACCGCTTGTGCCTTGATAGACAACCCTGGAACAAACGAGATGTTGAACTCGCTCATCTCCACCGACCACTTGGCCAACCTACCTGAATGTTCCACCCCTTCCATGATGTTGCAAAGGGGATGGTCGGTCACCACCTTGATGGAGTGTGCCTGGAAGTAGGGTCGGAGATTCTGGGCCGACACCACCAGGGTGAAGGCTAGCTTCTCTAAGATGGGGTATCTGAGCTCTGCCTTCCTCAACACCCTGCTACATAATAGATTGGGAGTTGCTTTTTACCTTCCTCCCGGACCAACACAAAGCTTACCGCCTCGACCCTTACCCTGAGGTACAGGGATAGATCCTCCCGCTGCCTCGGTCCCTGGAGCAGCGAGGCATGGGCCAGCTGCTCCTTTAGCGCCTGGAACGCCTCTTCGCACTCGGGAGTCCATTCAAACTTCTGGTTTCCTCGGAGTGCAAAGAAGAAAGGCGAGCACTTCTCTCTTGCCCTAGAGAGGGACCTGCTCAGTCCAGCCAGTTTTCCTGTAAGGCGCTGGACCGCCTTCGCGTTCCTCGGTGACCCCAACTCCAAGATTGCATTTACTTTGTCGAGGTTGGGCTCTACTCCAGCCGGGGTGAGTAAGTGGCCTAAGAATTTCCCCGACTCGCCCCAAAGACACACTTCTGGGGGTTGAACCTCGTCTTATAATTCCTTAGGATTCTGAAGGTCTCTTCAAGGTCCCGAAGGTGGGACTCGAGATCTCAACTTTTGATCATGAGGTCATCCATATACACCTCAAGATTCCTTCCCTTTTGCTCGCAGAAGACCATGTCCATCATTCGCTAGTATGTTTCTCCTGCATTTTTCAATCCGAAGGGCATCATCCTATAACAGTAGCATCCATCCCCTGTAATGAACGAAACATCCTTGATGTTGGTGGATGTATGCGAATCTGATGGTAACTTGAAAAAACATCTAGAAAACTCATAAGAGAAAAACCGACGACTGAGTCAACTAGTGCGTCGATTCAAGGCAGAGGGTCGCAATCCTTGGGGCATGATTTATTCAATAAAGAAAAGTTGACACACATCATCCATCTGCCATCCCCGTTCTTTACCATTACCATATTGGAGACCCATCCTGGATATTGGATCTCAGATACAGAACCTGCCTCGAGGATCTTGTTCACCTCCTCCCAGATGGACTCCCCCAGCTTGTCGGCGATGGACCTCTTCTTCTGCCGGATTGGGAGAGTGCCACGGTCAAGGTTGAGATGGTGGCATGCCACATCCGCATCAATCCATGAAATTTCTGCCGCACTCCAAGCGAAGATGTCCTCATTCTCTTGTATGCATGCAAGGATCCTCCTCTGGTCCTCGGGGCTGAGCTCCCCACTGATCTTCACCATTTCCACAGCTCCCCCGAGAAGACGACTTCCAGCTCCACGATTCTCTCCACAGCCTCCAACCTGGATTTTTCCACCCAATGACCTTCCTTCTCTCCTTCACACCAAAAGCTTCGGTCTCTTCCTCTTCCATCTTCTCCTATCGGATTTCCCACAGCTCCCTCGCCCCTTCCTCTTGGGCTTGACCTCCTTCTTCCCCTTCTTCTCCCATCTCTTATGCTTCGGGCACTTCTACTACCCCTTCCTCTACACTCCACCTCTCCATCTCCCGATCCATCTCCTCTGCCTCATCCTGCCAAGTGACGACGTTAACCGCAATGACGTAACACTGCCTCGCCACCTTTGGGTCCCCCCTCACCCGGACTTGAATTCCGCCCACGCTGAACTTCAGGCAAAGGTGGAATGAGGAGGGGACGTATCGGGACGCACTGCTGAGGGGCCGCCCAAAGATATCATTGTAGCTGCTCGGAGCATCAACGATGACGAACCGGCAGTTACGGGACTGTCCCCCCAAGCTGACATGAAGCCCCACTCCTCCTTCCATATCTTTCCTCTCTCCCGAGAATCCAAACAGAGGGCCATCCGAGGCTAATACCCTCCTTGCCTCCGCCTTCATCTCGTCAAATGCCTTCTTGAAAATGACATTGACCGAGCTCCCATTGTCAATGAGAATCTGGGCGACGGTAAAGTTCGCAATGGCTGTCTGAATGACCAGCACATCGCAAAATGGGTCATCATGACCCGACATATCCTTCTAAGAGAAGGTGATCCTTTCTATTGGGGTGGGGCTTGGGAAGTTGAAGCTACGCTCTGACAGTACATGGTGTGGAGTCTCGCCTTTCGGGTTGCCTCGATTCCTACTCCCTTATGGATCCCTGATCCCTCCTCGACTCCCCACGTCGGTCCGATCCTCACACCTTTCCTCTTCCCCCTCTCTGGGTATAACTTCCTCGATCCTTACCGGCCGCTGCTGCTGCTGCGCCAGAACTGTTGCCCCCTTCATCTCCAAGAACTCTGGGCAGTTGGCCGTCGAGTGACCCTCCTCCTGGTGGAAGTCACAATAGGGAAATGCCACCCCCTTCTTTCGGCCTCCGCGACCTATTCCTCCTCCTTACTCCTGCTCCAGCTCCTCTTCTCTTCCGCGCCCGATCGCCATAGATTGTTGAGGCGGGAGAGGCATCAGCCTCGGACCCTACCTCCATCCTAACTGATGAGGTCTCCCTTGACCCTTGTGGAAGTTGCCACCTCCTTGTTGTCTCCATCCCAACTCTGGGGCCCTTGGCTCTTCTCTTCTACGAACTTCCCGATGCCTGGCCTCCGGCTCACTTAGCTTTTCCAGCCTTTTTGTGAACTCCGGGTTAGCTGCCTTGCTCTCAATTTCCTCCGCCTCCCTCTCCATCAACTCCTCGAAGGATAAGGGGGCCTTCATCTTCAAACTCATCTTGAAGAACCCCTCCCGCAACCCCACCGTGATGGCAAGCTGGAGGGTGAACCCTGGAACCTCCTGGATGAGGAGGACAACCTCCTAGAAACGGTCCACATAGTGGGCCAACGACTCCCCTGGCCACTGCCTGATCTTGAAGAGCGCCTCGTCATCCTTCTTCCTCTTCTTTGAGGTCCAGAAGCGAAGCAGGAAGCTACGACGCAGATATTCGAACGCATAGATCGACCTTCACGGGAGCTAATGAAATAAGTACCTTGCCTTCTCCTTCAAGGTGGTTGCGAAGAGTCAACAATTGAAGGCGCTTACATGGGCTTGAGGGAGACCACATCCTCAAACAACTGTAGGTGTTGGACGGGGTCATCCTTGCCGGTGTAGTACATCATATCCGGCTCCATGAACCCTTCCGGGAGTGGTGCTGAGAGCACCAACTCACAGAACGAGCTTCCCCTGCTCACCGCTCTCGCCTGCTCGACTCACCCTACGAGTTCTCTGATCGGGCCCGGGCTCGCCAAAACGTCGCTCATCGGAATAGCGCTAGCCGGGAGGGCACTCAACGGGCTGGCGCTCGCCGGGCATGGGAAAAGCTCCTGCCCGGCGAGGTCTCGCCCCGGCGCCTCGCCAACCATCTCTTTACCTGCTCCTTTCCCTGGTGCATTCTCGCCGACCCCCCGACGGCGGGAAGACCTGAGGCGCTGGGTTCGCGAACTCGCTTCGCGCCACGGCGAATGTGAGGTTGATGGTCTCGAGCACCTCCCTCCGGAGATCTGTCAGCATCCCTGCTCTCACTGGCGGACCAGGTGGCGACGAACTGCCAAAACCGGTCTCTCGCTCACCCTCTCCAGCCATGTTACCTCCTTGGGAATTTCTTGTACCAGTTGCGTTCCACGCTCACCGGACAAAAAATGTTGGAACTGAGAATCGGCCCAACGAGGAGTTCGGACCCCTAAAAGGGGTCTGCTAGCACTTACTGATCCCTCGGAGGAACCTGACTGAAGACTTAGAGATAAAAACTGACCCTTGGCCACAGTATGGAGGTCCCACCACACACCCGGAAGATCTTTAGAGTGCTTCCCCTCCTAAGCCAAAATGAAGTCGGGCACCTTGGAGAGCTGAAGGAGCTAACCAAAGGCGTCCTAAGGAGAAGCAAAAGATCTGGAATGCTCTCCAAAGGTGCCCTTCAAGGTCTATTTATAGCTCTTCTTTACTGGTCTGTTGATAGCACAACTCCGCCTTTTAGTTTTGTTATACACACCCCAACTTGGTCTGCTAACAGTCAAACTCCACTGTTCTGGAGGGCTATTGCCAGCCCACCAAGGGCATCAGGGTAAATTCACATGTAGACCCTTGCTAGGCGAGTGGCCCGTGAAGGCGCCACTCGCCTTCCTCCCTGCGAGCTGGGCTCGCGAGATCTCTTGCGAGTGGCGGCGAGCCCCCACTCGCCTCGCCGGGCTGGTACTGCGAGACCTCACTTGACTCGCCTTGGCTAAATGCACCCTACAGCGATGCTAGGCTGTCTCGCCTTGCCATGCGCTACTCGCGAGATCAGCTTTTTGATTATCCTCGCTTCGCCTTGGCCGGATGCTCGCCGCGAGTCGGCGAGTACACTTGAGATATTTTTTGGCTACCAAAAGCATATCTTGTATTTCAAAATCAGAAACATCTAATTTCAAAACTATCACTCTTATTTATTTTCTATGATTGTAAATTTCAAGACGGATGTTTATTGTAAGAATGCTTATTTTATTTGCACTTATCTTCCGCTACGCCATGAATACTCACTTTTGCTTATTTTCTAAGCAAATGCTATTATCTCTTGATAACAAATGATATTGTGTTCTTGGTCTTAAGTTGTTAAAACATCTATTTTCTACTAAAGCAAAACTCTTACTTATTTACCATGCTTCAAACTCATATAAAGATGTTTATTTATCTTGAAACATGCTTTCCACTATCCTTACTACTTGTGCGCTCGATCATGGATAATGAATACTTTCTTAACCAACAAGTGGTATTTGTTACTTAAATAATGATACTTCATTCTTACTCCAAACATCCTACAAAAGGGGGAGAATAACTAAGTATTTCAAACTCTATCTAGTATCACTAAGTCATAAATCCTTATCATGCTCTTTCCCTTCTCTCAGCCCTCTTTTAATAATACCAAAAGGGGGAGAATAACTTGAAAGAGAATCATACTTAAATGGAGTAAACTACATAAGATGCTATGATGTAGGGGGGCACTCAAATTTGGGGAGCATCTATATAGGGGGGGTATACCCGTACTATCATGCTTATCCTTTACTATAAACATCAGTCTTATATTTCTTATATTTGAATGATTTCTTTCTAAGAGGATTTGTCATTATCAAAAGGGGGGTTTGTTAGAACATGCTTTCCACATCTATTGGTTTGAGAATAACAAATCTCATTGTATTTGATCATACTTGTCATATGTTTATAGTGTGCAGGAACTTCTTCTTTTAAGCCCCTATAAGTTCAAAAAAGAAAGACGACGATTCCCTATCTGTTCAGTACTCTGATGCTAGCGCGGCGCACTAACGCTATCGCTGGCGGTTACTTCTGCATTTTTAGAAATATTGTCGAGAAGGTAATATTCGTCGAAAATGGAATGTCGTCGGGACTAAATATAACAACTCTTACCGCGATGCGTTAAGACTAACGCCCGATGGTAACTTATGGAAGTCCCGCGATCATGATGCTGATTGAGGAGCGAAAATGGAAGGAGATCTGACGGTTAGGAAAGTGATAACGCTAGCGCGGCACGCTATCCTTACCGTGGCGCGATAGGAGAGGATGCCAAATTTGGAGCCAGAATGTTGCCAAAAATAACTCAATCCGTGTGCCAGCTTGTTGCCTAAAGAGGCTACCGCCTGGCGGTAACACTACCGCTGGCGCTATAATCCGAGTCTATTTAAAGAGCGGTCCTCCTCCAGTTTGATTTGCGGATTTGACGAGACATCGAAGTCACAACTCCTGTATTCGTGAGAGCCTGCTCTTTATAACCAAGAGAACTCCGTCAATGCTCGTGAACGCTAAAGGACTTGAAGAAGGATCTATCACACATACTTCATCTTCAAGTTTCAACCTTTGAGTGAGTTTTTTTATATGTTTTAGTTTTTGTTATTTGTAACTCTTTTTTTTAATAGAGAATTCGCTGTGTGGTTGGCGACTAGGGCCTTGCGAGGACTACGGATAATTCACCATTTGGATATGGCGACTAGGTCTAGGTTTAGATCTAGGGGCGGCTCGAGGCCTAATCTGGGGAGAGATATGCTAGAGCCAACCGGACCTTGGGAGAAGGGTCAGTATAGAAAACCATAAAGGATTTTACGCATTCGCCTCAATCTCAAGCGTTATTGAGATAAGTTCTTATAATGATTCTAAAAGCAATAATATTATATGTTATTCACTAATATTGTTATGCAATCTCTGATCTTTGAAATCTAAAAATGCACTCTTTATCACTAACGACTAGCGGTAACACTACTGTTAGCGGTAGTAACAGAGTTCACATCTGTTGTGCCAAATTGAACCCACTTTCATATGAAGCTTACTTCAGTATTTAATCTGAGATATGTTTATAAATACTGTCAACGTATTTGAATAAACTTAATTAAGTTAAAAAAGTTTAAAATCCCTTATTCACCCCCCCCCCCCCTCTAAAGACGCCTAAAGATCCAACACCAATGCCCAAAAGTCCCTGCGGAACATGGATGAGCGGGAGCGATCCTTGCGGAACAGGCGAGAGAGGGAGATCTCCCCTAAGGAACATGTGAGAGCGGGATCTATCTCTGCAGAACAAGCGAGAGCGGGAGCGCTCCCTGTAGAACTTGTGAGAGCGGGAGCGCTCCCTGTGGAACTGGCAAGAGCGGGAGCGCCCCTCGCGAAATTGGAGAGAGGGAGAGCACTCCCCGCAAAAAATGGTGGGAGCGCTCCCCGTGGAACACAAGAGAGCGGGAGCTCTCCCCGTGGAATGAGCGAGAGCGCTCCCCGTGGAATGAGCGGGAGCGCTCACCGCAGAACAGGCGAAAGTGGGAGCGCTCCCCGCATTACTAGCGAGAGTGGGAGGGCTCCCCGCGGAACAGTAGAGGTCGAGAATGGTCCCCGCGGAACTGGCGGGAGCGATCCTTGCGGAACAGGCGAGAACGGGAGGGCTCCCCAAGAAATAGGCGAGAGCGGGAGCACTCCCTGCAGAACTGACGAGAGCGGGAGGGTAAAGGTACTTAGCAGCAGGGTTAAGACTGGCCGTAAATATTGCTGCCGCTCTGTAGGTCCCGACGAGGCCGCTAATAGTTTATAGGGTAGTTGTCTAATTCACCTAGAGGGGGTGAATAGGTCTCTCTGATTTTCTTTATTTATTGCTAGCAGTTGTTAGATAAAAGTAAATAGCAAAAGCACAACTCAGAAAGCACACAGTCTTTTATAGTGGTTCCCTAAGACAGTGTGTCTATGGGTAGTCCACTCTCCCTCTACATCTTTCTAATAGTGTGTTCGACAAGACAACTTCCTTCAAACTCAGCTCCAAGAGCTTACAACACAGATCCCTCGGGATCTCTCAGGTTTGCTCCAAACCCTACCTCAGGCTCAACCAACCCTACTTCTCAGGGAGCTCCAACTCCTACAACTCAGAGATCCACTGATCTCCTACCTCAGACCTATCAAGAAGCTCTACCTCAGATCTCCCTAGAGATCTTACACTCAAGATGGGAGTTCAGCTTTACTTCTTATGCTCAACAGCCTTAAACACTCAGTCTTAACAACCTTACTACTCAGGCTCAACAGCCCTACAACTCAGGCAAAATGCCCTAAAACTCAAAACACAAGTGTTCTTACAGAGGTTATAATTTATGCTTACAACAGATGAAAGTTAAGATGTATCCTTCAACTTTTGTCTTATGTTGTTGATTCATTGTTGGTGCTGACCTGAAGCAGGGCTGAAGAGGAATAACTTCAGACCTTGCTCCTAACTGATCTTTCTCTTCAGTAGATGAGGAAGGATCCACTTGCTCTTCTTGATTGAATCAGGAAGAACTATCATCTCTCCCCGTATCTCCTTGTAGATTCATGAAGCAGGATGAGATCTCTTGAGGAGTCTGTCAATAAACAGTATATTTCTTTTCCACTTTTCAACTTCTTTCCATAATGCCCTAACTTGTTCTTTTATACTCTTTTCCATCTGCAACGGCTCTAAGGAGGGCCCTGACACAGTATGGAGGGGAATATAATATTTTATCTTGCTTTACAGCTGCTTGCGCCACAAGCAAATCCCGCCAGTGCTTGGAACTTATTCCAATGCTTGGAACAACCTACCCTTGCATATATATGATGTAGAATGAGGTTTATCAAATACAATATGTACTTAGCATTGAGTGTGATGCCTCTTCAAATCAATGGAACATTGAGGACAATATTCTTAACAATCTCCCCCTATTTGAAGAAGGCAGAACATACACCAATGCTAAGATGCATAACCACAAAAAGAACTATCATGACAATATATGAAATAACAGTCATGATAACATAACAAATAATTGTTAATAGAAAATGGGCATCATAAAAAATATTATGACAAATTATGAATAATGGTCATGGCAACATAACAATAACATTGTTCAACACATATAGGCACCACTGAATATATAAAGTATGAATATATAACAATATTAAGCTTGACTAATGTTGGCATATTAACACAAGCTATCAATTCAACATAGATATCAAATTCATTAATGACAAAATGTTGATACATTGTTCAGTTTACATTTGCTTCATATGATGAATTAACTACATTAGATCAAATTTTCCTTTTCTTTCCTAAACCTGAGCATTCAGCCTCATCAGCAACAGCCTCCTTTCCTGCATCAGCAGCTTTTATCTCAGCTAGCTTTCTCTTGTTCTCTTGCCTCTTGAAGTAAATTTATGGCTTGGGAATATATCTTGAAGGCATCCTCTTTGGTTTGATCTTCCTTACAAGATTTTCTTTAAGTCCCTTTCCCTCTTGGAATTCCTTTCCAGATGCTTTATCCATTCTTCAGCCGAGTATATCCTGTCAATGTCTTTGCAGATTTGGCCATGGTTCATCCAAGCATTCAGAATAATGCTTTTGGAGTCATCACTCCAATGCTCATAATCAGGGTCATTGCCCTGCTCTTTTCTTTGCTTAGCCATGAACTCTTCAGCTAGCAATACACCTTCTCTTTACCTCCTTTTTGCAAGATGAGCATCTTGTGCTATTTTTCTTGAGCTTCAAAATCAAAATCTTCTTTTATGAAGTTTTCAAGCAGAGGAAGGTTTAGTGCTATTCTTATTCCCTATAGGACTTTGAGGGCCAGCACAGAATTGGTTTCAGTATTGGCCACCTCCCCCTTTCTGGCTTCTTCAACCACTTTTGCTTCTAAGCTTTTGGAGACAGCAACAACAGACCCTGGGAGGGTTTGGAAGGCATTTTCTAAATCTGATTTGTGCCCATCCTTCATCTTTTCTGCCTCTCCAATCATTATTGTTGTTGTGGACCATACATATTCTTCAATATGATTGGAGGCCTTCTCTATGACCTCATCAGTCTTACTAACATAGTTTTTGACATATGTCATTATTGGAACATGGCTTTCCGCATTCCTTTGATTTGAGAATAACAAATACTGCTTGTATTTGATCATGGTTGACATTGTGTTTTTAGCATGCAGGCTTGAACAGATATGACACTAGGATGCTACATTATTGGTCTGGACCTACCCACAAGCTGAAAAGTGGAATGATGTCTAATGCCAGATGTTAGGACTTAACGTCGGCGTTGACTCCTGTTTACACCAAGACAAATGTGGCAAGGATGGAAGCTGCCATGATTGAAGGAGCACTTTAGGAATAATCTGACCTAACGCTAGTGTTAGCCTCAACACCAGCGTTAGGGTTGCCTAAAATGAATGTTTCCTAAAGTGCAGTATCTCCTTCCTGTTTTGAAGATCTGAGCCATCAAAAAATTTCTATACTGGGTCAACGCCAGGCGTTAGCCTTAACGCCGGTGTATGCTTCCAGTCCTATAAATAGGTGGATTTTGTCTTCTTCAACTACTGATCATATAGAGCGTTATTCCAACACTTCTGAAACTCTGCAAGGGCCGTATTTTTCCAGACCACCATCTCCCACACAAATTCAAGAGTAGAATTCAAGGAGGATCAGATCAATGCTTACACAACGCGAAGAACGCACGCTTCGACTTCGACGATATCAAGCGAGCCTTCGCCATCTTCAGAATTCTTCTTAGGGAGTTTTTATTTGTGTTTTTGTGTTTTTGTTTGTAACTCTTTAATTATAATCGTGGAGTAAATTCGCCTCGTGTTGGCGAATAGGTCTGGGTAAGTCTTAGGGAGGAATTCACCTCTTGTTTGCGACTAGGTCTAGGGAGTAGATCTAGGTGGTGCTCGAGGCCTTTTTAGGTATAGAATGCTAGAGCGGCTTGAGGCCGTATTTGGGGAGAGATCGGCTAAAGCCAGCCGGTTCTTAGTGAGAATAGTCAGTATAGAAAACAAAAGGAGTATTTCATATTTCGCCTTGGATTTCTAGCATCATAGAAATCAGATTTTGTAACCAAATTTTATTAATGATAATCATGTCTTTTTCTATTTAATAAAATTTATTTAATACTCTTTGTTTTTTGATTCACTCGTATTCAAATAAAAGATCAAAAGTTTTCTATAAAAACTTAAAGTTTTCTAAAACCCTCATTCACCCCCCCCCCCCCCCCCCCCCTCTCTCTAAGGGCGTCTCAAGATCCAAAAGTCATGTCTTGCTCAGATAGCTGCAGATGTTTGTCCATTGATCTTAGTATAGTATTCTGAGATACCACAGATTGTTCAGCCAAATCAAACCACTTGGTCATCTGCCTATTCAGGTAATAAGTTTCTTCCTTTATAGTTTGAATTTTAGACATTACTTCTTTCTTCACAGTTAAGATGGAATTATCAATATAATCCTTTATTGAAGTTATATGACCTTCTATAATTGAACTTATGGAACTTAGGAGAAGTTCACTTGATACTGTAGATGAGGAGGGATGGACTTCAGGTACCATAGTGAATGGCTCCATTTCATGCTTTCCATGCTCCCCCTCAACCTGAGCAGGGATATGCTCCCCCTCAGATGCATCATCATTCTTGGCAGCGTCATCTTCTTCTGCCTCCTTGCTTTCTTTGTCAACAGAGCCTACTTTCTCCCCCTCATTTGGAGCATCCTTATCTTCAAGATCATCTCCCCAGTAATTTGTTGGTTCATGAGGGATTAGCTTAAATCTTTTCTCTAGATTTGATATAATTAAGTTAATCTTACATTGTGGTCAGCAGCAGTGTCCAATTGTTCCTCTTCATGATCTTCTGAAGAAGAGAGCACATCCTGTACATTTTTATCAGCTACATGAGGATTATGAGCTTCACTTTGAGTGTGATCTTCTTCATTGCCCTCTGATTTTTCTTCAGCACCAGCATCATCCTTATTCTTCTCATGCTCTTTAGCAGCAACATGATCCTCATGACCTTCAGTAGCCTTATGATCATATCTGACTGGACTGCTGGCTGGTCCTTGATTATCCTCAGCTAGGACATTATCTGCAGCCTCTGACTCGAAATCAGAACAAAACATTCTGACCTTCTTTAGTCCCTTGACTAAAACCTTTTTCTTCTCCTTTGTCTCAGAGGGTTGACTCATTGGGAGCACCCTTGAGAACCTGTCCAAGGTCTTTATGTCCATCCTTTTCAGGTAATGAAGGTTTGATCCTTTTGACTTATCAAAGTCCTCATGATAGGTGTTCAGAAGATATCAAGAAAGAATTTTGCCTAGGTTGGGGGCCTGCAGACATTCTTTAATCTTTTGGAATAGTACAGCAGCTCGGAAGGTCTTTTTCTTCAAGACCACTCTTGTCATTAATTCAAACATGTGCCTTGATATAGTATCATGTGACCCTGGCTTACACAGCACTGCCTTGCCTACTATATCAGATAGTAGCTTTCCTTTCTGATTGAAAAACTTCCTCTTCAGTGAGCCAGTTTTGGCATCAATGTACTCACACCATATGAGGGCATATTCCTTGTCTTTCTCAGACACTCCATCTTCCTCATCATGACTGCATGATGGCAGTTGAATGGCTTTCTCCATCTTCCTTGGAGATATCTTTATCTTCATGTTTCCAATATTGGATTTTAATGCGGAGTTGGAAGATGAGAGACTTGCATTGTTGAATAATTCCAGAACTTTAGTTCTGAGAATTACAGATGACTCTGATAGAAGATATTCTAATCCTTGATCATTCAGAAGTAGAATCACTTCTTGAATCTCAGTTTGGGCATGCTGGAATCCATTTCTTATGATTTCATAACCATCTTGGAGATCCTTTGCCATTTTTGGCGCCATTTCTTCAAAGGACAAGTCGCTGAGATGGGAGGGAAGATGGTTCGTCTCGCCGGCTAAGGTGAAAAGGTTTGTAATTTATTTAATCAACATTGCTCTATTTATATAGACTTGGTTTAGGTTTAGGTTTGCCCTAATGATAGATGTTGATTTGACTTATCAATTTAATTGATTTTATATTACTGATTGAACCAGCCCGTCTCAGCGGAGCCGCTGAGACTGTTTTATATGTCTCAACGGATCAGCTGAGACTTTCTCAGCTGTCTCAGCGGTTCTGCTGAAACTTTCTCAGCTGTTTCAGCTAACCTTACTGCCTACCAGTGAACAATTTAAGTAGGACTATCTCTAGTCTTAATCATGCTACTAAGTATTTTAGAAAGCAACCTATCCTAGCAAAGCTTGTGATACAAGATTACATATTTTAACAAAGCTAAGGAATAAAGTACTAAACATGATAGATAATGTGAAATGATGACATCTATTCTAGATTCAACATACTAAGCTCAATTTTGAAAGCATTAAATTTAGCCTCATCCAATGGCTTTGTGAGATATCAGCTACTTGATTATCAGTGGGGACAAATTCAAGGCAGATATCTTTACTTTCTACATGCTCTCTAATAAAACGATACCTTATTTTTATATGCTTGGTCCTGCTATATGAGACAGGATTCTTAGCAATAGAGATATCACTGGATGAGTCACTATACAATGGAGAGTGACTTACCTTGAGGTTGTAATCATCTAGCTGGTGTTGTATCCATAATAGTTGTGCACAATAGCTCCCTGCAGCTATAGATTCAGACTCAGCAGTGGATATAGCCACAATGGTCTACTTCTTGCTGCTCCAAGAGATCAGCCTCCTTCCTAGGAATTGACAAGTTCCACTTGTGCTTTTCCTATCTTCTTTACATCCTGCAAAATCTGCATCTGAAAATCCAGTCAGTTCAAAATCATTGTTCTTAGGGTACCAAAGGCCAAGGTGTTGACTGCCTTTAAGGTATCTCTAAATCCTCTTTGCAGCTGAGTAGTGAGATTCCTTAGGGCATGCTTGGTACCTAGCACAAACACATGCAACATACATAATGTCTGGTCTATTAGTAGTTAGATACAACAGGGACCCAATAATGCACCTGTATATGGATTCATCAAAGATCTTACCTTGTCCAGGGAAATGTTGGACCCCATGGGAGTTTTCATGGTGGAAGCTGATTCCATCCCAAACTTCTTGATAAGCTCCATAGTGTACTTGGTCTGAGAGATGAATATCCCCCTCATAAGAATGTTTCACTTGGAGGCCTAAAAAGTACTTGAGCTCTCCAATATTGCTCATCTCAAACTCCCCATGCATAAGGTTGGCAAACTTTTTGCAAAGGTTATCATCAATAAACCCAAAAATTATGTCCTCAACTTAAATTTGGACTAGGAGACATTTGCCCTTTTTCCCTAAGAAACAATGTGCTATCTATCTTTCCCCTCAAGAACTTGTTCTTGATGAGAAAGCTAGACAATGTTTCATATCAAGCCCTAGGGGCTTGCTTTATACCATATAATGCTTTCCTAAGTAAATAGACATGAGATGAAAGGGTTGGATGAACAAAACCTGAGGGCTGCTTCACATATACTTCTTCTTTTAGATTGACATTCAGAAAAGCTGACTTGACATCCATCTTGTATACTTTGAACCCCTTCTGGGCAGCATAAGCAAGAAATAGCCTTATTGCTTCTAACCTTGCAACTGGGGCAAATGTTTGATCAAAGTCAATACCTTCTTCTTGCCAGTATCTCTTAGTCACCAGTCTAGCCTTATTCTTGATGATGATGTCATTCTCATCAAGCTTGCTTCTGTAGATCCATTTGGTGCCTATGATGTTGTGTCCTTGAGGCTTTGACACCAATTTCTATACCTTGCACCTCTTGAATTGTAGAAGTTCTTCTTGCATGGCTTGAATCCAGAATGTATCTAGATTTGCTTCTTCAAACTTCTTGGGCTCCATCTGTGACAGAAAGCTCAGGAATAGAGCTTCATTATGAGCCCTACTTCTGGTGATCACCCCTCGGTTCTCATCTCCGATTATCTGGTTCCTTGGATGATCCCTTAGATACCTGTTTGTTGCAGGCAATCTGTCCACAATCTATAGCTCTTCTTCTGTAGAAGCAGGTTCTTCAGTAGCTTGCTGATCTTCATCTTCAGGAACAGCAACATTTGAATAGATTTTTCTTGTGCTGGGTATGTCTTGGATAGACATATCTTGCATCTTTTGTTCATTACCTATCAAAATAGGAGAACTAGACCAGCCCTTATAAAGTAGGTTGGTCTCATAAAATACAACATGCATTGACTCTTCTACAACATGAGTTTTCTTGTTGAATACTCTATAGGCCCTGTTATATGAGCTATATCCAACAAGAACCCCAACATTGCATTTTTCAGCAAACTTTGTTAGTTGGGATTTTCCATTATTCAAAATATAGCATTTGCAGCCAAATATTTTAAAATATGATATGGTTGCTTGTTAGCTTTTCAGAATTTCATAGGGGGTTATTCCAAGGGCCTTATTGATAGAAGCTCTATTGAGAACATAACAAGCAGTATTGATTATCTCAGCCCAAAAATATTCTGGGAGTGAGGAGTCACTAAGTAATATTCTCCCAGCTTCTATCAAGGTCTTATTCCTCCTCTCAGCCACACCATTTTGTTGTGGAGTCCTTGGGGAGGAAAACTCTTGGGTGATACCAAGTTCTTGATAAAACTTTGTCATGGCTCTAGATTGAAATTTTGTGTCATGGTCAGTTCTAGTTCTGACCACAGTACATTGTAGTTCATTCTGGATTGCCTTAACATGGTTTATGAAGACCCACAAAGTATCAGATTTCTTCTTTAAGAAGAATACCCAAGTATAGTTTGAGTGATCATCAACAATCACTAAAGTATACAACTTCCCACCTAGGCTCTGAATTGGCAAAGGACCAAACAAGCCCATATGCAATAGATAAAGACATATTTCAGTGTCTTTGGAGCCAATGCTTTTAAAGGTGGCCTTAGTTTGCTTGCCCATTTGGCATGCATGACAGGGACCGCTTTTAATACTTTTTAAATTTGGATTATTCCTAACAAGGTTTTTAGAAAATAGTCTATACATTGTCTTATAGTTAATGTGGACATTCTTGTGTCATTGAACACAAAGAGGCTCACTTTCATTATCCACAAGACACACAGGAGATAAAGAATTATTGCAAATAAAATCTAAGCAATAAACATTCCCACTCCTGGTGCCTGAGAGAATGATCTCTAAGTCATTTGACTTTTTGATCAAGCACTTGTCATTATGGAATTCAATGACATAGCCCAAGTCACATAGTTTACTTATGCTTACAAGGTTATGTTGCAACCCTTCAACATAAGTTACCCTTGTGATAGAGACTAAGTCATTGGAGATCATACCATATCCTTTGGTGACTCCCTTTTCAGACCCACCAAAGATGACTTTAGGTCCATTCTTCACAGCAGTGTACTCCTGTAGAAGACTTCTGGTGTCTGTCATGTGCCTTGAGCACCCACTGTCCAAGTACCATATTTTCTTTAGGCTGGTACTTGAACTACCCTGCAGAATGCAATTCATTTTCCCTTAGGAGCCCAATTGATTTTGGGTCCTAGGACTTTATTAGCATAACCAGACTTACTCACACCTGAGGCAGCCTTTGCAGGAAAGCTCCTCTTTGCATTAGGCACATTGAGATTGTGCCAACAATCTATGGCAAAGTGTCCCACCTTACCATAGCACCAATATTCATGAATGTTGTACCTTCTCTTCTGAACATTCTGGGAGGTGGAAGGAGCATCTATATGCTTATGTTCAGGGGAGAAGACAACATCATTCTTCCTTTTCCTGTCAGCAATAATCTGGTTGAATGACTGTCTATGGTCAGTCTTTGCAGTCTTAATCTGAATGTCATCAGCTTGTGTTGGCTTGACAACTAAGCAAGATTTGATGGACTCAGATACTGAGCTGTTAGACTTGACTATAGGCTTGACAACATCCAAGTGTTTTGCTAGGAGGGATTTGTAAGAGCATGCTTCCTTATTCTTGAATGAAGGGGCTGAAGTACCAAAAACAAATGGTCCAGAATGGGTCATTTGAATTTCTTCATGGGGAGCTTTCAAAGCACACATCCCCATTCTCTTTCTTCTACTATAGTAAGTAGTATTTTTCTTCCTATAGGAACTTCCATTCTTCCAGTGACCATACATGTTGTCCTAGTCATACCTGTTGGAGGGAAGCAACGCCTCTTGAAAGGTGGTATGAGGCTTAGCCTTGGCCTTGCCCTTTCCTCCATTCCCATCAGCCACTGCCACATTATTGAAACATAGTCCTCTCTTATTAGTTCGGGAGGATAAGGTGTCAATGATGGGTAGTTGAGAAGCTTCTCCTTCATGACCTTATTCTTTTGGCCGATGATGCTCAATTGGACTATTGTAATTCCCTTCATATGACTTATTTCTCTACTCATCTAAGCCACCTGGGTAGATGACTCAGTGCAATCATGCTTTGTATGCTGAAGGGAGGCAATTTTCTGAGCTTGCCTTTTGGCTTGCTTCTTGCTCTTCTTCGGAGCTTCCAATAGAGCACCATACTTGTCAATCAATTTATTGACATCCACTTCAGAATCTGAAACATTCTCATCATAAGATGAGCATGCTTCAGCTTCTGGTACAGACTCATAAGCAGAAGAGGGGTGAGAGGAATTGATACCTTGTCAAGATTATCCTGACTTTCTTCATCATCAGACATGGCGATTAAGCCATAATATTTATCTTCATCTTCATCCTCCTCATTGTCACTATCTGAGTGTGACAAAGGGCCCCTGATACCAACCTCAGCAGCAGGATAGTCTCATCCTCTTCAGCTGCAAACATCCCAATGTAGGCTTCCTCTTCTTCTTCTGAATCTGAGGATGAAGACTCAGATTCACTCCAGCTTTTCTCCTTCTTTGCTAGGAATGATTTTTCTCCCTTCCTTCCCTTCTGGTGATGAGGCTTCTTATCGCCTCTCTCCTTTCTCTTGACTGGACAATCATCTATGACATGTCCAGGCTTGCTGCATCAATAGCATATAATATTATTTGAAATATATTTTACATGTTTAGGGTCATACCTGTCCCTTTTGGGGTACTACCTTTCTGATCTGTTGTGATCCTTCTTGGGATGTGAGGAGGAGTAAGGTTTGTTCTTCCACTGCTTCCTCATCATCATCTTTTTGAAGTGCCTTAAGAAGGCAGCAAACTCCTCATCAGATGAGCTGATGTCTGATGTACTGGGCTTAGAATTTTTTGAGTCAGTAGCCCTTCTTGGTAGGGAGGGCATCCTTGCTTTGCTCTTCTTGGAGCTTTCAGCTTTGATAGACGCAACTCTCTCCCTTGCATGAGGCCTGGTGGATGTGTCATCCTCCTTCCTTGCAGATAGCTGCATCTCATAGGAGAGCAGCTTTTCAAATAGTGTATGGAGAGGAGTCTCACCCAACTTTGCCACTTCTCTGATGGCACAAATCTTTGTATCCCAAACTCTAGTTAGAGATCTCAGGAATTTATCATTCAGCTCATAATGGGTGAAGACCCCCTTTCATAGGTCCTCAGCTCATTCACTATTCTGAAGAACCTCTCATAGCAGCCAACTATGCATTCCATGCTTTGTTGCCTGAAGCCTTCATATTCCTGGTTGAGGAGGGATTTCCCAGCATCCCTCACTTCATCAGTGCCTTACATATACATAATGAGTGTATCCCACATATCCTTGGCAGTCTCACAATGCACCAAGTTTTGGAAGGTGGAATCATCAATTGCATTTACTATTATATTTTGTGCTCTCTTGTGCATTGTAGCAAGTACAATTTCATCCTTTGTCATTTCACCATATGACTTGGCCACTTGACTTGTAGGATATATAGTGGAGGGCTTTGTGAAGATAAAGGCACCCTCCTTGACAGTAATATATATCCTAGGATCTGAGGCTTCCATGAACAGCCTAACCCTTTGCTTCCATATGTCAAAAGTCTCCTTTTTGCATATGAGCAACTTCATAGACCCCATCTCCTTCTGACCTCTAGTGGAAGCCATTGGATTCAGATTTGACTACTCTGTTGGACATATGTGTCACAATCCTTTGTTTGAGAATAATAAATCTCATATTGTATTTGATCTTACTTGTCGTGTGTTTATAGTGTGCAGGAACTATAAGTGCAATACTCCGCAGGTAGAAAGCAGCTTGGAATCAAATTTCTGAACTGGAGCACTACCGCCAGCACTAGCCGATACCGAAGGCGTTAGCGCTATCGTAGGCGCTATCGCTACCGCCTGGCGCTAACTCCAGCTCGTGCCACAATGCCACACCGCGATGGTTTTTTAACTGCCTCTACACGACCGCTACCGCATGTGCTATCTCCAAGCTCTATAAATTGAAGCTTTCACTCTCGTTTTGGTAAATACATCCCAGAGAGAATTCCTGTGCCAAATTTCAAGAGATGTTACTCTGCCGAAAAGTCATCTCCCACTCAAAGCTAAAGAGAAGATTTCTGGAGAAGAAAGCCATCACGCTGTATCCGGAGAATGATCGCTTCAACCTCGCTTATGCTACAACGGTCCTTCATCATCAACTCCAGAAAATCCCATAGAGGGAGTTTTTAATTGTATTAGTTCTTTATTGTGAATCTTTATAGGTAAATCGCCTTGTGTTGGCGACTAGGTCCTTGCGCGGCTTAGGGGAAATTCGTCGCGTGTGTTGACGACTAGTTCTAGGTGATTAGATCTAGGGGGTGCTCAAGGCCATATCCGGAGAAGGATTGTCTAGAGCGTCTTGAGGCCATATCCGAGGAAGGATAGGCTAAAGCCAACCGGTTCGTGGGGATACGAGTCTGTATAGAAAAAAAAATATTTGTATTTGTACGTCTCCAATTTCTAGCGATATTGAAATCAAATTTATGTAAACACCTTTTTTATAATACAATCATGTATTTATTTGTGTTTACTTGATTTCTTTCATTTGGCATTAATTCCTATATTGCAAATTATTTTTAGCTAAATTGTTATTGCACTCTCATTTATTATTAAACAATTTAGTAAATTTCTTAATTTTATAAGAAGGTTTTTATTCCCTTATTCACCCCCTCTAAGGGCGCATATTGATCCAACAAGTGGTATCAGAGCACGGTTATTACAAATTAGTTTACAACCAGGAATAATGGCGTCTTATGATCTCTCTTTTTCGGAGGGTCGGGGAATTAGTAGACCTCCACTATTTACTAGGTCAAATTATAATTATTGAAAAAATAGGATGCGATGTTTTCTTATGACCCTATATATTGAGGTATGGAATATAGTAGAAGAGAAATACTCTCCTCCTACAATTGTAGTTGGAGAGATAATATTAGAAAAACCAAAAGATAAATGGGATGATATGGATAAACTTAAATGCAAAATAATGCCAAGGCCATGCACGCTTTATTTTGTGCGTTAGATAGAAATGAATTTAATAGAATTTCCACATGTACTACTGCATATGATATTTGGAATCATTTGAAAATTACTCATGAAGGTACATCGCAGGTTAAAGATTCAAAACTTTTCCAACTTGAGTCAGAATATGAAAAGTTTCGGAAGGATGAAAGCGAGGATATTGATGCAATGCACACACGCTTCACCAAGATTGTCAATGCCTCCAAAGCTCTTGGAAAGACCTTCTCCAATGATGACTTGGTCCCAAAGATTCTTCGATCTCTTCCTCCAAAATTCAATCTGAAGGTGACGGCTATCTCGGAGTCACACAATCTAAAAATGCTCCAGGTTGAGAGCCTCATTGGGAATCTCAAAACCCATGAGGTAGAACTCAAGATCCAATATGATGAATACAACAAGGAGCCAAAGAAGAAGGCATTGGCACTAAAATCAAAGAAGGAGTGCCAAGAGAATGAGGATGAAGATGAAGAAAGTCTCTTGGTAAAGAATTTCCGAAAGTTCATGAGAAATCCGGAAAGGAGAAACACCTTCCGGAAATATCTCCCAAAGGATGGAAGATGGAAAGGGTCATCTTCAAAGAAGAAAAAGGAGAGCGACGGTGAAGAAGAAAGACCTCCAGCAGAATGCTATCATTGCAGAAAATCCGGGCATATTCGGAGCCAATGCCCAAAGTTTTTGAAGGAGAAAAAAGGAAAAGCGGCACAAAGGGAAGGAAAAGAGGAAGGTGCTAAAAGCTAAAACATGGGATGACTCCTCCTCCTCCAAAGAATCAAGCGGGTCTACATCAAGCGAAGATGAGGAATCAAACATGTGCCTCATGGGACATGGAAACGACGACGACGATACCAGTGTTCTTAGCGACATTGAGGTAACTCCTCCCACTTATGATGAACTTTTTAATGAATTTCTTGAAACTTGCAAAGCTTTTGATAAAAATATGAAAGATAGTATTTTATTGAATCGTGAAAATGAATCTCTAATTAAAGAAAATCAAAAGCTTTCCAAAAAATTAATTCTCTTAGAAAAAAGAAAGGTTTCTTGCAAGAGTGTGATCACTCCATTAAAATGGCAAAAGATATTGAAGATTCTTTTTCTAAAGCCCTCTCTCATGCCAAAACTCTTACAAAAGAGAAGGAGGAATTAGAAAGAAAATTAGAAGACTCTCTTTTGCAAATTAAAAATAATAAAAAAAGGTTTTGAAAATAGGTGTGTCATGCTTGTGAAAGAAAATTCATCACTTAAAGCACAAGTTCATTATCTCACCATGGCCATTAAAAAATTTGGAATAGGGCAAAAATCACTGGATATGATTTTAGGGAGCCAGTGCTACAGTTCTGGAAAATTTGGGCTCAGATATCGAGGTGAGAGCTACCGCCCGATGCTAGCCACTAACGCCGGTGCTAGCACCTCATACATGAACTCAACATTTTTGTTTGGAAAAACATTTTCTTCTGTAAAAATGATTCCTTCCAGCAAGAATAACACAAAATTTCAGAAAAGGGTCTCAACCCCCTTTATTTCGTGTGCAAACTGTTATAGCTTAGGTCACATATCTAATTCTTGCAGGAAAGTAAAATAAAATACTTTAAAGCAAATCTGGGTACCTAAGGCTCCTGCTTATTCTATGGGTGGTACCGCATGGGTATCTGGATCTTAACTCTCATCTTCTTTCTAGATGTGCAGGAAGGCTAAGGACAATGAAGACGTGTGGTACTTAGATTCTGGATGCTCCAAGCACATGACGGGCAATAATGCAAAGTTCCTTAGCCTAGAAAAGAAGAAGGGAGGGATCGTGACGTTTGACGATAACGAAAAAGGAAGGATCATGGGAATTGGTACAGTTGGTAATGAATCCTTTACGATATCTAATGTTCTTTATGTGAAAGGGCTAAAACACAATCTAATTTCTATTAGCCAGTTATGTGATAAAGGATTAGATGTTTTATTTGAATCTTCTACTAATTTATGCAAAAATATCCAATCCTTCTACAAAAGATATTTTACTAACTGCACCAAGAATACATAATGTTTATATAGTTTCTTTTCATGTTCTTTCTAAATCATCTATAAAATGTTTTATCACTAAAAATGATGAATTAGAACTTTGGCATAGACGGCTAGGACATGCTAGCACAAAGCTTATTGTTAAACTTGCCAAAAGTGATTTAATAAGCGGATTGCCTAAGTTGAATGGAACCCTACCTTCACATTGTTCACCATGTCAAAAGGGTAAATTTACTAGATCCTCTTTCAAAAGTAAAAAAATTTATTTCTATTATAAGACACTTGCAATTATTTCATATGGATCTTTTTGGTCCAGTTAGCACTGCAAGTCTTGGTGGTAGATTATATGCATATGTGTTAATAGATGATTTTTCAAGATATTGTTGGACATTATTTCTCTCATGCAAATCCGATGCATTTTGCGAATTTGCAAAATTATGTACTCGTATTCAAAATGAAAGTGATTTAAAAATAAAATGCATTCGCTCGGATCATGGAGGATAATTTGAAAATGAAAAGTTTACATCTTTTTGTGATATGTTAGGCATTAAACATGAGTTCTCCACACCACGCACACCACAACAAAATGGTGTTGTAGAAAGAAAGAATATGACACTTCAAGAACTAGCACACACTATGTTGTGTGAATATAAATTGTCTAAGTCCTTTTGGGTTGAAGCCATAAATACCTCATGTTATGTTATGAGTAGAATCATGCTTCACCCATCTCTCAATCACACACCATATGAACTTTATTTTCAAAAGAAGCCTAACGTATCTTACTTCAAAGTTTTTGGTTGTAAATGTTTTATTTTGAATATTAAAGATAGCTTGGGAAAGTTTGATGAAAAATGCGATGAAGGAACTTTTCTTGGATACTCTTCAACTAGTAAAGCTTATAGAATTTTTAATTAAAGAACTAGTAAAGTTGAAGAGTCGATTAATGTGAAATTTGATGTGTTTGTTCCTTGTGTAGAAAGACTTTCCGCAGGCAAAGAGGATGATCTCTTACTACCTTTGGAGCATGGTGATGATGAACCTTCCAAAGAAGAGGAAGAGGAGGCCAAGGAAGATGATTATGTACCTCCAAGCGCCTTGAAATTTACAAAGGATCATCCGCGGGAACTAATAATTGGTGAACCATCCATTGGGGTAAGAACTCGCTCTTCTCTTCATGAATCTTATTCAAACATTTGTTTTGTTTTCGAAATCGAACCAAAAATCATTTCAACCGCTTTAAATGATGAATTTTGGTTTTTGGCTATGAATGAAGAGTTAGAAAAATTTGAGCAACATAATGTTTGGAAATTAATAGAAAGACCATCTAATCACCAAGTTGTAGGTGTAAAATAGATTTTTAAAAATAAATTAGATGGTGAGTCTAGAATCACTAGAAATAAAGCAAGCTTAGTAGCACAAGACTATTCACAAATCGAGGGGATAGATTTTGATGAAACTTTTGCACCCGTTGCTAGATTGGAATCTATACGAATTTTTCTAGCATTTGCGGGCTTTAAAAGAATAAAACTATTTCAAATGGTTGTAAAAAGTACTTTTCTAAACGGATTTGTAAAAGAAGAAGTTTATGTTGAACAACCCCCGGTTTTATTAGTGAAAATTTTCCCAATCATGTTTATAAACTAGAAAAAATGCTTTATGGTTTAAAATAAGCGTCTCGTGCATGGTATGAAAGACTTACATCATTTTTATTAAAACACGGTTATATTATGGGAAGTGTTGATAATACCTTCTTCATTAAGCACAATAATGCGATTTAATTATTTTGCAAATATATGTTAATGATATAATCTTTGGATCTACTAATGAAGAGTTATGTAATGAAGTTATTTTAGTGATGAAAAATGAATTCGAAATGAGTCTAGTAGGAGAACTTTCTTCTTTTCTTGGTTTTCAAATATCACAAAGAAATGATGGTATTTTTGTATGTCAATCTAAATATGTCCATAATATGCTTAAACGCTTTGGATTTGTAAATCTTAAACATGCTTCTACACCAATGAGTGCATCACTAAAATTAGACAAAGATGAATTGGGAATTTTAATTGATCAAACTTTATATAGAGGTGTGATATGATCTCTACTATATCTAAGTGCAACTAGACCCGATATTATGTTTGCAGTATGCTTATGTGCTCGATTTCAAGCTAATCTAAAATAATCTCATTTAAAAGCGGTAAAACAAATTTTTAGATATCTAATTGGGTCATCTAGATTAGGATTATGGTACCCGCATAATAATTGATTTACACTTCACGGCTATTCCGATTCGGACTGCCGGATGCTCACTTTATAGAAAAAGCACTAGCGGTACTTGCCATTTTCTAGGACCTTCATTAGTTGCATGGTCTAGAAGGAAACAAAATTTGGTTGCACTCTCCACCACGGAGGCTGAATACATTGCACAAGGGAGTTGTTGTGCACAAGCACTATGGATGAACCAAACTCTAGAGGACTTTGGTTTTCATCTAAAACATATTGAATTAAAATGTGACAACAAAAGTGCCATTGATCTTACAAATAATCTGGTACACCATTCTAGATCCAAACATATAGATGCACGTCATCATTTCATAAGGGATCACATTAAAAAGGAAAATGTTAGAATAAGTTTCATTGGCACGAACTCTCAACTTGCTGATATTTTCACTAAACCTCTTCCCGATGCAAGGTTTCAAATGTTAAGGTTGGAATTAGGAGTCTTAGACATCTTAGGATGAGTTATATGAAAAATGCTAAAGTTTTATTCTATTTGAGCAATCAAGACATCTACAAAAATTACCAAATTTCTGCATAAGACTACTCTTAAGACTCTTAATAAATATCAAAAAACAGAATTTTAAAATTCTCAAAATTTCACTCACTGTTTTCCGCACTAGCGCTAGCATCGGCGCTAGCGTGGGTGTTCAATTTTTTTGTTTTTAAAATTTATAAAAAGCTTTACAAATATGTTAGTTTATATGTACTAATTTGTTTTGTATTTATGACATTTGTTATTTTTATTTTATTTATATTATGGAAAATCAACTACAAAATTTTAAAATTCAAAAATACAAAAATATTTTTGGTTTTCTGTTTTTCTTTCATTAAAAACTTTTCAAAATAACAACAAAACTGTATGATCTTTATTGATTAATATAAAGCATGTATGAATTCTATTATTTACAATGTTAAAATTTAATCCTTCAAATTACTATGAACATTATTTTGTTAATCATGCTTTGATATATCTAATTAAGTGCATCAATTATTTTAAAAAATTTGTGCAGAACCAAGCTTAGCATGCCTCTAAGTATGAGTAAATGTTTTGTGATTGATAATGATACTTGTTCACTCACTTATTTTGGTAATCTACATGTGAATTTAAATCTAAAAATGCTTGCTTGTGTATTGTAATTGTACAATAAATTAAAACTTGCATAAGTTTATTACCTACACTACATTTGAATTGCACTTAAGAAATTAAGAAAAGTGGTTGAGTTTAAAAAAATTGTGTTAGGTTTGCAAAACAAGTGTATTCGGAGAATGTTGTCTCACAAAAGTGAAAAAAAATAAAAAATGATAAATATAACTCCATCAAGCACTACTTGAACCTCCTGATAAGTCTTTATAAGCATTGTAAGGTTGAGCACCTTGGAAAGAATAGTAAAGTGTCTTGTACAACCATGGTTATTACACCACTTTTTCTATAATATGTGCATTAAAGTGTGTGAAAGTTAATATACTTGTGTTTTATTGTGCACTTTACTCTACAAATGTCTTGTATTTTGTGATTTAAATCATTTGTTAACATTGCTCAAAATACACTTATGTGCACATCATTATCTTTCATAACACTTCTTCTCATGAGTATTAGATTCTAATGCTTTATCTATACCACTCTTTATATAAGAAATGCACTAGATAACCTAGCATGATCTCTACAATATTTTTGTACCTCTTGAAATTAAATAACATTGTAGTATATTCTCTTTTTTTATATTCATGTCGTGCTTAGTAACTTTATGTAAAACTATGAGATTTCTAAAAGGTTAAAACAACTTTACATTTTGAACTTAAACTCATTTTTATACTTATGATTTTCATGCTTACAAAAAAATGTTCCTTATAATCTTCTGTTTGTTTAAAACTCTTATTTATTTATTTGAAACCACTTATTTACTATGATTAAACTCTCTATCATTACCAATATTACAAAAGCTCGATCATGATTTATAATTCCTAAAGAATGCCTCCTTACTTCTCTTACCCCACCTTCTTTTGATAATACCAAAAGGGGGAGATTAATTGAAGAAATCTATAGGAGAAATCTAGAAGATTAAGAGGAGAATAATTCTTATAATTTAGGGGGAGTAAAACATAATTGCATTTATGTAGGGGGGCATTAAGATAGGGGGAGTATGCACTATTCTCATGCTTATCATATACTATAGTTGCATTATTATCTCGCTTATCATATACTATAAACACCTATTGTTGATTTCTTGCTAAGAGATTTTATTAATATCAAAAGGGGGAGATTGTTGGACATATGTGTCACAACCCTTTGTTTGAGAATAATAAATCCCATATTGTATTTGATCTTGATTGTCGTGTGTTTATAGTGTGCAGGAACTATAGGTGCAATACTCCACAGGTAGAAAGCAGCTTGGAACCAAATTTCTGAATTGGAGCACTACCGCCAGCGCTAGCCAATACCGCAGGTGTTAGTGCTACCACATGTGCTAACGCTACCGCCTGATGCTAACTCCAGCTCGTGCCACAATGCCACGCCGCGACAGTTTTTTACTGCCTCTACACGACCGCTTGCTACCGCAGGCGCTAGGAGCTACCGCAGGCGCTATCTCTAAGCTCTATAAATTGAAGCTTTCTCTCTCGTTTTGGTAACTACATCCCAGAGAGAATTCCTGTGCCAAATTTCAAGAGTTGTTACTCTGGCGAAAAGTCATCTCCCAGTCAAAGCTAAAGAATATTTCTAGAGAAGGAAATCATCACGCTGCATCCAAATAACGATCGCTTCAACCTTGCTTATGCTACAGCGGTCCTTCATCATCAACTCCAGAAAATCTCCTATAGGGAGTTTTTTAATTGTATTATTTCTTTATTATGAATCTTTATAGGTAAATCGCCTTGTGTTGACGACTAGGTCTTTGCGCAGCTTAGGGGGAATTTGCCGCATGTGTTGGCGACTAAGTCTAGGTGATTAGATATAGGGGGTGCTCAAGGCCATATTCGGGGAAGGATTGGCTAGAGCGGCTTAAGGCCATATCCGGGGAAGGATAGGCTAAAGCCAACCGGTTCGTGGGGATACGAGTCGGTACAGAAAAGAAAAAAGTATTTGTATTTGTATGCCTCCGATTTCTAGCGATATTGAAATCAAATTTATGTACACCTTTTTTATAATACAATCATATCTCTATTTGTGTTTACTTGATTTCTTTCATTTGGCGTTAATTTCTATATTGCAAATTATTTTTAGCTAAATTGTTATTTCACTCTCATTTATTTTTAAACAATTTAGTAAATTTCTTAATTTTATAAAAAAAAATTATTCCCTTATTCACCCCCCCCCCCCCTCTACGGGCGCATATCGATCCAACATACTCCTTTGTAGGATCTAGTCAGACTGTTAAGTCCTTTTTGACTAACCTCCCTCTGATACCACTTGATAGTTTATAGAGTAGTAGTCTAATTCACCTAGAGGGGGGTGAATATGTCTCCTTGATTTTCTTTATTTATTGCTAGCAGTTGTTAGATATAAGTAAATAGTAAAAGCACAACTCAGAAAGCACACAGTCTTTTATAGTGGTTCCCCAAGACAGTGTGTCTATGGGTAGTCCACTCCCCCTCTACACCTTTCAAACAGTGTGTTGGACAAGGCAACCTCCTCCAAACTCAGCTCCAAGAGATTACAACACAGATCCCTCAGGATCTCTCAGGTTTTCTCCAAACCCTACCTCAGGCTAAATAACCCTGCCTTAGGCTCAACCAGCCCTACTTCTCAGAGTGCTCCAACTCCTACAACTCAGAGATCCACTAATCTCCTACCTCAGATCTATCAAGAAGCTCTACCTCAGATCTCCCCAGAGATCCTACAATCAAGCTGGGAGTTCAGTTTAACTTCTCAGGCTCAACAGCCTTAAACACTCAAGCTTAACAACTTTACTACTCAGGCTCAACAACCCTACAACTCAGGAAAAATGCCCTACAAACTCATAACACAAGTGTTCTTATAGAGGTTATAATTTATGCTTACAACAAATGACAGTTAAGATGTATCCTTCATCTTTTGTCTTCTGTTGTTGATTCACTGTTGGTGCTGACCTGAAGTAGGGCTGGAAGGCAATAACTTCAGACTTTGCTCCTAACTGATCTTTCTCTTCAGTAGATGAGGAAGGATCCACTTGCTCTTCTTGATTGAATCAGGAAGAACTATCTTCTCTCCTTGTATCTCCTTGTAGATTCAGGAAGCAGGAAGAGATCTCTTGAGGAGGCCGTCAATAGAACAGTATATTTCTTTTCCACTTTTCAGTTGCTTTCCATAATGCCCTAACTTGTTCTGTTATACTCTTTTCCATCTACAATGGTTCTAAGGAGGGCCCTGACACAGTATGGAGGGGAATATAATACTTTATCTTGCTTTACAGTTTCTTGCGCCAAAAGCAAATCTCGCTAGTGCTTTATTCAAATATGAACTGTCTCAGCGGTTGGGCTGAGACAGTCTTCAGTCTCAGTGGCTGAATCCATCTTCGTCTCAGCGTATCCGCTGAGACAGATAGTCTTTTCAGCGGATTTTTTCTAAATGCAGCTCAGCTGAGGCAGACCCCTCCTCACCGGCTCCTGGCCTCGTCTCAGCGGTTCAGCTGAGACAGAGATGTCGTCTCAACGGTTTTGTCAGTAAAACCACATAACTTATTCCAATGCTTGGAACAACCTACCCCTGCATATATATGATGTAGAATAAGTTTTATCAAATACAATATGTACTTAGAATTGAGTGTGATGTCTCTTCAAATCAAGGGAATATTGAAGGCAATATTCCCAACAGCCGCGATGAGAAACACTCGGTCCGCTCAACCCGAACCCTTTTAGGGGAACCCCATCAATTATTGTAATTATTATTATTAATGTAAAGTATTTGTGACACCCCATATTGTAGAGGAAAGATATTTGACCCTCTATAAGTTTCAACATTACTGTTGTAACTCCTACTTTTCTAAAACCGAGACATTTGACCTCTAAATCCGTTCAAAAGGTGGTCAAATGTCTCGGTTATGAAAACTTAGGGGTTACAATAGTACATTTAAAATTTACAGGGGGTCAAATATCTTTTTTCTACAATATAGGGGTGTTACCACTAATTTACCCTTATTATTATTATTATTATTATTATTATTATTATAAACACATGTTTATTGTGTTACTGTTCATTTGTCGACCGACTTAAGATATTATGATTTTTCCCCTCACAAATGTGAAAAAGCAAGAGATATTACATAGGTTATTATTTGAACTGCGAACAAACACTACAAAAAAAATATTAAATAACAAGGTAGAGAATTCCTTGCTAAATGATGAAATTTATTGCTAATTTAGATTAGGAAGAAATTTAGGAGCAAAATCATTTCATAACCAATTTGAGCCTAGTTAAATTTAACAAGGGTGAGTTTCCTTGCTAATCAACAACAAATAATCAGCAACGAATTTCTTGTTATCTAAATTAACAAGGAATACTATCAATCAAAATATTTGAAGCTAATCATCATCAAATAATTTCGATCCTAATATTAGCTAGCAATAAAATTGTTACAAACTTTGTTGCTAATAAATATTAATTACTAAAAATTAAATTATTTGACAATAAATTCTTTTTATGATTGAATTAATGATAATTTGTTATTTTCATATATTTAACAATAATTTAAATTAATATTTCTTGATTACATAATTATTCAATTATTTAATTAATATAATAAATCACACAAAACAACCAATATAAATTCACCATCAATATGATCAAATGTCATGCATAACATGTCATTGATATATATATACACAAAAATTGGCATACCAACAAACTTTCATACATAACCAATTTAGATACATAGCCAAATCACAACACATAATCAACAGTAAGTCCGCAAAAATATGATAACATGTATCAAAATTTTATACAAAACAAAATGTGACAACAATGTGCGTGAAATCAGCTGATCTGGACAATGACCGTTGTCGAAAGATTGACGTTGAACTGGAGAAGAATCTTGATTTGGAGCTTGATATTGAGCTTGTGGATGATGACTTTGGTATTCGAAAATAGTTGGGAGTTGCATAGTAGCCAGGAACTGGAGCTGAAGAGTAACCAGAACCTGGAGCGGAGAACTGACTAGAAGTATATGATCCAGGAGAAGAGTAATGTCCAGGAGAAAAGTGATGACCTTGTTAAATTCCATGCACCTCTAAGGCAGTAAAAACCACATTTTTAACAATATCTTTAACAACATTATCTACTCTCTGTTCAAAACTATTGTTCATCTCCATTTGAAGTTTTTCTAATTCTTCAACACGATCATTGTACTTCTCAATTAAAATTTGGGCATTGGTTCTTGAACTAGTACCGGAGATGACACTCTCGTTGTATGAATTGCCAAAACCATAGCAACGACCATTTTTAAGACCACTCGAAGCCTGAATCCATAAATCTGGATAATATGTGGAAGAAGCATTGGTAGAAGGCAATATCGTTGTATCATTACTTTGAGATTGCTTCTCATTTAACTTCAGGGTGTATGATTCCTATAAAGAAATTTGAAAATTATAATTAATAATAACATTAAGAAATAAGATATTAGCATATACTAACAATAAAAAAATACTTAAAAATATTTTCTTTGATTTCTTATCGACAAATGGTCATCGTCCTTTATTGGTTCTATGAGTTCTGTTGAAAAAAATTTCATGACGAATAAATAGGTAACCCTGCATTAGCATGAGACTGCATTGTATTTAGCATAGATGACGATTAGTTGGTGGAGAAGACAAGAGAAATATTCAAACTAGTGAAAAGTGCAAACATGTTAAAGCTTCCAAAAAGAGACTAATTCATTCGGACTCCGTGAACTTAGATGTCGATTTCTAGGTATTGTTTTCTCTTTTATTTTCCCAATGTTCATAGTGTTGCTGCCCCTTTTCTATCCCTATCCCACCCATCACCACTCCCCTTGGGCTGTTTCCAGCACTAGCTGAACCTTTCAGCAACCCTGCCACCAATTTGAACCTTCATAAACAGCAACCAACCACTTCTACTACGCCCATTCAGCGCCTCTTGTAGCATTTTGATGTTTTTGGTTCTGGTGATATCAAAATTTCAGTAAAACGGACTTAATATATACATTCAACCAAACATATCAACATAATATTTTAAAATAGACGTAATATATTATATAAACATTCAATCTTCATAAACAATAGCTGGTTATGATGACCTTCTAAAACAGACTTAATATACTATATTCTATAGGTTCATGCACTTACCATTCTATAAGCATGATATGGAATAGAAATTGATCTTGCTGTGCTTTTAACTACCCCAAGGCCATCTCTATCAAAGATTCTATTTTTGCGATTATTTTCTTGAATATCTTTGTATTTATCAGCTGCCCATATACTCCATAGTTCTTCAAAGATTTTTTTTCGCATCCATGTCGGCAAAGGTGCAGACTTTGACTTTGTACCTTTTCGGATGCGTCTCATCTCTGAAGTCATTATTCTGCTAAAATAACTCTTTCAAATTTTATAGATTTGTTGTTCTGTTGATGGAGCACGCCATTTAAATTTCTCCTACAATTATCATATGATTTGAAATTTTGAATATTAATTTGACAAATAAATGAAGAAACAATTGGAAGATTTACCTTGAACATATTGAAAATTTTTGTTTTACATCATCTGGAATTTTACTAAATGTGGGTCAAACTCCGTTGAACCAACCTCTTAAATAGTTTAACATAGACCTAGGTGCAGCAATACTAATGAAGCTACAAATATAAAAATCATATTAGAATATAATGAATAGAAAAAATTAAATAAGGGAAAATTTTACCATTTTCCAACGATGATCAATATCTCTCGCCCGGCTTCATCACGCTCAACCTCATCTTTGCTATCTGAATTAGTTGACTCTAGTTGGTCCAAAGGAGGATCAAAGCAATCATGTTGAGCAATATTGATCTCTTCAGATATGACATGTTCAATATTCACCCGTTCAGATATGACTTATTCAATATTCACATTTTCAGATATATCATGCTCTTCATCCATATCATTTTGTGAGTCAGAATCAGAGGTTGAGCGATGATTCACATCTTGCATTAAAAGATTCACATTTTGCCCCTCACAAATGTGAAAAAGCAAGAGATATTACATAGGTTATTATTTGAACTGCGAACAAATTAAAAATATAATAAATGGGTTTTAGAACAAGAGAAAGATACATATTTAAAACTTGGCGTGCAGATAAAAATGATTTAACATTCATTTATATTTAATAAGTCCATATCAGCAGAGGTGATATAGAAATTTTAATTTCAATACACATTATTTTATTTGGTTCACATCACCTCTGGTTTATGTACAGAAATTTTAACTTTTTAGCCCTTAATAATATAAAATAAAGAAATAAATAGAAGAGAAAAATAACTTACAAAATATTTTAAAAAAATGGAAGCTCACAATATTCTTGATGCTAGATTTTAAGCGGTAGAACAGATTGAATTATTGCTATTTACTTGGTCCACCACCACTTTATAAAATCATTTAAATTAATGAATATAAGAATAATATTGATGAGTGCCCTTCCAATTTAAAGGTGTTAATGTATATTTGGATAAATAACATTGTTCGGAGGCTAAATGGGTCGGTCGAGTACACGGTGTTGGGAATATTGCCCTCAATATTACCTTGATTTGAAGAGGCATCACTCTCAATGCTAAAGACATATTGTATTGATAAAGCTATACTTGTGTAGTATATACAGGTACAGGTGACTCAAAAGAAATGGTCAAACATGCCCTTAGATGTGAAGAAATCATCTACAAGGAGATGAAGATTTGTCTCAGCAGAACCGCTGAGACGAAGGGTCAAAACCGCAGTCTCAGCGGATCCGCTGAGAAGAAGGTGTCTCAGTTGGTAAGTTCATTAAACGATGAGAATCAGCGTGTTCGTCGAACGCGGAATGCCGTTCGTCGAACGAAAGGCTAAGTTCGTCGACCGCTAAGACGAGACCAAAGGAGCCGCTGAGAAGACACAAAAGGCGTGTTCATCGAACGCAGAGTGTCGTTCGTCGAACTCAGAATCCTGTTCGTCGACCGCTGAGACGAGACCAGAGAAGGAGCCGCTGAGAAGGCACGAAGAGCGTGTTCGTCGAACGCAGAGAGTCGTTCGTCGAACGCAGAGAGCCGTTCGTCGAACGCAGAATACAGTTCGTCGACCGCTGAGACGAGTTAGAAGAGACATCTGATAATTGGTCGATCGTCGAACGCAGAGTGTCGTTCGTCGAGCGCAGATACAAAGCAGATCGTCGAACGTAGAGTTGGCAAGTTCGTCGAACGCAGGATACAGCGGGTTCGTCGAACGCAAGATACAGCGGGTTCGTCGAACGCAGAGTGAAGCGGGTTCGTCGAACGCAGACCTTCTCTACAGACAAGTAGGGCGGCGGGACCTGCGGCTAGGGCAAGTTGCAGAAAAGCTACAGGGGACCACCGATCTCTCCCATACTTCTTGGGAGATCAAATTAGAGTCGTTGAAGATAAAAGAAGTATAAAAGAAAGTGTTAGGGCTTTTTCAAAGCACCGGCCAGTTGCGTGCAAAATCTCGATTCGCCATTGACGGCTGCTGCTCTCGACTTCCTTCCTGCTCACTGAAAGAGAAGAAGAAACAGAGAGAAGAAGATAGCTCCTCCACCAGAAGGGGCAATGTGATCTTCCATCACTCTATTGAAGAGGAAGATCAAGTTGTGGCTGTAATCAACATCTTCAGCTATAGGAAGCACAGGCTGTGCAGGATCTACAGGAGAGTACCTCTGCTGTAGAATATTTCTAAACCATTTTTCTGTAGGGCATTTTGCCTGAGTTGTAAGACCTTTTGGTCTGAGTTTGTAGGAACCTTAGGGTTCTGAGTTGTAGGGCTGAAGGCCTGAGTGTAGGATCAGGATCTGATCTGAGTTGTAGGGCTTCATTGCCTGAGCTGTAGGAGGAGGAATTCTCTGAGTTGTAGGACATGCTGAGGTCTGAGCTGTAGGATCAGGAGCTGATCTGAGTTAGGGTTGTTTAGCCTGAGGTAGGACCTGTTGTGGTCTGAGTTGTAGGACCTGCTGAGGTCTGAGCTGTAGGATCAGGAGCTGATCTGAGTTGTAGGGCTGCTAAGCCTGAGGTAGGGTTTGGAAAAACCTGAGAGATCCTGAGGGATCTGAGTTGTAAGCTCTTTGAGCCGAGTTTGGAGGAGTTGGCCTTGTCTAACACATTGTTAGAAAGGTGAAGGGGGAAAGAGGACTACTCAAGACACCCTGTCTTGAGGAACCTCTATACATGCATGTGTGTTTTCTGTGTTGCTTGATTTTCTGCTTAGAATAGTTCTAACAGTCCATAATAATCAAGTAAAATCCAAAAGACCTATTCACTCCCCCCCCCCCACCCCCCCCCCTCTAGGTGATTTAGACTACAAACCTTATAAACTTACAAGTGGTATCAAAGCGAGGTTGGTCAAAAAGGACTTAACAGTCTGACCAGTTCCTAAAAGGTTTAGTCAAATCAAATCACAATGGCCTCCTCTGGATTGCAGGAGGAAATGTGGTCCATGAAGTTGCCCATATGAAATAAAGAGAATTTTGGCATATGGAAGCAAATGATCAGGTTATTTATGGAAGCATCTGATCCAAGGATCTTCATTACAGTTGAAGAAGGACCTTTCACTTTTCACACTGCATCCACTATAGATCCAACAAGAAGAGTGGCCAAACTATTCGAAGATTTGACCAAGGATGAACTTGAGTTGTTCACCATGGACAAAAGGGCCCAGCACATCATTGTCAATGCTATTGATGATTCCACCTTTCAAAACTTGGTACACTACACTTCTGCCAAGGAAATGTGGGATACTTTGATAGTATATATGGAAGGGACAGCCGAGGTTAGGGATGACAGGAAGTCACTCCTAAATCAGGAGTATGAAGCCTTTAGGCAACTGTACCAGGAATGCATAGCTGATTGCTATGAAAGATTTTTCAGGATAGTGAATGAGTTGAGGACCTATGAAAGGAACTTCACCAATTATGAGCTGGATGATAAGTTCCTTAGATCTCTCACAAGAGACTGGGACACAAAGATATGTGCCATCAGGGAAGTGGCCAAGCTAGGTGAGACCCCAACTCACACACTGTTTGGGAAGCTGCTCTCCTATGAGATGCAGCTGTCTGCAAGAAAGGAAGATGACACCTCTTCAAGGGCTCAAGTAAGGGAGAAATATGTTGCTCTCAAAGCTGACAGCTCCAAGAAAAGCAAAAGCAGGATGGCGTCTCCTCCTAGGAGAAGTGCTGAACCTGAAGTCAGCACCTCAGGATGCTCTTCCTCTGATGAGGAGTTTGTTGCCTTCACAAGGCAGTTCAAGAAGATGATGAAGAGGAAGCAGTGGAAGAACATGCCCTCCTCATCCTCACACAACAAAAAGGATAGCAGTAAATTATAAAGACATCACCCAAAGGGTGACAGGTATGACTCTAAAATTAGTAAACATTCTTCTAACAATATAATCTGTTATAGCTACAGCAAGCCTAGACATGTCATAGCTGACTGTCCAGTTAAAAGAAAGGAAAGAGGTTAAAAGAAGCCTCATCACAAGAAGGAGAGAAAGGGAGAACAATCCCTTCTAGCCAAGAAAAGCAAGAGCTGGAGTGAATCTGAATCTTCATCTTCAGATTCAGATGAAGAAGAGAAAGCCTATATAGGGATGTTTACTGCTCAGGAGGATGAAGACTATCATGCTGCTAGAACAGGAATCAGGTCCCCTCTTTCACACTCAGATAGTGATGAAGAGGAGGATGAAGAAGACATTGTTCAGCTAGTCCTTATGGCCTTCACTGATGAGGAAGGGAGTCAGAATGCTTCTGACAATGATCAGGTACTATCTCATTCCACTTCAATTTCTGATTATGAGACTAGACCAGAATCTGTTGCACCTTCATCAATTGATGGAAGGGGCATGGAAGCTGAGGAAGAACTCAATCAATTGATTGATAAATATGGTGTTCTATTGGAGGCTCTGAAGAAGAGCAAGAAGCTTGCCAAGAGGCAAGCCCAGGAAATTGTTTCTCTCAAAATGACTAAGGATGTCAACACTGAACCTACCACCCTGGTGGCTCAGATGAGTAGACAAATTAGCCATTTACAGGGGATAATTGTTGTGCAATTAAGCATTATTTCCCTGAAGAACAAGGTCATCAAGGACCTTGAAGAAAAGCTTGAGAAGGAGAAGAGCCCGGTGGCTCAATTCTCCAAGCCCAGATCTGTACTTCCTATCATTGACACCTTCTCCTCTCAAACCAATAGGAGAGGACTAGGATTCAAGAAAATGGAAGTAGGAGAAGGGAGTGGAGAGAAGAGCAAGGGGAAGGCTAAGCCACAACCTACCTTTCAAAAGGTATTACTTCCTTCCAACAGGTATGACCATGAAAGCATTTATGGTCACTGGAAGAATGGGAGGTCCTATAGGAAGGAAAATACTCCTTCCCATAGTGGAAGAAAGGGAATGGGATTGAGTGCCATGAAGGCTCCCCATGAGGAAATTCAAATGGCCCAACATGGACCATTTGTATTTGGTACTTCAGCCACTTCATTCAAGAATGAGAAGGCAAGCCCTTCTAAGGTTGAATCAGTCAAGAACATGATTGCTGCCAAATCTGTAAACATGTCTGATTGCTCAGTGTCAGATGCCATCAAATCTTGTATGGCTTCCAAGTCATTGCAAGTTGATGCCATCAGGACAAAGAGCATCAAGACAGCACACAGATTGACATTCTGACAAATCATTGCTGAGAGGAACGGGAAGAATGCTGCAGTATCTATTCCTGAACATGTGGACTGTGTTGCACAATCCTCAAAAAGTGTTCAGAAGAGAAGATACAACATTCATGAATGTTGGTGCTGTGGTAAAGTGGGACACTTAGCCATAGATTGTTGGTACAACCCCAATGTACCTAATGCAAAGAAGAGTCTTCCTGCCAAGGGTGCAGCTAGAGTAAGGCTGTTTGATTATGCTAACAAGAACCTAGGACTTAAGTCATCTTGGGCTCCTAAGGAACATTAAACTATTTTTTGCAGGATAGTTCAAGTACCAGCCTCATCATCATTTGGTACTTGGACAGTATGTGCTTGTGGCACATGAAAGGAAGGAGGGTGATATCATGAATTTGATATCAGATAGAGGAATAAATCCTCAAGGTAAGTATTTATCCTCCCTATTGTGAATTTATCATCAAATGCTATCTATAATAGTGTTAAAGTAGGATGATAAAATTAACCAGTAAAATCTGTGTTAGCTAAGCTTCAAATTACGCTTAAATAGCTGGGTTAAGTCTGGGTTCGACGAATGTCGAGCTTAAGTTCGAGGAACTTAGTTTTAAAACATTAGCTATGTTCGACGTATTCAACCCTAGGTTGAAACTTTAGATGAACCGTCTCAGTTGAACCGCTGAGTCGATTAGGTTAACACTCTGGCCTACTATATAAACTCTCGACGGCATTAAATGACTCTTCACATTCTCACGGACCACTCCAGCCGCCGAGACGAAACCTCTAGTCTTCCATCCCAGCGTTTTCGTTTTTCTTATTCGACTAGATGGCGCCCAAGATTGCGAAGGAATTGCTAGAGGGTTGTGAGTTGGTGAGGGATGGGTTTCTCCATGCCTCACCAGAGATTTTGAGTGTTATATCCTTGATTTCTGATGTCGGACTAGACTTCTTGTTGACTGAACCCTCTCAGATATTCAAGCAAGAAGTGTTAGAGTTCTTTGCAAATGCCAAGCAGTCGTCTTCTAAGGATGGCTTAACATCTAAGGTTGGAGAGATAAGGGTGAAATTGTCCCCTAAGAGACTGGAAAAAGTACTGCACCTTCCTAGAGTGGAAGAAGAGGAGATATCTGCAGAAGACAATGAGCAAGCCTTGAAGTGGTGTGAATACAGTGTCTCCCAGACTTCATCACTGAAGAAGAAATTCTTCAACCAAAAAGGGAAGTTGTTGTGTGACATTGTGGGAAAGGCACTTCTGTGCAAGCCAGGCTCACATGACATAATCTCTCAACCCATGTTTGTGCTGATTGTAAGGATCATCTTAAAGAAAAGGACATACTGGGGAAATGTCCTGATCAAAGGATTAAGCAATGCCTGCAGGCTCCAAACTTTGGAAAGATCTTTTCTCTCTTCCTGCTAAAGGCATATCCTGACCATTTATCCTCTTTCAAGGGTGTAAACATTCACTACTTGAAGAGAATAGATATTAAGACATTGGACAGGTCTGCAAGGGTCCTCCCCATGAGCCAACCCTCTATGGTGGCTGAGATAAAGGAGAAGAAGAGAGCTAAGAAGAATGAAGAAGAAGATGCTGAAACCTCCAAAAAGGATGATGAACCTCCAATGGACCAGGATGGTGTGGAAGGAGAAGATGTCCCCAGGACAAGTGGGGATGAGGAGCTCCAAGGAAGAATTGAACCTAATCCTGAGCCATCTCAGATGAATACTGATCCAGCTGTTCCTCAAGTTGAAGATGAACTTCCCAATTCACGTATCCATGGTAAATTAGGATTTCAGTTAGGATTCTCCTCTCTAACAATAGTATAGTCTAGGTGTTTAACTCATCAATCATTTTTCAGGTGACCCTAGACAAAATTCTCCACCTATGGATGCCCCAAGTGGGGGGAGCTTAGCCCAGCCTATGAAGGAGGAGATGGGTATGCTAGTGGAGGAGAACATCAACAGGAACCAATCCCCCCAAATCTATAAGGTACACCTAATGCCCCATCTGAGGGGGAGCAGATCCCTGATGATGGAAGGGCTAAAGCTCAGAGTGGAGCTGTATAGGTGGTTGAAAAAGAATTGGCCCAGGAAAGGCCAATTGCTGTTCTAGACACATTTGACCTGCTAAACTCAATACAAACCATGATTGAGGGTCAGATGTTGTCAGTAAAAGAACTTGTTGCTAAAAGGATACAAGGTGCTACTGCTCAAGTTAGGGATGAGCTGAATGCTACAAGAGCAGCTTTATCTCAAGAAATCCAAGCCAGTGAACAGAGGTTGGAGGTAAGGGTGGCTGCTGTGAGGAATGAGCCGAATACTCAAATCCAGAATGTCATTGCTGACTCTGCTCATATCCTCCAGCAAATGACCAGATGGTTTGGGATGGCCAAAAACATTGTTGCTGCCCAGCACACAGTTCTGAAAAATATTGCAGACCATCAAGGGGATTCCACAAAAGACATCACATATGTAAAGAATCATCTTTACAGGAATCAAAATGTCTGGGAGAATGCTGTTGCCAGAATGGCACAAGTGGTCAACACATCAAGCAGCCAAGTCAAGTCCCACATTGACAAGGCGAAGGAAAACATTTTGGATGATGTGGACAGCACTTTCCAAACTCTCTCTCAATCAATAATGGATCAACACTCTGAAATAGAGAAAAAGATAATGGATAAAGGCAAAGAGAGAGAGGAGAAGATTACCAAGCTAAATGCTAAGTTGAAAGGAGCTCACATAAAGCTATATAATAATATGGAGACTGCCCACCAGCTGATACTCTCCAATCAGGCAGCATCCAGCAAGCAAGTGGTGGAAGTGGTCAACAAAGCTTCCAATGCTATTCAAGAAAATATCCTAACCATGGTCAAAAAGGTTAATGATAATCAATGGGACTCAAGCTTAAAGGTATTGCAAGGAACAAGGATTGCTTTGAATCTTCCAATATTTAATCCAAGCATAAATGAAGTCTTTGACTTCCAAAGTCAATCCGATCTGATTCAAGATGAGAGGGAAGCAAAGAGGAGAGGGCAGAGGGCATTCAAACTGCTGAAGAATATATGGCCCAGAAAGAATGGAAAGATTAGAGGATCCACTCCATGAAGATGACAATCTGGAGTTGGACACAATTGTTGTCAATACCTGGGTGAGCCATGGCAATCAACTGAAGAACATTGACCATGCCTATTCATCTGTTGAATGGATCAAGCACCTTGAGAGGGAATCTTTAAGGAAAAGGATTCTCAAAGAAAATATGGTAAGAAGGGAAACTCCTTTAAGGATTCCCACAAGATATCTCCCAAGCCACTTCTGTACTTCAAAGTAAAAGAGAAGATCAAGGCTGCTGCTGAAGCTAGGAAGAGAAAGTCTGAAGATGGAGAAAGCTCTTCCCAGGGACCATCTAAGAAGAACCTGCCCTGAGATGCTCTTTAAATTATTCAATGTACAATCATAAGTTGAATTGTTTGAAATATCTGTACTGAACTTTTAAATTGAAATGATATTTCAAATTCTGAAAATCATATTGTGTTTGTTACTATTGGTATATGTACTCTGTATTTTTACCTTTAGTATTCAGGTGCTAGAATGGATTGCTCAAATTGAACTAGATCAGCTATTACAGAAAATAGCTCTCTAATTGAGGGGGAGCAAATTCCCTGCTCAGGTTGAGGGGAGATGGCAAATGCTAAGAGTGTATAGGTTGACCTATAAGTTGATCCAAAGGGATCTATAGATGTTGCCTCCCAATCCATAGAAGGTTAAATAGTTGAAGAAACCAGAAAGGGGGAGATAGGGCCAATGCTTAGGATAGGCCAATGCTAGATAGGGCAAATGCCTAGGATGTTAGGGCTCATGCTACAGATCATTTTTGTGATATATTTTTGCTGTTAATGTACCTTAGCATTGGGGATGTTCCGCCTTCTTCAAATAGGGGGAGATTGTTGAGAATATTGCCCTCAATATTACCTTGATTTGAAGAGGCATCACTCTCAATGCTAAGGACATATTGTATTTGATAAATCTATACTTGTGTAGTATATACAGGTACAGATGACTCAAAAGAAAGGGCCAAACATGCCCTTATATGTGAAGAAATAATCTACAAGGAGATGAAGATTTGTCTCAACAGAACCGCTGAGACAAAGGGTCAAAACCGCTGAGACGAGGAGAATTCTCAGCGGATCCGCTAAGAAGAAGGTGTCTCAGTTGATAAGTTCATTAAACGCTGAGAATCGGCGTGTTTGTCGAACGCAGAATGTCGTTCGTCGAACGAAGGGCTAAGTTCGTCGACCGCTGAGACGAGACCAAAGAAGGAGCCGCTGAGAAGACACAAAATGCGTGTTCGTCGAACGCAGAGTGTCATTCGTCAAAATCAGAATCCTGTTCGTCGACCGCTGAGACGAGACCAGAGAAGGAGTCGTTGAGAAGGCACGAAGAGCGTGTTCGTCGAACGCAGAGAGCCGTTCGTCGAACGCAGAATACAGTTCATCGACCGCTGAGACGAGTTAGAAGAGACATCTGATAATTGGCCGATCGTCGAAAACAGAGTGTCGTTCGTCGAGCGCAGAGACAAAGCAGATCGTCGAACGCAGAGTTGGCAAGTTCGTCGAACGCAGGATACAGCGGGTTCGTCGAACGCAGGATACAGCGGGTTCGTCGAACACAGAGTGAAGCGGGTTCGTCGAACGCAGACCTTCTCTACAGACAAGTAGGGCGGCGGGACCTGCGGCTAGGGCAAGTTGCAGAAAAGCTACAGGGGACCACCGATCTCTCCCATACTTCTTGGGAGATCAAATTAGAGACGTTGAAGATAAAAGAAGTATAAAAGAAAGTGTTAGGGCATTTTCAAAGCACCGGCCAGTTGCGTGCAAAATCTCAATTCGCCATTGACGGCTGCTGCTCTCGACTTCCTTCCTGCTCACTGAAAGAGAAGAAGAAACAGAGAGAAGAAGATAGCTCATCCACCAGAAGGGGCAAGGTGATCTTCCATCACTCTATTGAAGAGGAAGATCAAGTTGTGGCTGTAATCAACATCTTCAGCTACAGGAAGCACAGGCTGTGCAGGATCTACAGGAGAGTACCTCTGCTGTAGAATATTTCTAAACCATTTTTTTGTAGGGCATTTTGTCTGAGTTGTAAGACCTTTTGGTCTGAGTTTGTAGGAACCTGAGGGTTCTGAGTTGTAGGGCTGAAGGCCTGAGTGTAGGATCAGGAGCTGATCTGAGTTGTAGGGCTTCATTGCCTGAGCTGTAGGAGGAGGAATTCTCTGAGTTGTAGGACATGCTGAGGTCTGAGCTGTAGGATCAGGAGCTGATCTGAGTTAGGGCTGTTTAGCCTGAGGTAGGACCTGTTGTGGTCTGAGTTGTAGGACCCTGCTGAGGTCTGAGCTGTAGGATTAGGAGCTGATCTGAGTTGTAGGGCTGCTGAGCTAAGGTAGGGTTTGGGAAAACCTGAGAGATCCTGAGGGATCTGAGTTGTCAGCTCTTTGAGCCGAGTTTGGAGGAGTTGGCCTTGTATAACACATTGTTAGAAAGGTGAAGGGGGAAAGAGGACTACTCAAGACACCCTATCTTGAGGAACCTCTATACATGCATGTGTGTTTTCTGTGTTGCTTGATTTTCTGCTTAGAATAGTTCTAACAGTCCATAATAATCAAGTAAAATCCAAAAGACCTATTCACCCCCCCCCCCCCCCCCCTCTAGGTGATTTAGACTACAAACCTTATAAACTTACACATGGATACCCGATACCCGTAGACACTCCTAGGGTTTGCCTATATATACCCCGCTAGAGGCAACCGGTAGTTCATTCCACCTTGATGGGCCTCCGGATGCTTCGTGTAACCCTCTCAATCTCGAATCTTTGCCCCTAGGGTTAGCTCTCCCGTCTCCCATCCGGTTCCCTGTTCACGCAAAGGAATCGCGATCCTCACCGTCGCTGCCGTTCGCAAAAGAAGGAAGCAGATCGCGTCTCGCTCGCCGCTCACGCCCAGTCGTCGTCGTTTGCTGGTGGCCGCCCGTCCCTCGCGCTGAGAGCAGCTCGCATCTCTGCTGCTGGTTTGCTCTCGCCGCGCGTGAAGGTGATGAGCTCGCGGATCGTTCGTTGATCAATCTCGTCGCCGCTCGCTGCGATCTGTCGCCGTTTGCGAAAGAGAAGAAGTTCGTCGCTGCTACTCGTGGTTTGCCGCCGCGCGCGAAGAAGGAGGTCACCCCCTGTTTTTCCGCTCGCCCTCGCCACCTCTGTCGTGTGTCGTCGCCGAGATCGCCGAGATCGCCGAGATTGCCGGATCCAGAGGCTGTCGCCGCTGTCGCTGTCGATGCTGCAGAAGTTTTGTGCCGCCTCCGCCGCTCAGATCCCCCCAGCCGCTGCCATCAGTCGCTCCGCCGTCTCCAAGCCCATGAAAGTGCAACCCTAACCGCTACCGCCAGCGCTAACTGCTAGCGCCTGGCGCTAGCAGCTGCTACCCGCTACCCGCCCCGGCTTCCGTCGGCGCTAGCGCCAGAGTCCACATTCTCCTGGTTGGTGACCTGATTTTGTCTGCTAGGCGCACATTGATGAAGGGGAACAACTTTTCATCTCCTGTTCCGATGATTAAGCTGCAAAAGTTCACGGCGACTGAGTTCAATGACTGGAAGTTAAATACTCAGTTCGGGATGAAGTTCCTGAACGTGTTCTACACCGTTCAGTCTGATCGTGCTGGGGTCGTAGGGACTGATGACGAGGCTCGGTGGGTTTCTGATGAAGACTTCTGTCGCGGCTATCTGCTCAATTGTCTGTCTTCCAACTTGGCAAAGTCGTACATGAAGATGAAGACAACGAAGAAGATTTGGGATGCTCTGCAGGAGCACTTCAGATAAGAGGAGGATCTGTCCAAGGCGCACCTAGTGGATAAGTTCCACTCCTTCACCTTCAACGAGAAGAAAACCATTCTCCCTCAGGTATCAGATTTTGAAGTTTTAGTAGATTCTTTACACAGTGAGAATATTTTGTTGCCGGATAGCTTTGTTGTTGGTACAATTGTGTATAAGTTGCCTTCTACATGGTACAATTTTAAAACTGAAATGTACCGCAAGAAGATGCAGGTGGGTTTAAACAAACTCAAGCGTTTTATACGCATTGAGGACGAGAACAGAATTCGACACGCACTAGAAGTTGTTAGCAAGCAGAAGGCTGCTGCTAACATGATTACAAACTCTAAGTGTGTGCCAAACCCTAGGAAGTCAAAACCCTACCCTAGTAGCTCCCAGGTTGCAGGCCCCAGTAAAAAAATTAAAACGTTTAAGGGGAAGTGTTTTAACAGCAACAAGTGGGGACACAGTGGATCTGATTGCAGACTTCCTCGTAAGGATAGGGGCAAAGCACCACAAGAAGGCAAACAAGATAAAATGGTTAGCCTCACTGAGTCATCCAACTTTGTTGTCATGGTTAGAAACGAGAAGGCCAGTACTGAGTGGTACCTTGACTCGGGGGCAACATGTCATGTGTGCAATAACTCTACTCTAATGACAGGACTTACTGATGCAAGAGAATCGGTGACCGTTGCCAACGGTGAGACTGATGGCGCGTCACCTCCGACACTCCTTGATGATGATGACCCGACTGCCGAGGCGCTGCGCCACAAAGATCTGAGGCGCCATGATGATGCTGTTGGAAACCCGCGTTATAATCTCCGCCCGCGGCGTGCCCGAACCGCCATGAAGAATTAAAACTTTTTATGCATGCACTTTTATTTTATATTAATAAATATAAAATTATTTCACGATGATAATTTTATATTTATTAAAATGTTGTAATTTTAATTTTGAACCTTTAATTTTATTTTGGTGTGTATTTAATCATGCGGATGGATGAGATTTCATCTCCATCATGGATGGTTATGATTGTGTGTAAACTCCTATTTAAGGGAGTCTTTATGAAGGAATGAAGAAGTTGAAAAGGAAAACCTAATCTCCCCCTTAGAGATTTCGGCCAAGAGGAGGAAACCTCCTAGCCGCCGCCCCCCTCTCTTGGTGTGACTCCAAGGCCGCCTCCCTCCATTCTCTTCGGTGCGACTCCGGCGAGACTTCCGCGGTGCGACTCAAAGGAAGAAAGGGTGCTTCTCCGTTCGGTGCGACGCCGGTGGAACCGTGGAGAGAGAGATTCTCCCACATTTATCTTGAGTGCATGCTTGTTCTTGGTTGGGTAACCTCTCCCCTTTCTAGTGATTCTTCTACGCTTGTTTTTGTGGAGGTTTTGTCGAATCGTTTTCTCCGAGATCTTAAATCTTTTCGCTTGCAAAAATCTGAACTATAAGCGTTGTTATTAAACCTCTTATTGTTCGAATCGGGTAGATCCGGTGCGGGAGCGAAACTTGGCCTAGCCTCGATTTGCTCTCCAAGATTGGTGCACTTGGCGCTAACAAGGGAGTTAATCTCAACTAACATTTTATCGCCGCTTGAAAGTTCACCACCGCTCCAAGAAAATTGCCGCTGCGTTTTGAAATGAATCGATTGATGGAATAGATGTTTGTGTAGGTGCGGTGAGTTGTGTGCTTGTTGGAGAGGTAGGTCTTAAGGACGTTGTATCGAGTCCGTCTTACGGCGAGTTGTGTGCTTGTTGGAGAGGTAGGTCCTAAGGACGTTGTATCGAGTCCCGCATATTTATTTTCAATCGGATTTGGGAGCCAACCGACCCCTTTTCGTCCGCTCTTGGTCGGAGCCCTCCTATGTTGTTTTACTTTTTGTGATGAATATGTTTCCGTTAGCGTAACGTCCACGTCATCACGGTATCCCTACATCAGAGACGGTTGACGTTCTAAAGGCGGGGAACGTAACTTTGCCGATATCCTCAAGTAAGACTTTAACTTTAAAGAATGTTAAGTTTATTCCTTCATTATCTGCTAACTTAGTGTTTATTAGCTTACTTTGTGATGTTGGTATGTCTTTTACTTTCTGTAGTGGTAGAGTAACACTGTCAGTTAACTCACATTATTTTGGATATGCCTGCGTCCAAAATAGGATGTACAGACTAAGTCTAGCAAACGAAATAGTTCAACAAGTTCAAACAAACTTAGTTAGCCCTAAGACTCTACGTACATGAGAGACTAGGACACGTAAACTATAGGAAAATGTTCCAAATTGCTAGAACTCACCAGATAGCTAGCTTTAGAATTACAGTTAAAACTGATAAATATGAAGTGTGTGCTCAGACTAAGATCACTAGAAAACCTTTTAGTGCGGTTACTAGGAGCACAACACCCTTAGAATTGATACATTCCGACATATGTGACTTCAAAAGTTTTGTCACTAGAGGAGGCAGGAAGTATTTGATCACATTTATAGATGATTGTTCTAGGTTTTGTCACATTTATCATCTTAAAACTAAAGACAAAGCATTTGAAAAATATTGTATTTTCAAAACCAGGGTAGAAAACCAACTTGACATGAAAATCAAGAGATTTAGAAGTGATAGAGGAGGAGAATATATGTCCAGTGAGTTCAAATGTTTCCTTGCCCAACATGGAATCATTGCAGAAACCACTGCTCCTTACTCACCCAGTCTAATGGCATAGCTGAGCGTAAAAATCGAACATTAATAGAAATGTCAAACTCTATGCTCCTGACTGCAGGCATGTCTTCCGCTTATTGGGGAGAAGCAGTCTTAACTGCAAACCACATTCTAAACAAAGTTCTTCATACTAAGTTAGAGGTTACACCCTACGAGCTTTGGTTTAAGAGACCCTCGTCTTTTACTAGACTTAAGACCTGGGGCTGTATAGCCTATGTCAGGGTCCCTGACCCTAGACGGTCTCAGATTGGACCTAGGACCAATACATGTGTCTACCTAGGTTGTGCTGGAGATAGTGCTGTAGATAGATTCTTAGATATTTCTAATAACGTCGTTATAGAATCTAGGGATGCAGTGTTCTTTGAAGATAAGTTCCTCAAGGATAAGAACCTGTCACTCCCAGGTATGCAAGTAACTATTACTGAAGAAGATCCTACTTCAGTACCGAGCACCTCCTATTCAGTTCCTGTAGACAACTCTGGCCTAGAGTCTAGGAGAACTTCTGTAAGAGAGCGAATTCTCAGAACCTTTGGTAGTGACTTTATCACTTGCCATGTTGAGGCTGATTCATCCACCTATAGAGAAGCGATGAGATCCAGGGATTCCCTACTCTGGAAAGGAGCTATTGATGAAGAGATGTATTCTCTACTTCAGAATAACACCTGGACGTTGGTTGATAAGCCAAAAGGGACTAAAACTGTAGGGTGTAAGTGAATTCTGAAAAAGAAACTGAATCCTGATGGTAGCGTAGCTAAGTATAAAGCACGCCTGGTGGCTAAAGGTTTCACACAAGTAAGCGGAGTAGATTACTTTGATGTCTACTCACCCGTGTGCCACTTAGCAACCATTAGGGTTCTCCTTGCTATTGCATCTATTGAAAACTTTATTGTTCATCAAATGGATGTTAAGACTGCGTTCTTGAATGGAGATCTGACCGAAGAGAACTACATGAGTCAACCTGAAGGTTTCATTGTAGACGGTCACGAAACAAAGGTCTGTAAATTACTTAAATCTTTATACGGACTAAAATAAGCACCGAAACTATGACATGAGAAGTTCGACTATAGTGTAAAGAACATGAGATTCATGTCGAGTCTTTCGGATAAATGTCTTTATATACGTAATAGATCGGATAAAGTCGCCATAATATGCTTGTATGTAGATGATATGCTCATTCTAGGATCTGATAAATCTGAAGTGGATGACGTTAAGTCAGATCTAATAAAAGAATTTAGCATTAAAGACCTAGGTGTAGCTAATACTATACTAGGCACGCAAGTGAGCTTTGGGAAGAATGTCATCTCCCTAAGTCGAAAACTCCTTTTATGCTATTTACTACTTTCTACACTTCGAAACGTACATGTCATTTGTCATAAATATATGAGGAGATTGTTAATGTATATTTGGATAAATAACATTGTTCGGAGGCTAAACAGGTCGGTCGAGTACACTGATACCTGATACCCGTAGACACCCTTAGGGTTTGCCTATATATACCATGCTAGGGGCAACGGGGAGTTCATTCTACCTTGATGAACCTCCGGATGCTTCGAGCAACCCTCTCAAAAGGTATTAGTCAGTGTCTCCTTCCTTGAAGTGCCAGGAAATTGTTAGCATAAAACCACATTGACCAACAATAAATAAGATCTAAAATAATAGGTTGAACTTTTATTTTTAAATTGATGTTTTTGTGCTGATGATTTGAGATACATTAAAGAAATGATCTACAAAATTTAACAAGCTCTAATTCTATAGATTTAGTCTCAGCGACGTTTTTGCTCGGATGAGTTTGGACAAAAACAATACCATCACATATAGAATGTTTCGCAAGACAATGATTATGACCGCCACCAAAAAAAAACTAGTTTTGAACATAAAAGTGGATGAAGTTACTTAGGTGAGGTTGAGTGTTCATGAACGACGGTTAATAATCATCGCATTCACGACCGCAACCGTCGTGCCAAACGGAACCTCATAGATCTAGATAGATTAGTAAACATTGCATGCATAAATGCAGGAAAATGCTAAAGATATGCAGGTATAAATGTTTTTTGGAATATGAAATAAAATTTCAAATGACTTGCAAATTTTATAGGTGCTTAATTAGGATATTAAGAACTCCTTAAAAATTTGTCAACTTACTATAAGTTGATGTTATGGAAACTTATCTATGATACCCAAATGATAGATGATGGTTTATAAAGATGTTATGCAAAATAAACGCATCGTTTATCCTGAGATTAAACTAAGCTGATGTTAGAATTTCAAGCGAACAATTATAAACAACCTGAAAATAGGATGTTAACAACTCGTGCCACCCAAAAGAAATGTTAACTGATAGATGGTGGTATTACAATTGAAAGTAAAGATAACACAAACAAATGTATAATATCTTAGCCTCTTCACCTGTCTTGGTTAATATAAGATAACTGAGCATGTAGCCACACAAACATGCTATAATCATGATGCACGGCCGGCAGACGTCGCCAGGCAGCACGGCCGCGCGCACAAAGCGCGCGGTTGCTAGGCCGCATGACCGGCCCTCGCCGCGTGGCGCTAGGCCGCACAGCCGTGAGACCGCAAGGCCACAAAGCCGCGCATGGCTGCTAGGCCGCATGACCGGCCGCCATCGCGCGGTGCTAGGCCGCATGACCGGCCGCCGCCGCTCGGCGCTAGGCCGCACGACCGCGCGGCCACAAGGCCGCGCGCAGCTGCTAGGTCGCACAACCTGCCTCCAGCCATCGTGCAACTTCCATGTAACCACCCGTTATGGGGTGTGTGTATAAATGAATCTCCATAATGGGTGTGCGAATAGCCAATTACGATAATGTGAATGTGCAAATAGTAAAATGTGTGATAACGGGGTGCGAATAGCATAAATTCACATAGCAGTGTGCGTATAGTGTAAACTCACATAGCAGTGTGCGTACAATAAATTATATGGTATGGTGTGCGCATAACCATATAATCTATCATAGGTGTGAGCATAACCAGTCACCGTTCACGTAATTGTACGCATAATAAAATATAAGATATTTGGGTGCGCATAACAAAAATGCGCACAACGGTCTGCGTATAGCAGATAATATGATTATGGTGTGCGCATAACCATATCCATCATGCGTGTGCATAAAGCCATAAAACTATCAATGATGGATGTGCGCATAGTACATAAATTGGTTACAATATGCGGATAGCCGAACACCCAAACCATTTATTTACGGAAATGCCACCCTCAAAACTTATATAAAGGGCCCAAGATCCTCCTTTCATACCACCTTGCTTCTACCCCTGGGAGAGCTCCTGAAGAATCCTTCGATGATCTCCCTCTGTGCTCGAAGGAATCCTCGAAGACCTTCGAAGATCTCTTGAAGATCTCCCATAAGCCTTCGAAGACACCTTGAGGATTTCACTGCGCACAATGCACCCCGCACATTGCACCACGCACACATTGCACCTCGCGCACATTGCATCCCGCGCACAACCCCCCCCCCCCCCCCCCCCCCCCCCCGCATATTGCACCCAGTGCACATTGCACTTGGCGCACATTGCGTCATGCACATTGCAATGAGCATATAGCTCCAGACTCCTTCGCTCGCAACCGGAGACAAGCCGCAGACTCCAAATCATGTCGAGCACACTACTCCCGCTTCCGAGCATCAGTTGAAGACTCCAAAGTGCAACAAGCGCAGTGCTCCCCACTGTAACAACTTAGAAAATACTTAGTCTCGCCTGCGGGGGCATGCCACCCTCGAAGCTTCTTCCCCTTATCTCTCTCACTAGAACTGTAACAAGCGGTGGTCTGTCATCCTCGAAGCTTCTTCTCCTTCTCTCTCTCTACAATTGTAACGAGAGGCGACATGTCGCCCTCGATTTCTCTACAAAGCTTTGTAATAGCACCAAGATATAGTTGAAGTTTGGTCGGCACAAATCCGACTGTTGAACCCGGAAATCACAGTTCAACCGCTGAGCCCGGAAACCACGGCTCGAGAGGAGTTCGGACTGGTGTAGCTTGCTCTTACTTCTTCTGAGTTCAGTCACTAGACTGGGCAATCAGAGAAAAGAACCTCACTCACAGGATGGAAACCTACAAACAGACCCTTCGAGCTGCAGCGAGGAGGTTCCGCCACTAACCCGAAAGATCTCGGAGAACTTCCCCTCCCAACCCAAACACCCTTGATCGGCGAGCAGGAGGAAGCAAGTAATCAGGTCGACCGTGACCCCAGTCACGTCCCTGGTAAGCGAATCATCACTCCTTAATACGTTCAACTCGCGCTTCATGGGTATGTTTTGCAATGCCTAAATACATCGACCTCTTGACGAACACTCCGCGGCCGAAGTCGCCCACTCGGGACCTGACCTAGGAGTTCGCCAAGACGACCCTTGCCCCTGCGAGCACTGTTGTTGGCGCTGTCGTCCCCCCTGAAGTGCGGGATCCTAGCAATACTCCCCTGCGACAAGGTTCGGGGAAATCCCTGGTGCTCCCTATCTCCTGTCCCTTTGGTGGGAGGCCCAACTTTCTTACTAGTTAGGACCGTGAGCACGCCTTACACCGCGAGAGGAAAGCTGTCGAGGACTCGCTCGGTAAGAGACTTCTCTCATGTCTTCCTGTTTTTTGATTCGGTGCCAACTTTCTACCTTGCTTTAGATGATATTCAAAGGACTGACGAGTCCGACGAGCGAGCGCTCTACTCGGCACCGCCTTCTCCAGACATGATCGGTGAGTACCTCGACAATCCTTTCAATGCTGCCGAGATGAAAAGTCGGCTAACGGGTGTTGAAACCCAGAAATCGGGATCAAACAGTTCGAAACGGGTATGTAGCTTGCCCTTACTCCTTTTGAGTGAGAGCGCAAGACCGATCACTTAGAGTCAAGGAAACTCTCTCACTATTATGGACTTAGCCAAAATAGACCTCGCGAGCTGCAGCGAGGAGGTCCCACCACTAACCCGAAAGACCTAAAAGATCTTCTCCTCCCAAACCAAAGCTGAGATGGGCACCTTGGAGAGCAAAGCTCGCTCTCTACATCGGTCCTCTACCTCCGCTCATTCTCCTCTTCTCCCGACTCCTAAATTTGTTGTTTCCCCATCGGGGCTCTCCTCCCTCCTCTCATCTCCAAGAACTCGGGACAGGTAGCCGTTGCGTGACCTTCCTCCTGGTGGAAGTCACAGTAGGACAACGTCACCATGCCCCTTTCTGCCCCTCCTGGGCGATTCTTTCTTCCCCTTCTTCCTCCTCGGCCTATCGGCGTGGCATGTTAAGGCGGGGGATGGAAGGGTCTCGGACCCGGCCGCCACCACGGGGGATTGAACCATCCCGACCCTCCTTGAAAGTGCCCCCCTCCTTGGGTCGATTGACGGGTGGCCTCCATACTGGCCGATTGACGGGTGGTGGATACCTTCCTCCTGGCTCCTGTCCCTCGGGGGGGCCATGGATCCCCTTCCTCCTTGGCTCCTCTCTTCTTCTTACTTCTTGTTGATGGGGTCCTCCTCCCCCTTCTCTTCTCCTGCGGCCCACTTGACCAACTTTGCCACGAAAGCGTTGTTGGTGGCCTCCCCCTCGATCTCTCGCCCCGCCCTCTCGATCAATTCCTCATATGACAGAGGTGGATCTCGGGCTAGTCCCATTTTGAACAACCCTTGTCACAATCCAAGGGTGAAGACGAGTTGCAAGGTGTCCCTTGACACCTCATAGCCCAAGAGAACCTCCTCCTAGAATCGGTCCATGTAGCTCCCCAACGACTCCTCGGCCTTCTGCTGGATCAGGAAAAGAGCCTCGGCCCCCTCCTTCCTCTTCTTTGACGTGGCAACCCGCAGCAGGAAACTCTGGCGGAGGTCTTGAAACTGTAAATGGTTCCGGAAGGGAGCTGGTGGAACCAGTCCCTTGCCTTTTCCTTAAATGAGATGGAGAACAGTTTGCACTTGAAGGCATATGTCATCTGCCTGATGGAGACGACACTCTCAAACAACTGGAGATGTTGGATGGGATCATTCGTGCCCGTGTAGTAGGACACGACGAGCTTCGTGGATCCCTCTATAACGGGAGCTGAGAGAATCAGCTCGCCGAATGGACTTCCTGACCTTACTTGGCGAATCGGGGGCACTCGTCCAGTTTCCTCGCCTGGGTAGCGAGCACTCGGCGGACTGGGAAACAACACCCGCGCGTGAATGGCTCGCTCATCCTCTCCCGCTTGCGCCTCCTTCCCGGGTCGCCTGTCGGGTGCGTCCTCGCCCAGAGATGGTGGGGCGAGTACTGGAACCGCTGGAGTTGAGCACTCGCCCTGCAGTGAGACTACAAACAGACCCTCGAGCTACAACGAGGAGGTCCCGCCAATAACCCGGAAGATCTCGGAGAACTTCCCCTCCCAAGTGAATTGCTGAGCTGGGCACCTTGGAGAGTGCTAAAGAGCCCCTGTCTACCCACCCAAAAACCACGGTGAGTTACCAGCCAAAACTCTCTAACCGACCAAAGCAAACCAGAGGAGAGAGAAACAAGTGAGAGATCCTCTCCAAAGATGCCCTTGGGCGTCTATTTATAGTTTTCTTACAACGGTTTGTAGATAGCTGAATCCCTCCTCTTAGTTTTACTAAAAGCAGCCCAAATTGGTCTGCCAACAGCGGAAACCCACTGTTTGAAATGGCTAACTGCAGGCCAATATGGACATCCATGGGAAAAACATACCACCAACCTACATGCGAGTCCAGGCCACTCTAAGCCGACTCGCCTGAGTGACGAGTGCCTGATAGAGCTGGGACTCGCCACTCGCACCGAGCTGGGGGCGAGTGCCCGCTATAGGCGAGTGCGAGCTGAGGCTCACCACTCGCCCGGCTGACTCGTCAATGCCCAATCTCGCTCTCGATCACCTGGTGGCCTGATGAACTCACTCGACAAACACGTGGTTGTACACCAACCGCATGGTTTTTTTCCATTTCCTGGGTTTTTCAACGTAAAAAACTCTTGCTAGTTGTCAGCTTTTTCTGTAACTGTTTGCGCGATCGATCGCTCCCGAGCTAAGACGGTCTGATTCTCGACCGGTTCAAGAGAGCCTCGAGTAACCCGCAACAAATGTAATTACAAGCAGAAAAAAATAAATCACTTGAAAGTCAAACTATATTTAATTTAAGGGAATTGATATTGGTACTTCTTAAATGACTATTTGTAGCTCACTTATATTTGTACCCATAGTGGATATTTGTACTCATTGTGGATATTTGTACCCAATCAAAATAAAAATAAAAATTAACAAATAGTTAAAAGTTAATTTGTTAAATGTCCGATACATGATTTCATTCTATTGCAATACACAAAATTCATATTTCATTCCAAACCCCCATTTTTTTTGCAGTATTTTGCACCCACGATACTATTTTTTCTTTATCCGGAAACCTCATGTTTGTGCAAAAATATTGACCAACATCTATCAACATCTAACACAAAAATAAAGTAAAAAATATATAAAAAATTCTGAATCGAAGCCTACAAAAATCAAAATAAACTAATTAAAACTAAAGTTTAGGAGATAAAAAAAAATCTCATAGTGGGGGTCGCCGGTGGAGACCAGTTTGCACTTGAAGGCATCTGTCATCTGCCTGATGGAGACGACGCTCTCAAACAACTGGAGATGTTGGATGGGATCATTCGTGCCCGTGTAGTAGGACACGACGAGCTTCGTGGATCCCTCTATAACGGGAGCTGAGAGAATCAGCTCGCCGAATGGACTTCCTGACCTTACTTGGCGAATCGGGGGCACTCGTCCAGTTTCCTCGCCTGGGTAGCGAGCACTCGGCGGACTGGGAAACAACACCCGCGCGTGAATGGCTCGCTCATCCTCTCCCGCTTGCGCCTCCTTCCCGGGTCGCCTGTCGGGTGCGTCCTCGCCCAGAGATGGTGGGGCGAGTACTGGAACCGCTGGAGTTGAGCACTCGCCCTGCAGTGAGACTACAAACAGACCCTCGAGCTACAACGAGGAGGTCCCGCCAATAACCCGGAAGATCTCGGAGAACTTCCCCTCCCAAGTGAATTGCTGAGTTGGGCACCTTGGAGAGTGCTAAAGAGCCCCTGTCTACCCACCCAAAAACCACGGTGAGTTACCAGCCAAAACTCTCTAACCGACCAAAGCAAACCAGAGGAGAGGGAAACAAGTGAGAGATCCTCTCCAAAGATGCCCTTGGGCGTCTATTTATAGTTTTCTTAAAACGGTTTGTAGATAGCTGAATCCCTCCTCTTAGTTTTACTAAAAGCAGCCCAAATTGGTCTGCCAACAGCGGAAACCCACTGTTTGAAATGGCTAACTGCAGGCCAATATGGACATCCATGGGAAAAAACATACCACCAACCTACATGCGAGTCCAGGCCACTCTAAGCCGACTCGCCTGAGTGACGAGTGCCTGATAGAGCTGGGACTCGCCACTCGCACCGAGCTGGGGGCGAGTGCCCGCTATAGGCGAGTGCGAGCTGAGGCTCGCCACTCGCCCGGCTGACTCGTCAACGCCCAATCTCGCTCTCGATCACCTGGTGGCCTGATGAACTCACTCGACAAACACGTGGTTGTACACCAACCGCATGGTTTTTTTCCATTTCCTGGGTTTTTCAACGTAAAAAACTCTTGCTAGTTGTCAGCTTTTTCTGTAACTGTTTGCGCGATCGATCGCTCCCGAGCTAAGACGGTCTGATTCTCGACCGGTTCAAGAGAGCCTCGAGTAACCCGCAACAAATATAATTACAAGCAGAAAAAAATAAATCACTTGAAAGTCAAACTATATTTAATTTAAGGGAATTGATATTGGTACCTCTTAAATGACTATTTGTAGCTCACTTATATTTGTACTCATAGTGGATATTTGTACTCATTGTGGATATTTGTACCCAATCAAAATAAAAATAAAAATTAACAAATAGTTAAAAGTTAATTTGTTAAATGTCCGATACATGATTTCATTCTATTGCAATACACAAAATTCATATTTCATTCCAAACCCCCATTTTTTTTTGCAGTATTTTGCACCCACGATACTATTTTTTCTTTATCCGGAAACCTCATGTTTGTGCAAAAATATTGACCAACATCTATCAACATCTAACACAAAAATAAAGTAAAAAATATATAAAAAATTCTGAATTGAAGCCTACAAAAATCAAAATAAACTAATTAAAACTAAAGTTTAGGAGATAAAAAAAAAATCTCATAGTGGGGGTCGCCGGTGGGAGGAAGATTGTCGTTCGAAACAGGAACTTGAAGAGGGATCGCCGGAGTGAGGGAGGAAGATGGTCGAACTCCTTCTGAATCCATCGTCGGCGGGAGGGAGGTGGAACGCTGGCGGAGTGAGGGGGAAAGAGGGCGGCGAGAGGGTGGAAGCCTGGGCCGGATATGGGGGAGGGAGAGAGGGAGGCGGGAGGAGGGTGGAAGCCTGGGCCGCTGGCTGGAACGCCCGCCGGAGATGGGGGAGGGAGAGAGGGCGGCGGGAGGGGGGTGGAAGGCTGGGCCGCTGGCTGGAACGCTCGCCGGAGTCGGGGGAGGGAGAGAGGGCGGGGGGTTTTTGCGAAAGGAGGGGAGAGACCGATCGTGGAATGAGAGGAGGAGTGGGTACATTTATGATTTTTAATTTATTATAATATTATTAAATATTAGGTGTTTTGGGGTACAAATAGCTAATTAAGGAGTATCAATATCAATTCCCTTAATTCAATCGAACTTTTAGGTTTATTTAATTTAAACTTTCAGGTGTTGTTTGTATGTGAAATTAGCTAATTCCCTCTAACCTGAATAAAATCAATTCTTGTCAAACTCCAACTTTGGCTGAAATTCAAGTCAAACGCGAGAAGAATAAATGGAGGAATATTCCTTCTTATTCTTGTTAATTCTTCATTTGAGTTTGGCAAAATGTTCTAATTCTCTTTTCTATAGTTGTTTAAAAAAAACAGTTGATTACATATTTATTAAAGGCAATTGTTAACCGCAAACCTCTTTTGGCTATTCGCACCCAATTAATCTTTTGTTTTAGGTATCTGTAAAACCCTAACCGCACTACAGTTTCACTTCTCGCACTCGCGCCGACCCCGCCCCCCTTTCTCGCAATCCCTCCGAACCCGCCCCTCTCCTCGCAGGAGGAACGCCGCCGACGCCGACGCCTTGGAAGAACTCCGCCCAGGAGGAAAGCCGCCGACGAAGGGGGAATGTCGATGGAGGTTCAGCTTCATGGAATGCCGCCGACGCCAAGGAGGAACGCCGCCGACTCCCAGGAGGACGCTCCGACGCCCTGCAGGTATCCCTCACTCCATTGCTCTTCTCTTCTTTGAGTTTAGGGTTCCGGTAGAATGCAAAGACGCCCTGCTGTTTGGCCTCAGGGCAAAGACGCTCCGACCAATATTTCAGGGAAACGACGCTCCTTGTTAATGATTACGCTTCATTAGGCTTGCATCAATGTAAGCCGATGTCCCTCACTAAAAGCAGGTGATCTTAAAAGGTTTTAGGGTTAATGATTTCAATAAGTTATGCCATGACATCGTATATAAAAAACACTAATGAAAATGTCTGCACAAACCCATCAATTCATACATTCTGTCAATCCACCCCCACAAAAATTCACATACCTATGCCAGGATCTAATCCCATTTCACAAAGAATTGTAACACCTGCAACTTGCAGTGACAAGTTGCTTCTCATGCTGCATAAATATGTATAAAAGGTTAGGCATTACAATGTGGATTATGCAGAAAAAACAGCAAAAAATAAGGACATGTATGTTTAATCATGTGGACATGCAAATGAATTAACAAACAATCTTGCTTGATAGCACAATCCGTTCAATTATTTAAGTGTATTCCACCAATTTCTTGTAGGTTTAAGGGTTTAGCAAGAGAAGATATGTCGGATTTGTCGAACGATAACAAACAATCTTGCTTGATTGTGCATGGTATGAAATATAACACAAATTTAGTAATTTGATTTGGTTATGTTGTTTAATTATTATTGCAATTATTTATTGGTTTTTCTTGTTTGTTGGACTTGTAGACCCAGATATTGCAAATGCCGAAAACGTTCAAAAATTTGAAATTGATGTCAGCGCACACTTTGAAACCAATATTATTTTTAGTTCAAAGGAAGATTTAGTTGATTGGGCTCGTCATGTTGGAAAAAACATTGGATATGTTGTTACTATAAAGGCATCAGATAGGGTTGTTGGGCGGCTAAAACCTCGTGTGTTGTTAGGTTGTGACAGAAGTGGCCACTATCGGGATAATCAAAACAAAAAGGGTTGGGTGAAGAAGGGAATCCGTAGATCAACCTCCAAGCGTTGTGGATGTTTATTTTCCTTAAAGGGACAAAAAGAAGCAAATGTTGAAGAATGGAAACTCCAGGTCATTTGTGGTGTACACAACCATGAAAGAGTACATTTGGAAGCGCATGCATATGTCGGTAGATTAGACGTCCATGAGGAACAGCTAGTCGAGCAGATGTATAGTGCAGGTGTTAAGCCACGGAAAATACTATCGGCAGTAAAATCAAAAAATATTGGAAACTCCACAGTTATTCGAACAATTTATAATGCAAGAGCTAAAATACAGAAGAAAGATTTAGACGGCCGTACTCCAATACAGTTTTTGTACAAGTGCATAGACAATGCCGGCTATGTTAGTTTCAATAAAGTAAATGAAACAACCAAGAAACTACATAGTTTATTTTTTGCACATCCGGTTTCAATTAAATTAACAAACATGTTTCCAACGGTTTTTCAACTAGACTGCACATACAAGACCAACAGATATCGGATGCCCTTACTATGCATTGTTGGAATGACGTCAACCACTAAGTCATTTTTTTCATGTTTCACCTTTATGTCCGATGAAACTCAGTCAAGCTATGAATGGGCTTTGCAATGTTTTAAGTCAATTCTTGAACCGGAATGTTTGCCAACAGTTATGGTTACAGATAGAGAGATTGCTTTGATGAATGCTATTGCAAGTGTTTTTCCACAAACAAAGAATATTTTATGTCGCGTGCACATTAATAGAAATGTTCTAGCTCATTGTAAGAAATTGTTTAGTAAAGGAAAGGATTTTGAGCATTTTATGCATGAATGGCAAGGGTTGATTGAAGCCACATCGGAAAGTGATTTTAATGTTGCTTTTAATAAATTAGTGATTGAGTTCTCTTCTTTATACTCTGATGTGCTGGGTTATGTTACTACTGCTTGGATTGAGCCATACAAAGATCGTTTTATTTCAGCATGGATTGATAAATACTTGCACTTGGGTAATTCATGCACAAATCGTGTGGAGGGAGGACATAGCCAATTGAAAAAATTCTTAGAGGTATCAATTGGTAATTTGACAACTATATGGAAGGCTTTTGATCAAATGATCCTACTTCAACATACAGAAATTAAACGGTCATTCGGCGAGAGTTGCATCAAAATTAACAATGATTTCACAGGTACATTGTATTCTGATTTAGTTGGAAAAATTTCTATACAAGCCTTGCAAAGGATTAAAGAGGAGGAAGATTTAGTGAAAAATGGAGGTCATTTCAAGTTAGTATACGAATGCTCACACTTCAAGAGGTATACAATGGGGTTGCCATGCGCACATGAACTTTTTTCATATATTACTAACTGCAAAGGATTACCTTTGTGGCTAATTCACGGGCATTGGAAAAAATTAGTCTTAAATGAGAAATTTGATGTGGACATTGAGAACAATATAGACATTGAGCTTGAAGGGGTGGCCAAAAAATTCTATGATTGTAGTGAACAACAAAAGAAAGAAATCAAACGCAAATTAAGAGAAATTATTGATCCGACATTGAGCCAAACTATGGAACCAAATGTACCTATAAAGCTAAAGGGGAGGCCAAAGGGGAGTTACAAAAAATTTAAGGAGGATGTTTTGTCTACAAAACGCCTACCATCTCATTTTGAGTATGCATTATTGGAGGAGCAAGTTGCGGAAATAAAACCAAAAAAGCAAAGAATGAAGTTGCCGGTTCGCAAAAATACAAATTATGTTGTTAAGATTCGTCATCATTTTACACCATATTGGTCTACACATATTGTTGATGCCTACGATGTTGCTGGCGACGGTCATTGTGGATACAGAGTAATTAGTGATGCACTAAATGTATTGGGTGGTTGGCAACAAGTACGAAAAGATTTATATTGGGAGCTTGAAACTCGACGTGTTTTGTACGATGATATATACGGTAGCAAGCGGAGATTAGAGTTGTTGGACTCTCTACAATGCATAGAAACTCCAGCGCCATTTGATAAATGGATGACACTACCAGATATGGGGCTAGTTATCAGTTCATGCTACAACATAGCAGTGGTTCAACTATCAAAGGTGCAAAGTTTGACATATTTTCCTCTTCATTCATCAATGCCGGAGGTACCAACAGTTATATGCATTGGTTTTTTAAATAATAATCACTTTATTCGGCTGGTCTTGAATGTTTGCTCTCCGATGCCACACATTGTTCCTTTATGGATGAGATATCACGAAAAAGTGGCAGAAAATTGGAGATTACATTACAACCAAAAGTTGCAAGAACCACCACCGGCAACGGGACCAAGCATATTACTGACAGTGGATTCTTGATAATGGAAAAAAGGTATGAGAAACATTTTTAAATTGTTTTTTTACTTTAAAATTATTTCAAATTGTAATGTAAAATGTATTAATATTTTGGATCATATCTGCAGGGTAAAAGAATGGCGTGAAGCAATGTCAATTTTGGATGTAATCATGACTTGTTTTGAATGTTAACTATATTTTTATGGACTCTAAAACATGGACAATTAATTATATTTTAATTATGTTTTGGGAAGTTTATTTATATCAAAGTAATTGTTGTGATATTGCAAAAAAACAATTTTAAAAATTTTTGGTTCTCAAATTTGGTTTGCGGATAACAATTATGTTTGCGGATAGCCATTTCGAAAAACAATGGTTTGCGGATATCAAATAATTGCGGATAGCCAAAAGTGCGGTGCGGTTAACAATTGCCTTATTAAAAACCATAATATCATTATCAAATTAAAATAACATTTTGAAAAAATGTTTATGCCTGATAGTTCCGCTCATGCTTCTTTAACTGCTTGATGAGTAAGCTACTGCGTGACCATGTTGCATTAGGACCGGACAGTCCTTGAAGAGAAGCGTCGGTGTACATCATGAACCCCTCCTTACTAGATGATAAGGTAAGAATGGTTGCCGAGGTCAAACGGTCCTTGAGCTCGGTGAACGCTGCTTCGCACTCCAGTATCCAGATGAACAGGGCGTCGTTTTTCGTCGATGCGGTGAGCGGTAGCGCAATATTTGAAAATCCTTCCACGAACTTACGGCCACACAAATACACATAAACCACAATTTTGAAAGAACACAAGCACAATGCATGTGACCACATGCTAAAACAAACACATCAAAGAAACAAATAATGGTAGAAGATGTTAATAGTGATGTCACTAGTAGCATGATTGGAAGGTGTAGGCGATTGCATCTACGAGCGAGATAGCGTCACGAAGATCGATATGTTCCCTTTGTCCTTTACCAAGTCATATTCGAGGGAATGCCGCCATCAGTAGCGAAGAGAGGGTCATCGGTCGATCTCACAGTATTCCCCCCGTTCTTCCGACAAGGCCATTCGATCCCATAGTATAATGGAAATAGCCGATCCTCTGCCATGCTGTGTTTTGGATTCCTTTGGAATTGAAAAACAATTAATTAGTCGGTTATTAATATTTAGGTTCGTTTGGGACTCCGTTGTCTTTTTTAAAGTGAGTTGTTTTAAAAATGAGAAATGTATTTTGAAAACTGTATTTTCAAAACTTAGAAAAATGTTAGGGTAACCTCATTTGTAGTTGGGTTCAAAGTTGGGAAACATGAATAAATTTTTGAAAAAGCACATTTCATATGGCCGTTTAAATAAAAATTAACCTTAAATATAAATAATTTAATAAATTAAAAAGAACAAAATATTATGCAACCAAACATAACTTGTCCATAAAAAATAAAAGCCACTAAAAATATTAATAAATAGTAATTACATTTTATGGCAGCAATATTGTACAACTCTCATATTTATCGAGCGGACCTATTTTGATGCGGACGAATTGACAGGTTAGAGCGCGAGCCATAGTCAAAGAGAGGAGAGTGGACCAATTAGTTCACTCATCCATCGCCCAAGGTGGGGCGAGTGGCCCACTCGCCAAAGGGGCTCTCCCCGCTCGCCCAAGGTAGGGATGTGAGTGGACCCCTTGGGTTGTACTGGTCCCCCCCCCCCCCCCCCCCATGTTCGGCCAGGTGAGAATTGGGTCGCGGATGGTATTTTCACGTAGCGAAAGTCGGCTGTTGGCAGACCATTTTTAGGAAGACTATAAATAGACCTTCATGGGCACATTGGGAAGGGTTGGTTCTCTCCCTCACGTGTTACTTGTGAGCAAGCACCCCAGCCCTCTGTCAAGATCGACAGTCAGGTGCTCCTTAGTGCTCTCCAGGGTGCTCAGACTCAGTTTTGGCTTGGGAGGAGAAGCTCTCTTTGATCTTCCGAGTTTGTGGTGGGACCTCCTCACTGCAGCTCAATGGGACTATCTTGGGCTTCAAGTCTTCATTCGGTGCAAGGTTCTTCGACTCTCAGCGACCGGTCACGCGTTCTAGCTCAGGTGAAGTAAGCGTCAGCTGCATACCCGTTGCGAACGTCGAATCCAGTTCTCTGGTTTCAATATTTATATTTAAATTTTCATTTAATATACTACAAAAAAATAAGAGCCCATCATTGACAGCTTGCAACCAAAATATTAAATGCTATTAATATATTTATGTCTATTTATGCTTTTTATAATACAACAAAAAAGAGTCTTAAGCCGGAATTCTGAGATCACAGTCAGAGCCAATCCACTTCAAAGACCGAGCAAGCCTTTAACGCCCAACAGTAGGGGAGGTTACCATCACGGTAGTCGCACATTCTCTAGTCCCCGAGGCGTGGGCGGTTACGTATTGAGTAACCGCGCCCTCCCTCCAGCCAGCCGCTTCCCAAGCTGGTCGGCCCTCAGCAGTAGTCGAAGTCCCAAGGGATTCGAGCGAACACCCCAGGAGTCCGCCCTAGCTCACCTCTCTCTCTCTCCAACTAGTAGTGGCTCGTGCGATTATAGTCTATTGTGACTGCACAAGCTCTCTTATTCACTCTTTCTTGGCTGGATTCTCATGTTTCTCAGGCAGTTAGCATTTAATGCAGTATTTATTATGTCCAATCATTTCAGGTGTCCCTCTATCAGTATAAATTGAGGACCAAGGGTGCCCAGAGTGAACATGGAACTTGAGTCCGAATCTGCCCGATAGTAGGTGTGGTTACAAATTTGGAGTTGCCTTCTCTTATAGCACTATTCGCCTATAATAGCTTGTAACAGCTCTTTTGTTAAATAATATCGTCCGCAACAAGTGATATTTGTCGCTGCATGCAAATCTGGTGTGGCCGTTCGCGATGAGCTCGTTTTCTCTTCTCTCTGTTCGCCCTACTCATAAAAGTTAGTAGCTGATTCCTTGCGGTCTCTGATTCCCCCGTCGCCTTCAAGTCTCATCGCTGAGTTTGGAGATTTGAGACGCTTTTGTCTCCAACAAAGAGGAAACTGCAATTTTGGAAATGGCGTTGGAGTGGTGGGGACACGGTCCAAAAAGGTGGTACTGGCCGTTTTGGAACGTGCCGAAAAATCCAAACGGATATTCGTTTGCAGTTTTGAAGCGGTCTCCATCGGACTGGTGTCAAAACGGGTTTTCAAACACAGCCTAGTTCAACCGCCGCTCCAAGCTCCTCCGCTGCTAAGCATAACTTTTTCGTGGAAACGGAGGGTAAAATAGGAATTCAATTTTTGAGATCTTGTTAATTTCGTATGTTCTACACAATCATAGGATATGTAAAGTTAACTTGTTACTAATTAGATTCCGGTGAAATAAATTAATATTTGTATGCATGCCAAACATTTTTTATTTGTATTTCAAAAATTATAGAAAAATTGAAATATTTTAATAAAAAATTTAATATGTGAGTATAAAAATATGGTGCTTCACCAATGCTCTGGATGCTGAATGAAGGAAGCATGGTTATGTGCACATAAATCAAAATGGATTCTTGGGTCTGCCCTCTCTGATGTCTTTGGCTTTGATTTGAGGGCATGATTCCGCAGCAAACGCGATGGTATAGGGGGGCACTATTTCAGTGGTACTCTGTGAGCAGCCACTTTGTGCATTTATTGTCAAAGGTTAGGTATTTCTCCTCTGAGAGAAGCCACTTTGTGCATAGTTCCAAAGGTTAGGTCTGTTTCCAATCTTCCCCCGCCCATACCCCCAATGATTGGGGACTATATGGGTTCTGTTGTTGTTGTTGTTGTTGTGAGTATAAAAATATACATTAAATTCCCAACCTCTATTTTAACTTTCTCTGCCCACTTTAGCCCCCTGCTCTTCCTCGTGCTCATCGGACCGAGTCAGGCCACACCAGGGGCATGCGAGGAATTGCCCAGGCCAAGCCCAGAAAAACCTAAACCTGCATGCTCACAATTTTATGATCAAATTTTTCGCTCAGGCGTAGTAAAATGAAGATCGGGACCGTGAGAGTGAATTCGGGTTGGGTTCCATAAACCCCGTTACGTTTGGTTCAAGTCAATCAAGTCGGTCGGGTCAAATTCCAGCCAAATGTCAGCGACTAGCGAAATTTTATCGCCTTGTGCTTAGTCATATTTGTGTTGTTAATCTGTAACACATCCAAATAAACAAGTCAATAATGTATTTTTAGATATTTATCATACAAAATGAAAGGATGAAATATTTTCATATGGTAGAAAAATATTGGGCAATGTTATTAGCAGTCCTAAAATGACTATTCGCACTCCAATATTCACTCGTCGGTCCAATATATTTATCCGCAGTCCAAAATTCATTTATTAAACTTGTGTGACCGCTGGTTCGAAGGAGTCATAATGACTGGGATCGGATCTTAATGCTCAGCGAGGGGAAGAGATAATGTATGCATCCGGCGGTGGTGGGAAAATCTCCGGACAACAATGGCAACGGCGAGAAAAGGGAGCCGGTAACCCTCGTGAACCCGAGGAGAGGGCTCTCAGGTGTTTTCTCTGATGCAATGAGGGCGGAAAACATCGGGAGAATATGAAAGCCGGAGAGGATTCATGCTAAGAAGTTCTTGGCTTACCGTAGAAGATGCAACTCGAACAAGAATGGAGAAGAGGTTCTTCTGCATGAGGACAGGAGCGGAAGGGAGAGGGAGACGATCATGAGGGAACATGGATTTTTGGACTGTGATTATGAGAGATTTTAAGTTTTTTTTCGGGATGCAAATAGCTCTTTTAGGACTGCTTATAACATTGCCCAAAATAAAATCATTTATCTTGAATTTTGTGTTTATAATAGGGTGGTGTTAAAGGCAAACCAGAATTGGCTATTGGCAAACCAATTTCTATGAATTATTACGCGTATTTTGAAAAAATGCTTTGTACATACATTTTTAGGAAAAGTGTTCAACACAAAAATTGTAGATCTCACCGAGATCTACAACTTCCGTGTCGAACACTTTTCCTAAAAATGCATGTACAAGACGTATTTCAAAAAATTCGCTATAGTTACGATCAGGGCGACAATACGCCTTGTGCGTGCATTTTTAGGGAAAATGTTCAACACGAAAGTTGTAGATCTCGGCGAGATCTACAATTTTCGTGTTGAACACTTTTCCTAAAAATACATGTACAAAGCGTATTTTCAAAAGGCGAGTAATAACTCATAGAAATTGGTTTGCCAATAGCCAATTCTGATTTGCCTTTAACACCACTAGCCCTGCAACTCAGATCGGTTCGGTTCGGTTCGGTTCTACTCAGAACCAAGAACCGACCCATATAGGTTCGGTTCCAAATTTTTGGAACCGGAACCAACCCAGGGTTCTAAAATGTAGAACCGAAACCGAACCGAAAATATCGGTTCGGTTCCGGTTCGGTTTTCGGTTCTTTAAATTCTATTAAAGATTTTTTTAATATTCGAACTTCGAAGACTATATATATTTTTTGGAAATAAATTAACCAAATGAAGCCGAAGTAGCTCTGCAGTTCGTGAGCCTTGCGTTCGACGAACTGCAGCAGCCCTGCGTTCGACGAACGCAGGGCTCCTGCAGTTCTCTCCATTAGAGCCCTGCGTTCGTCGAGCCGTGAACCGTGAATCCGTGATACTACAAAAAAAAATTAATTCAAATATACGGTTCGGGTCGGTTCTCGGGTACCCAAACACGGGACCCGAGAACCGAACCGCCGGTTTTTTTTTTCCAAGAACCGGAACCGAACCGATCACTGTGGGAACCGACCCGAACCGTCCGGTTCGGGTCGGTTTCGGTCCGGTTCTCGATTCTTCGGATATTTTTGCATAGGGCTAAACACCACCCTTATAATAATACCAATTCAGTGGTACAAAAATCACAGTATTTGTCGAATTAATGGTTTGGCAAACTTAGGGTTTGAGCCTCTCCTTCCCGGTTTAGGTTGCTTTCTCCTCCTGCTGCTGCATCTCTATGGTAATCAAATCTTGACAACAATTGGTGCCAAATTCTGACCTTGTTTCGCGAACTCACGGCAGATTCTACTCGTGTTTTATTTTGCGATCACTCTACAGCCTCGTGTTGTGATCTATGGTAAATATTTTTTCACACGGGAGACGAGGAGCAAACCAGAGTATTGTGTTTGTGGGTGTTAATATTGTTAACGGCTCTTCATATTGTCAACTGCAATCCTTCTTCGGCTATCCGCACATTAAAATTTCAAAAAACATTTTTTTTGTGGTTAACCGCAAACCGACACCTCGTTCCTCCCGCTCAAGCGAGGAAGGCCGCTGGATCAAGATCTCGGCCAGCAGATCGGCGTTGTCGTTTATGTTGTACCCGCAAGGCTTATCGTGGTCTGCAGTGTCTGCCTCGGCTTGTCGCTTATTTTTAGATGGGAGCAGAGGAAGATGGAGAAACTCTCTGTTTTGGCCTTGCCGCCACCGACGCGAAGGACATGCCTAAATCCTCTACTTCCTAATCCGCCGTCCCGAAAAACCCAAACCTAAGGCTTCTCCGCCCACGACTCACCCATTCGCGACGGATGACCGCACTGTCGATGAGCCACGTGCCTGGCTTTACTGTGAGGCTCCTGGACGAGCAGCATAATTCAACAGAAGTATGTGATGAAGTAGACAATGCAGAATGTGGCTGCTATGTGGATGTGGAGAAAGCAAACGGCGAAGAAGACAAGGGCTCCGTTTGGTGCAGTGGTGGGGTCATGAACGTGATGGTAAAACCGTCATTCATAAACGCCTATCTAAAGAATTTCATCCACTTGAACATAAAAGTGGATGAAGTTCCTTAGGTGTCCATTCACGAATGAAGATTTTACCGTCACGTTCACGACCGCCACCGTCATGCCAAACAGAGCCAAGAACAAGGATTACTGGAACAGTATACTGAATCCGGTCAATTCAAGTTCACCGCCACCTCTATTTTAGCATTTCAAATTGTAGCGCCAGGAAAGTCCACTTCACTCTGTTCATCATCACACTCTCATTATAAGTTTGAAGAAGATCATCAAGGCTTCGTTTTGGGGGATTTATTTTCACCGGTCAAGCGGTTACGACCGCATGAACCGGACCTTAATTCACGGACCTTAATTAAGGTCCGGTTCATGCGGTCGTAACCGCTTGACGTCCCCCCAAACGGAGCCCAAATCTGATCACACTTGCTATCCTTCCCTTTTCGCCACCTAAAGGCGATAAAAGAAGGCTCGGGCAGAGGATGCGGGCGACAATGGTGCGGCAAGCCTAACATCGGGTTGCGATTAATATTGGGGTGCGGCAAATCAAATATGGGTTCCGATTAACAATCACCTTGAATTATTGTGGTCTCCACGCCTTTTACTCGCTCCGCTACCATTGTAAAAAATCATTTAAATAATAATAAAAAGGAACAAATGATTACAAACACATAAAAACTATGCTAAAAACACCAGAGAATGACCAGAACAAAAAATAAATCGTTTGAAAGTATTCTCCCTCCGATGTCATCAAACCCGCGCCTTCAACATCGATCTAGGTCTACTCCACCGGCTGCCGGCCTGCCTCCTCGCATTATCGATCTCCGAGCTACCAAATGTAGATTCGTCGTCCATGGCATTGATGCATGTATTTCGACCCGAAGCAACGTTCTTCCCACGAGGCCATTCGATCTCATAGTATAACGGAAACGGCCGATCCTTTACGATGATTATTTTAGTTTCATCTGAAATTGAAAAAAAAAAAATTTTAATTAGGCTTCGTTTGGCTCGGCTTATTTGCTCCGGTGAGTTTGGACAAAATCGTCATTGTCATAGAATGTATGTTTGGTATGACAAATGTTACTACCATTATCAAAAAAAAGAAACTAGTTATAAGCATAAAATGATTGGTATGACAATGACGTTTTTGTCCAAACTCACCGGAGCAAATAGGCCGAACCAAACGAAGCCTAGTCGGCTGTTAACGCTCCGAGCTGCTCCGCCGCTAAGCATAACTTTTCGTGGAAATGGAGGGTAAAATAGGAATTCAATTTTTGAGATCTTGTTAATTTCATATGTTCTACACAATCACAGGATATGTAAAGTTATCTTGTTACTAATTAGATTCCGGTGAAATAAATCAATATTTGTATGCATGCCAAATATTTTTTATTTGTATTTCAAAAATTACATAGAAATTAAAAATATTTTAATAAAAATTTTAACACGTGAAAGTTTTAAATATACCCCGAGTCAATGGCATGGGTTCTTTGTTGAGCATGGTTCGGACCGAGTCAGGCCACACCAAGGGCATGCAAGGAATTTCAGAGGCCAAGCCCAGTAAATCCTCCATGCTCACAGATTTATTATCAAATTTTTCGCTCTGAGCGTAGTAAAATGAAGATCTTTCGTCCCATGCCCGCGGTCGTGAGAGTGAATTCGGGTTGGATTCCATAAACCCGGTTACTTTTGGTCAGCAGCGGATCTAAGCGGGGTGGGCTATATCCCGCAAAAAAATTTGCAAATGGGATAGTGGTTTTGAATAATTTCTTTTGTCGAAGGAGTGAATTTTGGCAACTCACACGTCAAAACGGTGTCCGGATGAGAAAGAAAAGGCTCCGGTAAGATGGAGACGTTCAAAGAAATTGAATGGTGGAAGACGATGCCTCGCCTCCCTTGTTAAACTTTGTGGATTCGCCCAAACTTTTGATTCAATTCGGTCGGGTCAAAGTCTAGTCAAGTGCTAGCGACCAAGCGAAATTATATTGTCTTTTGCTCAAACATTGACATGTGATTCAAGGGTGTGCACAGAAAACCGAAAACGACCAAACCGACCCGAACCGACCCAAACCGAACCGAATTTGGACCGAACCGATCAGTTCGGTTCGGTTTCGGTTTGGGGGGGCTAAAAACCGAGCTTATTCGTGTTGGATCTAACGGCGCCCTTAGAGGGGGGTGAATAAGGGAATAAAAATCTTTTTATAATTTTATGGAAATTACTAAATTGTTTAAAGTAATATTAGAACACAAAATAACAATTTAGCTAAAGGAAGAAAATATCATAATTTGCAAGTTTAGGATTTAGAAACAAGTGCTAAATTGTTATATGATGAAATAGATTAAGATAAACAATTTAGACAAAGTGATTTGAATTGAAAGCTTTGTAACCAATATTTTAGAGATAAAGCCAAAAGTGAAAAATCAAGTAAACACAAATAGAGACATGATTGTATTTATATAAAAATGGTGTTTACATAAATTTGATTTCTATATCGCTAGAAATCGGAGGCGTACAAATAAAAATATCTTTTCCTACCGACTCGTATCCCCACGAACCGGTTGGCTTTAGCCTATCCTTTCCCGGATAATGCCTCAAGCCGCTCTAAGCAATCCTTCCCCGGATATGGCCTCGAGCCCCCTAGATCTAATCACCTAGAACTAGTCGCCAACACAAGGCGAATTTCCTCCTAAGTCCTACCCAGACCTAATCGTCAACACAAGGCGAATTAACTAAACGGTTACAAAGAAAGTATAGAATAAATGAAAGATAAAGATAACAATAGTAAAACTCCCTATATGAGATTTCTGAAGATGAGGATGAAGGATCGCTGTAGTATGAGTGAGGTCGAAGCGATCGTCCTTCGGATGTAGCGTGACGTAGCCCTCCTCCAGAATTCTCCTTAAGCTTTTTGTGGGAGATCCATCTTTGGCAGCATAACAGCACTGGAATTGTGGCACAAGCAACCTCTCTGGGATGGATTGCCAAAATGATCGAAGTTGGCTTCAATTTATAGACTTTGGAGCTAGCGCCTGCGGTAGTACTTAGCGTCTGCGGTAGCGTTCGTGTGGAGCGGTTGTGAAACCGTCGGCGGCGTGACTCTCTGCATGAACTTGAGATAGCGCCTGCGGTAGCGCCTGCGGTAGCGATAGCGCTGGCGGTAGCGGAGATAGCGCCAGGCGGTAGCGCTAGCGCTGGCGGTAGCGCTAAGGAAACCGCTGAGACGAGACCAACTGAGCTAGCGCTGGCGTTAGTGCTGGCGTTAGCGATAGCGCTGGCGGTAGCGCTGCTCCTTTCAAAAGATTGTTCCAAACTGCTTTATACCTGTGGAGTATTGCACCTATAGTTCATGCACACTATAAACACACTACAAGCAATAATACAATATGAGATTTGTTATTCTCAAACAAAGGGATGTGACACACATGTCCAACAATCTCCCCCTTTTGATAATAACAAATCCTTTAAGCAAGAGATCAACAATAGTGTTTATAGATAAGATAAGCAAGATAAAAGTGCAACTATAGTAAATGATATGCATGATAATGTGCATACTCCCCCTGACTTAATGCTCCCCCCCTATAAAAATGCAATTTATGTGTTACTCCCCCTAAAAGATAGATTTCATGAATTAGTTTCCCCTTATTTATCTATATTTCTCATATATAGATTTCTTCAATTAATCTCCCCTTTTTGGTATTAACAAAAGAAGGTGGGGTGAGAGTAGTAAGGAAGCATTTATATATCATGATCGAGCTTTTCGAAATATAAAGAATGATAAAGAGTTTAAGCATAGCATATATAAGAGATTTAAAATATAAAGATAAGAGTTGTAAGCAAGCGGAAGATTATAATAAATCTTTTTGTAAGCATGAAAAACATAAGTAGAAATATGAGTTTTAGTTCAAAATTGAAAGATGTTTTAACCTTTTTGAAATCTCAAAGTTTTTCATAAAGATACCAAGCATGAAATGATCATATCAAAGAGAGATTATACTACAATGTTACTTAATTGTAAATTCAAGAAATACCAAAACATTGTAGAGATCATGCTAGGTTTATCTAGTGCATTTTTATATAAATAGTAGTATAGAAAAAGCATTAGAATCCAATACTCATGAGAAGAAGTGTTATGAAAGATAATGATGTGCACATAAGTGTACTTTGAGCAATGTTAACAATGGATTTAAATTATCAAAATACAAGACATGTGTATAGTAAAGTGCACAATAAAACACAAGTAAATTACTTTCACACACTTTTAATGCACATAATTTTTTTTAACAAAGTGGTGTAATAACTAAGGTTTGCACAAGACACTTTATTATTCTTTCCAAGGTGCTCAACCTCACAATGCTTATGAACACTTATCAAGAGGTTCAAGTAATGCTTGGTGGAGTTATATCTGTCTACATATATAATTTTTGTTCACATTTGTGAGACAACATTCTCCGAATACACTTGTTTTGCAAACCCAATTTTTAACTTAACCACTTTTCTAAATTTCATAAGTGCAATGCAAATGTAGTGTAGGCAATAAATTTATGCAAGTTTTAATTCATTGCACAAATACAATACTCAAGCAAGCATTTTTAGATTTAGACACACATGTTGATTACCAAAATAAGTGAGTGAAATGTATCATTATCAATCATAAAATATTTACTCATACTTAGAGGCATGCTAAGCTTGGTTCTACACATTTTTCAATACAATTGATGCACTATAAATAGATATATCAAAGCATGATAAGCAAACACAATGTTCATAGTAATTTGAAGGAATAAGTTTTAACATTGTAAATAATTCAAAATAATAGAATTCATACATGCTTGATATTGACAATAAAGATTTTACAGTTTTTTTTGTTTTATCAATTTTAAATCAATTAAAAACAGAAAATCACAAAAACATATTTTTGTAATTTTTGAATTTTGAATTGTTATAGTAGATTTTTCATAATATGAATAAAACATAAATAACAAAAACATATTTTTGTATTTTTTGAATTTTGAAATTTTGTAGTTGATTTTTCATAATATGAATAAAATACAAATAACACAAAACATATATATTTTTGTAATTTTGAATTTTGAATTTTTGTAGTTGATTTTTCATAATATGAATAAAACAAAAATAAAAAATGTCAGCAATACAAAAACAAAGTAGTACATATAGACTGAAATATTTTTAGTGATTTTTAGAAATTTTAAAAAACAGAAAAATCACACACCTACGCTAGCGTCGGCGCTATCGCTAGCGCTGGAAACAGTGCGTGATTTTTTGAGAATTTTAAATTTTTTATTTTTGATATTTATTAAGTGTCCTTAGAGTAGTCTTATGCAGAAATTTTGTAATTTTTGGAGATGTTTTGATTGCTCAAATTTGCATAAAACTTTAGCTTTTTCAAATACATGTGTTTTCCAAAAAACTTTTAAGCACAGAATAAATAAATTATGCAAAACACAAGAGGACATAATTTGAATAACCCAAAATATGCATGATTTAAGTGATAAGTAAATAAAATGATCATGCAAAAAGTAATATTAGTATGTCTTAAGATTAAAGACTGCCCCGACTAAATGTCTACACCCTAGCCCCGTACTAAGTGACGGATGAGCATGAGGAGTTGCACGCATGCCGTAGGTTGGGGTGTTAGTTCCATATGCACACACTAGAGAACACTCAACCTAGCACTCTTTCCCCTCAGTGTCTCGCAAGACCCCACTGGAACCCTCCCCGGTTAAGGACAAGACATGACTTAGAGGTTAGGTCTCTAATGCATACAACCCTACGCCCCCGCTATTGTGAGATATAAAGTCATAGGTGAAATAATCTTTTGGACAACCTATGCTTTTAAATCTATGGGTTGATTTACAAACTATGGGTTTTGTTTAATGTGATGAGTTATATAAATCTGCATAATTTTTCTACTTTTTATGAGATGACGAAATAAGATAACTAGCACAATTACTAATATTCAATAAGTGACAATGTTAGTATGATGAGTTTTGGGTTTAATGTCATGTCATAAGATTTATATTGAAATTGCATGTATTCCAAAATAGAATTTCAAATTATAGATCTAGAATAGAGTGATGATTAAGTTTGATGTATATCTTCATTGCAAAGTTGATTCTAGGGTCTACAAATATAAGAGATACATGCAATCAATAGTAAAGCATATCAATACATCAAATAATGTAAAGAAAACATTATTTAAATTTTTATCATAAGATTCATAATTCTTATTATTGATTTGAGATATTTCTTGATAGAACATGAATTATGATTTATGATTATAGAGAATTTTGCATAGAATATATGTTAGATCATCATGATGTATGTAAATTCTAATTCTTCTAGACTTATGATATAGTGATATAGTGATTTTCTTTTGAAAGAACATGATTGATTTGTAAGTCTAGAAAAATGTTGATCATCCAATCATATAAAAGACAAAGATCATATATATAAAGTTTTTGAATTTTATAAGATTGCTTTCAATAATTAAATTTATTGATCTTTGGTTTTGCATGATAATATATGATTCATGAAACAATATTCACAAATATTCTAATGATTAATCCATAAACTATGTGGTTGTTGGAATTTTAGTATTCTATATAATTTCAAATCACATAGTTATCATGATATTTTAATAACATTGTAAATGTTATACCTAGCATAAATATATAAGCATAGACCAAGAAGCAATGCTAGGATGATGAGTTTGAATGCAATGTTATTACATAGGATTAATGGAGATTATGTTGCATGTAATATGAGAAGTTTTCAAATTAATTTTCTTTAGACCTAGAATGAAATGATTAATCTTTTGATTTGATCTTAATGATGCAAGATGATTCTAAGGTCTAAATTACATGCAAACATTGGTGACACACATCACACACATAATATCTAAATTAATATATGAAATAATTATACTAAGGATAGCATGTGATGAAAAATCCATAAACACACAAATTTCCAAATCAAGCAAACTAAGATAGCTTTTAAAACGGAGTTGAAATTGGGCAAGTTGACAGCACCAAAAGAACTCAAATGAGCAAGCCTAGTTTGTCGTTGGATGGAGATTTTTGTGCTCTTTCCAAAAATATATTAAACGCGAAAATCGGACGAGCGGATCAAAAGATATGGCTTTTGAAGTTTTGATCTAAAACTCGCATTTTTGAAAAAATTAAACACGCGTTTTGTGAATGTTTGTTTTCGATTTTATTTGATAATATTTTTCATTATAAGGGCTATCAAATGCAACAAATAGAAAAATAATCAAAACGTTGCGCATTTTAATTTTTAGCTTAAGCCCTTTAATAAACCATTTAAATCCATATATTTTTTTTAAAATAATTTCATTAGTCTTGAAAATAATTTTAATATTCAATTTTTAATGATAATTCAAGACAATTAAGGGTAAAGGATTTAAAAGGATAAAGAACAATCAAAGATGAGAGATAGATCACTTTGAAAAAATATATGACTTAATGTTCAATTTTAATTCAAATTTGATTTGATAAACATAAGGCTTAATATATGAAAGTCATATTACATGATATATAAAGTGATCATAGCATGTTTGTTCAAAAAAATTAAAAATAAACAAAAGAAAAATGACAATTAGCATATCATGAAGTAGAGTAGTGATATTTCATTTTTATTTGGTTCTACTTCATGCAAATGAATGGATACTAATTAATAAGAGATTTAGGTATCCAAAGGGGACCAAGTGGGATGGTTCCTTTGGGTACCCAAATATATCGTGTAGGCTTTTGGAGAGATAGTGATGAATGGGCATTTACAAGTGGAGTTAGTGTTTCGTTTTTAATTTTGGGCCTCCATTCATACTTTGGTTGTTTGTCTTTTAAATTTATGTTATGATTATGTGACATCTTTATATGATTATATTTGTTTGAAAAATAATTCATTTGTGATTTATGTTTGTTCAAGTTATTTTTCAAAATAGATTGATGTTGATAATCATAATGAATTTTATTACATGGATTCTTTGAAAATTTATAAGAGTGATTGTCTTTCTTAAGAAGTGATTGTTGAAAGAGTGGGTTACAAAATGTTGTAAATAATTGATTCTTATTTTGATAATTTTCATTTCCACTCTTTCTTATAGACATACTCTTATAATATGAAGGATAATATTTTATAGTTTGATTTTCATGAAATGGAGTTTTTAAATTTGAGTCATGATTGAAAATATATTGAGATTTATAATAATGACTCTTAAGAATTTTGTGAGAGTCATAATTCTTTTTGAAACTAGACTCCTTTTGAGTTGATGTATGAAAATGATCCTTTTTAGAAATGATTTTGTAAAGTAATTTATCCTTGTTATTCAAAATCTTATGATGAAATTCATTACAAGACATTTGAAATTTTTCAACAAAAGATTTTAATTGTATTAACTTACAAGTTAAAGCATCATTTTCAACTATCAATTTTTCATTATGTTCTTTAGAAACTAAGAGCCCTTTTTCAATATCCTTGAATTTTTCTTTTAATTGATTGCAATCTAAACAAGGAATAAGAATTTTACCTAAAGAGCATGAAAGAGAATTTAACACATCAATATTTGATTCTACTTTATCGTTTGCTTTTAAAGATTTATTTTCTAAACGTAATTTGGAATTAGCAATTTTTAATTTTAAAATTTTACGTTTAGCAATTTTAAGCATACGAGATGTAGAAATAGAATTTGTTACAAAAAGGAAGTTTTTGATTTTCTTACATTGCTATGGGATGTGTTGCCAACAAATGAGTCCAATATTGTGACGTTGTATTCTTCTTCCTCCAAGCATAAGTCCTCATCGATTTCTTCTCTTGGATCCATAAGAAATTCCTCGTCGATTTCTCTCTTAGATTTATCATCCTCCAAGAATGAGTCCTTGTCGATTTCTTCTCTTGGATCCATAAGGAATTCCTCTTGTTCTGTAGAAGGAAGATTATAAGTATTCTCAAGAAATTTCCAAACTTCATAAGCAGTAGGAAGTGTATAAATAAGTTTGAAAATATTTTGATCTAATGCACAATATAGACTATTCATAGATTTGGCATTTAAAAACATTTCATTTTTATTTAAAATACTTGGGGGCATTTTAATTGTAATATTCCATACTTACATATCCAAAGATTTAAGAAATTTTTCCATAAGAGTTTTCCACCCATTATAATTTTTACCTTCAAATAAAGGTGGTGCTAATGATTTTTCATTTATAAAAAAATTTCCCTTACAAGTAGAAGCGAGATCATGAGACGTCATTATTCCTGGTTTTTAAACCGTTTGGAATAACCTGCTCTGATACCACTTGTTGGATCTTACGGCGCCCTTAGAGTGGGGGGGGGTGAATAAGGGAATAAAAATCTTTTTATAATTTTATGGAAATTACTAAATTGTTTAAAGTAATATTAGAACACAAAATAACAATTTAGCTAAAGGAAGAAAATATCATAATTTGCAAGTTTAGGATTTAGAAACAAGTGCTAAATTGTTATATGATGAAATAGATTAAGATAAACAATTTAGACAGTGATTTGAATTGAAAGCTTTGTAACCAATATTTTAGAGATAACGCCAAAAGTGAGAAATCAAGTAAACACAAATAGAGATATGATTGTATTTATATAAAAATGGTGTTTACATAAATTTGATTTCTATATCGCTAGAAATCGGAGGCGTACAAATAAAAATATCTTTTCATTTTCTATACCGACTCGTATCCCCACGAACCGGTTGGCTTTAGCATATCCTTCCCCGGATAATGCCTCAAGCCGCTCTAGCCAATCCTTCCCCGGATATGCCCTCGAGCCCCCTAGATCTAATCACATAGAACTAGTCGCCAACACAAGGCGAATTAACTAAACGGTTACAAAGAAAGTATAGAATGAATAAAAGATAAAGATAACAATAGTAAAACTCCCTATATGAGATTTCTGAAGATGAGGATGAAGGATCGTTGTAGTATGAGTGAGGTCGAAGTGATCGTCTTTCGGATGCAGTATGACGTAGCCCTCCTCCAAAATTCTCCTTAAGCTTTTTGTGGGAGATCCATCTTTGGCAACATAACAGCACTGGAATTGTGGCACAAGCAACCTCTCTGGGATGGATTGCCAAAATGATCTAAGTTGGCTTCAATTTATAGACCTTGGAGCTAGCGCCTGCGGTAGTACTTAGCGTCTGCGATAGCGTTCGTGTGGAGCGGTTGCGAAACCGTCGGCGTCGTGGCTCTCTGCACGAACTTGAGATAGCGCCTGCGGTAGCGATAGCGCTGGCGGTAGCGGAGATAGCGCCAGGCGATAGCGCTAAGGAAACCGCTGAGACGAGACCAACTGAGCTAGCGCCTGGCGTTAGCGATAGCGCTGGCGTTAGCGATAGCGCTGGCGGTAGCGCTGCTCCTTTCAAAAGATTGTTCCAAGCTGCTTTATACCTGTGGAGTATTGCACCTATAGTTCATGCACACTATAAATACACTACAAGCAATATCAAATACAATATGGGATTTGTTATTCTCAAACAAAGGGATGTGACACACATGTCCAACAATTCGGTTCGGTTTCAGTTTATAGGGTCGATAAACCGAGAAAACCGAACCGATTATAAGTTTGAACTTGGAGTTTGTCCCGTCGTATTAAATCATGAGGTTGTGAGCATTGAGTTTGAAGTTGAACTCGAAATAACGAGACCATGTAATATCACTTATCTTATCATAAGCTTATAACAATTACTCGAGCGTGAACTAATATTTGAACTTATTGTATTAATTGTACCAGTTAATCTAAATGTTGTTGTGTTTTTTCAATTTTATTTCAATGTTGATGAACTGCTTTCTAGATTTACTATTAGAAAAGCACCTGGACAAACATTAAAAATTATTTTGAGGGATAATATGTTTTAGGTTTACCGAAAAACCGAACCGATCGATGTTAAAAAATCGAACCAAACCGAACCGATCCATTTCGGTTCGGATTTCGGTTTTACCTAAAACCGAACCGAACCGCTTGCAGGCCTTGCCAGATTTGTTGAACATTTTTCCTAAAAATGCATGTATAAGGCGTATTTTCAAAAGGCGCGAAACCTGAGTGTATTTCCAAAGTAAGTTTTGTACATGAATTTTTAGGAAAAGTGTTCAATTAAGTTATAGATCCCGTCAAAATTTACAACTTTCGTGTTGACAATTTTCTTAAAAATGCATATACAAAACGTAATTCCAAAAGGCGCGAAAAATTGGGAGAAAATACGATGCGTCTAGCCAAAACTGCGGTGCTAATAGCAGCGCCCTATGTTTTTAGATATTTATCATACAAAATGAAATGATCAATTATTTTCTTATGGTGAAAAATAAAACCATTTCTCTTGAATTTTGTGTTTATAATAATAGTAATTCGGTGGTATAAAAAAAAAGCAATTGTTATAAACACATCAGTTTTGGCTATTCGCACACTAATTTCTACGAGTTATTACGCGTCTTTTGAAAATACGTCTTTTACATGCATTTTTAGGAAAAGTGTTCAACACAAAAATTGTAGATCTCGTCGAGATCTACAACTTTCGTGTTGAACACTTTCCTAAAAATGCATGTACAAGACGTATTTTCAAAAATTCGCTATAGTTACAATCAAGGCGACAATACGACTTGTGCGTACTTTTTTAAAAAAACAAGTGTGTCAAATTAATCGTTTGACAGACTTACGTTGAAAAATAAAACCATTTCTCTTAAAACAATTCGGTGGTATAAAAAACACAGTATTTGTCAAATTAATCGTTTGGCGGACTTACGGTTCGAGCTCTTCCATCGCCAATTTGGTTGTTTTCTCCTCCCTCTTCTCTATGATAACCCAATCTTGACAACAATTCGTGCCAACTTCTGAGCTTGTTTCGCAAATTCAACGCAGATTCTACTCTTGTTTTCCTTCGCAATCACTACCCGCCCTCGTGTTGTTTTCGTTGGAAAATATTTTTCGCACGGGTATATACATAGATCACCATGCAAAAAATCTGATGGCTATAATATTTATTTGCTCATCGTCCGAGAGCTATCAGCAACAGGAGAAGCTGATTAACATTTTTTGGTAAAACATTCATTTTTTTCAATTTTATCCCTTCTTTATTATTATATTATAATTTTACATTTTCTATAAGGGTCCGTTCGTTTGGACGGAATTGGCTTTCTGAAATTGTCATTTGAGATTAGAAATCCAATTCTAGTGTTCGGCGCAATGAAATTTAAGCGGATATTGGCTTTCATGTGAAAACACATGCCTTTCACTATGAACTAAAAAATCAAATAGCAATTCTTACCTCCGCTCATAGGTTTTCCGCATAATCAAATGTTTACACTAGAGTTTTTCAACCTACGCGCGAGTTTTTCGCCCGAGCGCGCGTTTTCCTGCAGGGTGTTTTTCGTCCGAGCGCGTTTATTTCACCCGGGCGCATATTTTCGCCCGGGAGCGATTTTTTCGCCCGGGCACGTTTATTTCGCCCGGGCGCGTTTTATTTCGGCCAGGCACGTTTATTTCGGCCCGGCGCGATTTTTTCGCCCGGATGGGATTTTTTTCGCCCGGGGGCGATTTTTTTTCGCCCGGGCGCATATTTTCGCCCGGGCGCGTTTTTTCGCCCGGGCGCAATTTTTTTTGCCCGGGCGCATTTTTTCGCCCGGGCGCGTTTTTTTGGCCGGGCGCAATTTTTTCGCCCGGGCGCGATTTTTTTCGCCCGGGCGCGCGCTTTTCACCCGTGCACGCGCTTTTAGAAATTTGAATTTTAAAAATTTCAATTCGAGAAAGCCAATTCCATCGTGTAGCCGAACAACTTACATATATCAATTCCAATTCTGTTCACTGAATTCCATCCTGGAACCGAACAGCAGAATTGGTTTTATGCACAAAACCAATTCATGCAGATATTGATTTTCTGGCCAAAGCCAATTCCAGAAAGCCATTACCTGCGCGCCGAACGGACCCTAAAAGTGATTTTAAATTTTTTTTTTTTTTTTGGTTTTATTAAAAAGTGGCATTATCTTCACAATTTCTATTGAGCTTTATATTCGAAGACAACTAATGATTGATGTACTATCGCGTCGGGCCACCGGAAAAACCCCTTGCACGACTGCTTGTATAAGAATAAATAGTAAATAGTCGCAAAGCTAACATAAACAGATAGGCTTTAATTGATGGTGAAAAAGATTTGATTAGGATATAATCCTGAAGGCCATGTAAATTTGAAGAGAAACTCGAGGGTTCCATTTTAAAGGACAGAAAATCGGGTTCGACGTAGGCGGGCAGATCCTTGCCGGGGCAATGTTATACGCAGTCCTATTCTCGCTATTCGCAGTCCAATTTCTATGAATTTTTACGCGCTTTTTGAAAATGCGCTCTGTACATGCATTTTTAAGAAGTTCAACGCGAAAGTTGTAGATATCGTCGAGATCTACAATTTTCGTGTTGAACACTTTTCCTAAAAATGCATGTACAAGACGTATTTACAAAAATTACGCTCATGTTTCAATCAGGGCGACAATACGTCTTGTGCATGCATTTTTAGGAAAAGTGTTCAACACGAAAGTTGTAGATCTCAGAAAATACTTAGGTACGCATCACATACCTAAAGGATGGTGCGCTTATTATATTTGTAGGGCAAAATACAGTGTTTTTAAAAAAATAAATTACAGAATATTAATTTAATTATTTTATGATCATTTTAAGATCTCATATGTATATGTTACGGTCTGAAAATATACGTGTTAAAAAATGATTTTTTCAATACAGTTACAGTTGTAAATTACATATGTTTTTACGACTGTAAATATAACTATGAATACAATTACAATCGCAATTTCAACTAAAAATATTGTCCCGTACCATCCTTTAGGAACGTTACACGTACAGAAAATTCTCTCGATCTACAACTTTTGTGTTGAACACTTTTCCTAAAAATGCATGTACAGAGCGTATTTTCAAAAAGCGCGTAAAAATTCATAGAAATTGGACTGCGAATAGCGAGAATAGGACTGCGTATAACATTGCCCTAAACAGATGATATTAATGAAAAATATTTTTCTTTTCTGATAAATAAAATAAAATAAAATAAACAACATAAAACTGTAGCCTGGGACTCTTTTATCCCCATGCGCAAAAATCTCGAAATTGGCTACTTTTTGCGGCAAATAAGCATTTCAGACAAGTCTTTGGTGATAAATATAGACCGAAAATTTTCTAGTACTAAAATAAGTTTGGGATAGCATAGTATGTACTCAGTACCCCCAGCGAAAGGGGTGAAACCCGAGCGCCGGCCGGCGTGATAGCAGGGCATCGATCCGCGACTGAGCTCTGAGCAGGTTTCCATTTCCTGGACTTGAACGGCAATCCCAACAAGGCGCAAGGAGACACCCTAGATCGGGAGTTCTTGGGTCCTTTGGGCGAATCCCGGGGTCAGCTACAGCGGGAGTCCTTCTAGTTCTGATGTTGACGAAGTTATGGAAGATGTTTGGGAGCACCCTGCTCCTCCACGCTCCGCAATTGGCGAGGACACCGGTGGATCGCGGTCTTGGGCCAGCATGGTGGACAAGCGGAAGCCTCGGCGGATTCTGCCTACCGCGAACTCCCCTGAGGAGATTGTGCTACCACCTTGCAAAAGGTTTATGACCAAAAATTGACTTTCCCTAAAACGGTCGTAACGGGAATTAGTCATCCTTGGCAGTATGCGGTAGTGGGGCGGTTCTTTGGTGGACGTTTGATGCCGGACATTGTTTGGAACTCACTTGTCAGACAATGGCTTACTAGGGAGAAGCTTTTTGTAACACCTCTCGCGATGTCTTTAGGTTTGGGTGTGTCGAGGACTGTGAATTGGATGACTGGCGGCCATTTTTCCGGTCGGCACCCGATTTCTTTCACTTGGTGGCCATATGGATTTGATTGCCTAAACTTCTTATGGAACTGTGGGCACGTCTCACTCTCATTCTTATTGCTAGTGTTGTTGGCATTCCTCTTCGGTTGGATGCATGTATGGAGGGGCTTGAGAAGCGGAACTTTGTCCGCGTGTGTGTAAGGATTTATTCAAGCAAACTATTGGTGTCGGGGGGGTTACAATTGGTTGCGGAGGCGGAAAATTCTGGCAGAATTGTCTACGAAAATGCGGGCGTGATATGCCTTGGTTGTGGTCCGGACTACCTTGTCTCGGCGTAGGAGTACCCAATGGTCCAACGGCCCCAGGATTTAGCGCCCAAGGCTTGCTATGGGCAGTGGATTGCAATGCAGCAAGCCAGGTGGCCTGTTCCTGGCACCTCATCTGATCCGACGGTGACGAAGAAAGCAGATGGCGGCACGGGTTGGCAGACGGTGCACCGGCAGAGACGAAGGGCTCCTATTGTGCATGTGACTGTGGATGTCCATGAGGGCGTGGCTAGGGGTAATCACACAAAAGTTCTGGCCGAGAAAAGGGGATCCCACTGCGCAAGTGATGCAACAATCAAGACGGCATGGACCGTGTGTTCTCATGTATCGATCATGGCTTGGCCTCCGGATCCTGGATGAAACGGTCTGGCTATAACTGATTCCAATCATTGCCGCTTCTTGACCCGGAGGTGCCGCTGAGGGCTCCTTGGCGCCCTTTCCGGTTAGAGGATTTCGGGACTGAGTTGGAAGAATCTAGGGTTGTGGTGCGCCATGATTGGGTGTTTCGTGGTCGGGGCTCTCCCTCCCATCGGTTACAACGGATGCTCTTCAAAACCCGTCATGCCCTGCTTCGATGGAACAAGGAGGAGGTGGGTGATTTCTTTTGCCAAGAGGATTCCATGGAGTCGTAGAACATGCACCTCCAACTCCAGGAATCTACTATCGGGGGCCTCTCAGTTGCTGGGCTGGCCGACCTCCATGTGAAGGTACGTTCTTTCGGTCAGATGGTTCGTTTGCAGGAGAGGTTATGGAAGCGAAAATCTCGGCTACAACGACGGCACGGGGAGGCCAACACCACATTTTACCATAGAGCGGTGGTGATTCAGCGCTGTCGAAATTCCATTAAGCACCTCGTGGGGGAGGATGATGCGTTGATCACGGACTCTACCGCTATTCAGGAGAGCCTGTTGGCCTACCTCAAGTCCCGCTAGGCTCCGAAACTGTCAGTTTGCGACTCTGTACTAACGGCCTTTTATTGACCTATTACTCTGGAGGAGAACACTAGGCTTGCTCGGGACGCCACTGCTGAGGAGATTCAAGACTGTTTTTTCTCTGTTTACACACAAGACCCCGGGGGTTGATGGCTCTAATAATACTTTCTACAGCTTCTATTGGGATACATTGGGGAAGGACGTCACTGCGGCTATCCAATCCTTCTTTGTTTCAGGTGTTATGCCCTCGGAGTGGAAGACAATTGGGGCATCTCGAAGATTTATCATCCTAGCAAGTTTGAGCACTATCGACCTATCAGCCTATGCAACACTCTCTACAAGGTGGTGGCTAGGATCCTCGTGTCTCGTTTGAAGGTTGTACTTCTTAGGCTTGTCTCTGAGGAGCAAGGGGCTTTTGTGGGTGGTCGGAACATTTCAAATAATCCATTTACTGCCCAGAACTCTCGACCACACAAGAAGAAAGTCGCATTGCGGACTAGCGCACATGGTCTCTATCCTTTGTCAGATGACTTGTTCTGGTTCGATAAGTTCTCACCTCTATACTTGTCTTCTACAGCTCCAGTGTCCGTCTTCCGGTGGGGATGCTTATGAAGGAGGAACAACTGATCTGATCCTTCCTGTGGAGCAGCCCAACGGGCCGGCGTGGGATGGACTTGATCAAATGGTCTAATGTTTGACGTCCAACAAAAGAGAGTGGGCTTGGAATCAAACGGTTGGTTCCACAACAGGACTCTCTGTTGTCTAAGACTGTCGGGGTCATCGTGGTGGGGGTTAATTCCATCTGGTGTAGGTTATTAAATGCTAAGTACTGTTTGCATGCGAACTTATCGAATTATGTGGTGTCACGTCGTTGCTCACAAATCTGGAGGGAGATCTATCGACGAATTCACCTTGTTCTCCCCCATCTTCATTGGGTGGTTGAATCGAGAGAGTCCATTCGGCTCTTGCATGACGTCTGGGTACTTTCGAACCCTCTCCTCAAATCACCTACCTCCATGAACTTTGATGTTATTTTAGCATCTGGCCCCGTTTTGCTGCTCATCTCACCGGACTGGGAATGGATTCAGTGTTGGTTTGACCTGGAGCTGTGTTTTCAGATCAAGGTTATCCCTCTTTCTAAGACAGTTGCACCTGACAGGATGGGATGAGAGGGGGGGGGGGGGGGGGGGGGGGGGGGGGGGGGAGGTGCTCTGTAAGTTGCTCCCAACATGATTTATGAGTAGCCTACGCGGTCAACCATACTTGCGCTCATCTCGCTTGGATCTGGAAAGTTGCGATCTCATCTCGTGTGTGGTGCTGACCATATCCTACTGGAGTGTCCGTGGGCGCTAATGTTATGGCAGCAAGCTCTGACTTTGATCAATCTGAGAGAGGGGTGGGAGTCCCGATCTCATCTGATAAATGTGGTATGAACCTATGTCGGTCCCCGTGGTTCTCTGAACGACCTGGTACAGTCCTTGCTTGGGTTCTGGCTATGGGGGATTTGGAAGGCCCGAAATGCACTCATATTTGAGGGTACCTCTCTCACCCAAACTGAGGTTATCAGACGGGGTTTTTTAGCGTTGAGGAGCTGTTTGTGGCGAATGGCGGTGATATTCAGAGGGTGCTTCACGATCGACCTAAATGGGAAAGCCGAGGACGTCTACCTTGACACCCTTCCATAACAATCATGTTCTGAGAACTCCCATAGGCCGATTGGCTAAAGCTGAACTTCAATGTTGCCGTCAAACGTCGCTTGGGATGGGATGGGATGGGATGGGGCCGAGTGGGTAATCCGTGACCATCGCGGGGCTGTCCTTGCGGATGGCGTTCGGCTCAGATGCCTATGTGTGCCAACGGTTGAACTTTGTGCTGCCTAGGAAGGTGTCCGTCGCGCGATTCAAAATGATGGTGCTCGGCGCTTTCATCTGGAAGAGGGCTCCGTGACAATTATTCAGTGGATGCGTGTGTCCGCCCCTTGCCTGGATGCTCGGGTCGCGCATGTGTCTGATGTGATTTCCTGGGCTTCGAGTCTTGACGTCTTTGTTATCAATCATGCGTACCGAGAGGTAAACCGTGCGGCGGCTGGGTGTGCCAACCTTGTCATCGCCAGGGGGAATTTTCTTGCTCTAAAGAGGACCTCCAAAATGAGGTTAAAAATCTTGCTAGAGATGATCGTGGAATGCGCTTATATGAGAGGGCTAGGTAGCTAGTTGTTTGCTCTCTTTCAATAAATAAATAAAAAAGTTTATTGTTACTTTCCCTCCAAAACTATGAAGATTCTAGATTTCTCCGCACTTTGGAATCATCTAGAATCTTATGCCCTTACTTCTACTCTTATGTAGATAATAACTTCATACATCTCTAGAACACTCTAGACTTATCTACACACCACCACATATTTTTACCATGTAGTGGAGTTGTGTAGAATATTCTAGAAATCTTTAGGTGAGTGGAGTCTTATGAAGAAAAAAACACTACAACTTCAACATCCTGGAAACAAAAAAGAGAAGAATATCTGCAAACCACCCTCGTAGAGAGGATCTCGGACGTTCATAGAGGAATGTTAACATCGCAGGAAAAAAAATGAACGTTGCCGAATTATCCTCAAATTTTCGGGAAAACCTCTTCTGATCATCCCAAAACTGCTTGTGATGAGATTTCGTCGATCTGATCAATAGATCTCCAACAATTACCGTCTGAATAGCAAAAAATGCCCACTCCATTTCTGCATGCTTAATTCCATTGTTCGGACGAACAACAAAAATGAAATTTAGACTTCCTGGAATTGAGCTCAATCTTTGAAATCAATTCGAATTCTGTCCAAACAAATGGATCCTAACCTTCTTTGGAGGCTCTGTTATGTAAGGGTAGTGCCCTATCAGTGAAGAAATAGATCCTACACTTAGCTTCGGGACAAACCAACTGCGGCACCATCAACCTAAACCTCTACCATCGGATGCTACGATGTGGAACAGACCTATTTATGATGAAACCACTAATCAAATTGGCCCCGGGACGTTCCAACCACAACCAAATACAACATCAAACCTCTAAGCCTCCATCTTTTTTGGATGTTCCGACGTGGAGGGGTGACACTCGGTCCTCTTTAAATCTTCAAACTCAAGTTGATCACGCCTCCTTAACAAACAATCGTTGGATCTCCTTCCCAGAGATCACCATCTCACCCATCAAATCCTGTACACAGAATCTACTCGACTTCCTTACCTCTACCTACTTAAACACGCTCAATTTTTTTGGCAACCCCACCACCCCATTTGATACACTCGTGTATAAATATCTTACTATAATATTGAAAAAAAAGTTACCTCTATGACTGAAAATAGAAGCACAGTGTATGACATAGTAATTCCATTTAAAGCCAGGAAACATAACTCACTAAGACTTCAAGAGATTAATAAGCCAACCGTGACACAAATAAAAAAAAAAGGTTAAGGTCAGAATAACTATAATGAAATTCTCACCATCATGTGTCAATTCCTTCAGAACATGCTTCAGGTCGGTGATCTACAAAGCTGATAACTGGGTTTTAAGGTCCATTCATGAAAAACTGTGGCAAAAAGACAAATTTATCTCCGACCGTGGGCAGCACGTTGCATGTCGTATGAAGCCCAGGATCCATGCCCAGGAGCAGATGCAGCAGCCCCATGTTGAGCTCCAGGATCTGCACCTCCAGGAACCTAAAAAGCAAGCAAGAAGAAAAAAACTATCATTGAAATTCCCTGAAAAAATAAATTTGATCAACTTCTTAAAGTGTGAAGCATGCATACAGGATTATTGCCGTAACCAGAAGGGTAAGGGTTTCCACCATAGCTTGGATCAGGATTCCCATAGTTCACACCATAGCCTCCAGCTGAGAAACCAAGGTTAGTTACTAAATTTGCAGTAAAAATGAAGATATTATAACTCCTACCAATGAATAATTATAAATTGTTACCATGTAGAACACTAAGGCTCCGTTCGTTTGGCAGGGATGCAGTAATTGGAATTGACCCAATTCCAATTCCCGCATGAATTGGAATTGAAGTCAATTCCGATTCCCGCGGGAATTGGAATTGAAGTCAATTCCAATTCTGCCGTTTGGTTGAATGCAAGAATTCTATCACAGGAATTGGAATTAAAGTAATTCCGTTGTTTGGTTGCATTTAGAATTCAGTGGATGGAATTGAATTTGTTCGTTGAGATTACAGGTAAATCAGTTAGCATTCTTGTCACGGCGTCAAGGCGAACCAAGGCGAGCGCCGTGCGCCTTGACGCCTAGGCGATAAGGCGGACGCCAAGGCGACAACAAGGCGAGCTAGTCGTTACCTAACGACTTGTTTTTTTTTTTTAAATTATCTGGGACTATACACTGCGGTTTTATCCAAAACCGCAGTGTATACCCAAAAACTAGACTATACACTGCGGTTTTGGATAAAACCGCAGTGTATAGTATGTATAGACTGCGGTTTTATCCAAAACCGCAGTCTATACCCATATACAAAGACTATACACTGCGGTGTTATCAAAAACCGCAGTGTATAGTAGGTATAGACTGCGGTTTTATCCAAAACCGCAGTCTATACCCCATTATGAAGACTATACACTGCGGTTTTTTGATAAACCGCAGTCTATTCTTTAAAATGAAGAATAGACTGCGGTTATACGAAAACCGCAGTTTATTCCCCCTATAGACTGCGGTTTTCATATAAACCGCAGTCTATTCTTCGTTTTATGAATAAAAAAAAGGCGCCAGTCGCCTTGGATCTAGTCTGGCGCCTGGACGCCTAGGCGTCGCCTAGGCGTCGCCTAGGCGACGCCTAGGCGACGCCATGACAAGTATGTCAGTTAGTGGTTGTGCAGTAATTTCTTTACTTAGAGCAATTGATGTGTTATAGGGTCCGTTTGGCGTGCCGTTTTTGCTCCGGTGAGTTTGGACAAAAACATCACTATCATAAATTATGTGTTTGGCATGGCAACGATCATGACCACAACCAAGAGAAAAAACTAATTTTGAACATAAGAGTAGATAGAGTTACATAGGTGAGGTCCGGCGTTCACGGACAACAGTTCATAACCACCATGTTCACGAACACCACTGCCGTGCGAAACGGACCCATAATTTCTTATACATCATTTCAGAATATACAAATGCTTGATGCATCTCAGGTACTTAGCAAACACAAAACAGATATCCTATTTAGTTTTTACCAAAAACCTAGACGATTTTAACTTTTAAGTCTGTGAAAGAAAAAATTAATCTTATAAGTTCTTCCATTGCATCTCAATATTCAAACATAAAAAACATAGCCTCCTACTTCAGCATTTCTAGCAATACTTCACGGATTAGACACTAGTTACAAAATTTTATTTTTTGTGTTTACGATATTAGTAATTGAATTCGTTCCGGTAGACAAAAACAAGATCAGTAATAGCAAACTGAGGAAGAAACAAAAAATTTTATTGTTAAGGAGAGCAAAAAACGAAGGCAGGAAATGAGGAAAAAACAGAAATTGTAAACTGAGGAAGAAACAGAAATAGCAAACTGAGGAAGAAGCAGAAATAGCAAACTGAGAAAGAAGCAGATAGGGATTCCAAAATTTTGCTTCAGATTGATCTCAGCCGAGGGAAGAAAATGAGTTCCAAGCATTGCTAAGAATAGTAAGATAAGAATAAAAGAAGCCAGGAAAGGGATTTCAAAGTGCAACCGAGATTGGCTCTGGAAACGAAGGGCTAGGAGGCGGCGTTCTTATGTAATTCAGTAGAGAAAGAAGAAACAGAGTTCTTATTCAAACAAGGTGCACATATTTCCGTCTGACAGAATCGTTCTCAAAGACAGCCTCGAGTCATTACTTCGGCGGAATTTGGCCATACTTTCTCTTTATTAGGCAGGAGTTGCTCTTTCATGTCAGTTTTAAGAGCAACTTTCTTATTCCACCTCGCTCTCCGGTACTGATTCGGCATTCCTTCAATCATGATTTTGGGTTGCAATGGATGAAGGAGCTATAAAAATAACCCTGATTCACTAATCATCAAAATATTATTGTTTTGCCAAACTCCCCCTCAAGTGAATAGATTCTCTCTATTCCCAGCTTGGATACAATCGTTTGAAATGCTACACTACTTAATCCTTCGGTAGGCACATCCACGAACTGACAGCCAATAGTCATATAAGGTGTGCAGATAAATTCACTATCCAGCTTTTCTTTAATGAAATGTTGGTGACTTTTCGTGTTTCGTTCTATCAGGCCTCAGTAATAAGCATCGGCTCAACTATTATTAACTCATCATTCGCCTTCTTCCATAATGTATGTAGCACTATGTGCATAATACATTTACAATGTACTTCATTTTAAATTAGTCCTTTTGTGAAAGTCACCATGGTGTACTCATTGCAATAAATTAAAAGGCATAGCAAGCGTAAATAGGCAACTGATAGGTATTATCATCAAAACACTACACTACACCTAGACAAGAACAATATAAGAGAGAGAAACTGGAACATTCTGCATACATTTAATGTTGGACACCAGTAAATTCAAATCTAGCAAATATGAAAGTTTGAAAAGCTTGATAAAGAGAGATAAAACGCTACTAGGATAAACGTTTGAAATGCTTGATATGAAAGTTACTAAGAAAAAATGAGGTACATACCTTGGTTTCCTACAGCTGCTGTAGCTCGAGCTCTCTTCTCAGTATTAGCTACCTCTGCTCGCAGCTTCTCAACCTCTCGAGCCATCAGAATTAAATTTTTTTCCATCACCTGACCTTGCTCATAATTCTCAGCATATCCTTTTTTCTCGTACTCTATAGCAGCCCTATACATTAAAACAGGGCTAAGCTTAATTCCGAGTTAAATAATAAGCAATGTACCTTTAAAGTATGATTAATTTTCCATGTGTTAACTAAGGCCCTGTTTGGAAGAGCGGTGGACACATGTAGCACTTGAGGAAGAAGCCCAAACATTATTTTCCCAAAAATGATGTTTTAGGCCAAAACGTCACCACAGTCATGCAGGCGTGGTCAAGCTTTAGAAGTCGTGATAACCCGGACCTAAGAAAGTGGGATTTGAGCAAAAAAAGATGCCACAAAAGTTCAAAACACAGGTAAACAATAACCACTGTGTTCACTACCACTGCTTTACAACCTCTCAAGCATTACCGTCGTCCCAAACAGAGCCTCAAACACAAAAATATTTAAAGCTTTCTTACATTTCCTAGAATTCAGTCTTTACACAAGACTGCAATGAAAAGAATGGCATTCTAATGAAATTATAGGTAATAATTATCTCACCATCACATTAGCCAATATAAATGACATTTCATTTTCCATAATGGGATTGAGATGGATGAAGTAGTAGCCCAAACATACCTAGCATGCTGCAATTCCTGCTTAATAGCTTCAATTTCAGCTTTAATTGCCGGTGCTTTCTGCAATTCAGCTGAGCATCTAGACAAGTCTTGGGTCAGCATCTGAACTTGGGTTGAGAGATCGTGCCTAGCTGCACTAAGCTTTTGTATGTCCCCGCGAACGTGTATTAGTTCCTCCCTAATGGCATCAACAGCACGAAGTTCTGACTCCATCTTCATTGATTTCTCATAAACCTTTCATTGCCCATAAAGAGATGCCAGGTTAGTCATAACAGAGAAACTCCACAGGGCATAACTTTCATAGTTTCATGTCAATATAATGATTGGCCCACACTTCTATCTAGCAAGCAGATATTTTATATAAGATATTTGGTCAAATCTAAAAAATTTATATTAGTTTTAGCACCACTCCAACACCCTGTTTTTTTTCACTTCTTTCTTGAAGTCCCATTATTTTTTCTTAAACACCTTACACCGTCCTTCAGTTGTTTTATCTTTTCATTTTTGGAATTTATCTTTATATAACTTCCACCACTCATCCTTTGACGAAAGCTTGGACTTCGAAAAGCTCACATATATTTTCTTTATTCATTTGAAAACGATTCCAAATTCGACCCCTTTCTAAAGTGGTTCTAACAAACTTCATAGTGAGTGGGGAGTATCATCTATTCTCAGCCCCTATGGGATAGATGGATGGCTCTACCAACCTTCATAAGGGGAGAGAATTTGTTCTATCGTTGCCCTCTCTGGCAGAATCAATCAACATGCCTGAGAGGTGATGGCTATCATTGTTGGTAGCTCTGCTCATGCAATTGGGTCAAAATATTTGTTCCTAAAACTGTTATGATTGAACTCATCCTCATCTTAAGTATTGGCTTAGTGACGCAGGACGGGTCTAGCAAAAGTATAAATTGACTATATGATGTATCCGGCGACTAAGCTTGCTATAATTGAAATTATAAGTAATATGAAATAACAATCACGAGCAAGTAGAAATTCTATTAAGGAAACAAGTAATGTATTACACATGTAAGAATGCTAGAAAATAAATAAGTCACGGGATAACATTAACACAGATTACAAACTGATATTACCTAAAAACAGTGAATTAACACGCAATTTAAAAAAAACTAAGAGATAAACTCACACAATTATGGAATAGAAGGCTTGGTGGATTGTCCGGTGAGATGTCGGTGGCAGGAGAGATGACGGTGGACTGATTCTGAACTTCCGAAGGAGATTCAGATGGATGGGCATGGCTATTTTGGTGCTGGATAGGGTAGTTTGGGTGCTGAACAGAAACCTTCGGGGTGCTGGACGAAGGTGGCAGAAGATAAGGGAGATTAGGGATGTTTGGTTATGGATAGGAAGGTCAGCCAGCAGAACACGAGGCAATTACAGTGGGTGGAAATGAAATCTAGATAGGTTTAGGGCCTGGACAGGGACTTTTTGTGATTCCCGGCAACAGAAAGGACTTTGAGGGAATAATTGGTGACCAGCTGCGTAGAGAATGGGAAAGAGGCTTGTGCGAATATGTTTGAGGGGGATTTAATGGCTAGTGATGAAACCAAAAAAATTTGGTTCACAGAGTTCAGACCAAAAGGATGGCCGGAGATTACTTGCCCCTGAATTAGCAGACATAGTCACGAAGTAAACAAGAGAGAGATCGCAACTATTTTACTACTATACTAAGTGGTCGTGTCATTGTAGAGGTCCCTCCGCATAACCAGGAGTGTATAGGAACTCCCCTTCCCAAACCAAGTGTTGTGCGAGTCCTGGGGAAGGCAGACGAGGTCACCAAATCTTCAAATGAGCGACTCTTCGCGGAATGTGAACTGCCTTCTACCTGTTACAATGGGGTCCTATTTATAGGCAAAGGCAGACACCACCACCACCCCTGACGAGGTGAATTCAGTCGGGTTGAATGCTTGACGAGGTGAATGATGCCGAGGTCAAGTTGTGGAGGTCAATGTTGCTGAGGTCAATGCTGGCGAGGTCAGGATGACGAGGTCAATGCTGCTGAGGTCAATGCTGCCGAGGTCAATGTTGTCGAGGTCAATGTTGTCGAGGTCAGGCTGACGAGGTCAATGTTGTCGAGGTCAGGCTGACGAGGTCAATGTTGTCGAGGTCAGGCTGACGAGGTCAATGTTGTTGAGGTCAGGCTGACGAGGTCAATGTTGCCGAGGTCGAGATGCTGAGGCCAATATTGTCGAGGTTAATGTTGTCGAGGTCAGGCTGACGAGGTGAATGTTGTCGAGGTCAGGCTGACGAGGTGAATGTTGTCGAGGTCAAGTTGACGAGGTCAATGCTGACGAGGTTAGGCTGGCGAGGTGAATGTGGTCGAGGTCAGGCTGACGAGGTCAATGCTGACGAGATCAGACTGACGAGGTCAATGTGTCGAGGTCATGCTGACGAGGTCAATGTTGTTGAGGTCAGGCTGACGAGGTCAATGCTGTCGAGGTCAATTCAGTAGGTCCGTCGAGCTGGGCTCCTGAGTTCTCTTCCTTATGCATTTTTGATCTCGACGAATTACGAGTTATACAACTATAGTCCAAGAAAAGTGAAATTGTGAAGGTTCGATGACTAGGGACATGGACTTGTGCTATAAATGGGTGATAGAGCAGTATAACTACCTCCAATGTGCGCAGGGAGTGGCAATAAATTTCGGGAGAGATGGCTAGGGGAGAATTGGAGCGAGTGGAAGTTATTATGTGGGGAAAGGTAATTGGCTGGTTATGGTAGTGGATGGAGACAGTTTTAGAGAGTTGTATGTGGAGATAGTGGGGTATTTCAGTAGTTATAAATGGTTAATGACTTAGTGGTGGGAGTTACAGAAATTAAGGATAGTGGGAGGCGGTTATTAGGTAGTTATGTGAGTGGGAATAAGTGGAGGTGGTGATGGAGGGAAGGGGATGCTGGTAAAGTGGTGGCTAGAGGTGGTGCCCATATTTTATCTTGAAATCTAATTTTTATAAATGGCAATTGAACGATGCCACGATGGTTATTTGGATGATTATTAAATTATGATTTGCAATTTTAGGGTTGCATGTTCTAGGTCTCGTTTGGCGGGGTTGATCCTTCGCGGTCGGGCGTACAGCACCGCCCGACCACAGTTCCGCGCCGTTTGGCGGGGAAGCGGTCGGGCGGCGGGGATCAGTCCCGCCTCTATTTTGCGTGGATTTCCCGCGTATTTCATCCGTGCCGAGGGAACCGCGGTTGCGCGGAGCGAATGAAATCCGTGCGGATGATAATCCACCTTTTCATATGCATATGCCACATTATCCTTATGTCAGCTTATCTTTTATCTAACCAAACGGCTTAACTATACTTACGTATTATGAATTTCATTATTAACTATAACGTACAAAAATGCAAGGTAAGGTTTGCATACATTTCACCCTTGTGGTGGGACCCTTCCCCGGACCCTCGATGTACGGGGATGCTTTGTGCACCAGGATGCCCTTTTTAACTATAACGTAGGGTGCTCTTTTAATAGATAAATTTTATCAATTTTCTTTCTTCTTTGATGTTTTTGTCAACATTTACCGTATAAACCATCTATAATTATTTATTGAGCCATTTAGTTTAAATTTTATTTATAGATAAAAATCTATTAACTATTAATATTGCATTGCTTATTTGAAGAGGGGGGTTCTATCATCCTTGAAACTTGATCACATTGAAGTAGGTTCATAGAAGGATTAGGTAACCTGGAGGGCGATAAAGAGACCTTAAAAATTCTCGCATGAAAATATGTACAATGAAGACCGGTATATTTAGGATAACTTTTAATTCATCATTTTATAAATAGCCATATGCAAATTATTTGGGGTCAACTTATAATCAAAATTCTCAAGTCATCCTTGACGAGTGTTACCTGAGATATTAAACCTAATCAATGCAAAACAGCTTGGACAAAGAGGTAGGAGAAATCAATATAAGTCTTTAGAATAAATTTAATCGATATTATCCGTTAATAAATAATCGCATATGTTTTCATCATTTAGCAGATTCTCCTTACTAATAACATTTTTGGGGGTACAAAACAGGTTCAATTATTGCAATGTTTCAAAAAGTGCATTAACCAATAGTTTTATTAAACATTCATCCACCTCATTTTATGACACATTACAATAAAAAACAGCCTAATACAATACACTATTTCTTCATCATCATATCTTGTTCTTCTTAGCTTAGACATCTAATGCAGCCCAAATTAAAATGACAAAATTAGGACTGACTTTTGGCACTAAACACCCTCCAATTAGGAAGTTTTTGCACATTGCATCATAAATATTTAATTTTGGCACTTTGCATCTCCCAAAAGCTTTAATATTGACATTTTGCACACTCCAAACTAAATATTTAGGATGCAAAATATCAATATTAAAGTCTTTAGGGGTGCAAAGTGCCAAAATTTAATATTTATAGTCCAATGTGCAAAAACCTCCTAATTGGAGCATGGTTAGTGCCAAAGTTCCAAATTAGGACTATAATATTCAAATCACACAATATAAAATGAAAGCAAATAAAAAAGTAAATGCTCGTTTATACTGAATACTTGATAAAATAGCAAATGTAAGAGAACTAGACAGGGCTAAAGAAAAACAGATAGGAGGAGGGATGCACCTCTCGAAGCTCCACATCTCTGTCAGCCTGTACAGCCCCGACGGTGTGAGAGGCGCGCTGAAGCTCTTGTTGCACGGCGGCCAGCTCCTGTTTGAGGGCAACGTGTGTGGCCGCCAACCGCTGGTTGTCTACAAGCAACCCCTGGATGTCGTGGTGCTGAGCCGCGAGGCGTTCATCGATCAGCGCCGGTAGGAGAGGCGGAGGACCTCGAAGGCCTCCGGCGAAGTGCGGCGGGACTTCGCGCATGTCGTCAAGGAAAGGAGGGTGGCGATGGTAGGCGGGAGGCAAGGGGATCGGTCCACCGCCGAAGGGAGGCGGCGGCGAATGGAGGGATGGAGGAGGGCCTTTCATGCCGTAAGGAGCTGGGCGGCTCCTCCCCGACATGGTGTGAGAACGAAAGAAACCCTAGAGGGGTTAGAGAAGACCTGAGATGCAAGAGACACGAGCCAAGCGAACTAGAATCCGACTACAGAAGTTATAGTATTAAATGCTGGCCCGAATTACACGGCTTTTATTTTACTGCTGATCCCATCCAAATATTGGTCAGGGCCCGGTGAGCCCGCCCGGTGGCTCGCCCATTAATAATGTAGTGCCGATCAGTCATAGGCGGGCCTACGAAGGGACACATTCGGGCACGTGCCCAGGTGTGAAAATAGCCGAAGCCCGCCTCGTATCAGATTTCTTCTCAATCGCGTGAATCGTGCCCTAGATTCTTCTCCATTATTCGGTGTGGCGCAACGTCGATGCCCTTCCCCTTTCCGGTTTCCACTTCGTCAACGACGCCGGCATTCTGAGCGCCAAGCTCAGTCTAAGCAGCAGGCAGTAGAGGCGCAAAATAGGCAGGGGGAAGATTCTGATTTCAGAGAAGCCGATCTTGAACAGGTATCGTATACGGTATGTCCATTTCCCGTACCACCTCTGATTTTCTTCCATTTCGAATTTTCCCATTTCGATTTTGTTCGAATGCAAGTCTAGAGCTTAAGACTTTGAGAGCATGATTTTGGCTCTGTTTGGGACAGCTTATGTTGATGGATAATCTTTGTTCAAAATGCAAACGCGGCTTTAAAGCTGTTTGTTTGTGCAGTTGTTAGAAAATCACTCATTTTAAAATAGCCGATAAGCTATTTTTTCATTAGCTGTCCGGGTCCAGCTTATGGCCTCCCATAAGCGTTTATCTCTTAAAAAAGTCATAGGCGCTCGCTGAAACCCGTCGATGGCCCTCGCGATTTCTCCTTTCCTCTCATCCCATCGAAGGGATAGCATCGCAAGATATCAGTTAACAACATAAATTAAAAAAAAAATCTTTTCGATCAGCACTTATGCACAAACTGTCCAAACAGTTTGCAACATATTCATCATTGTTTTTATAACAACTCTATTCAATCAGCTTTATTCGATCAGCAGCTTTTTCATCAACATAAGGTGTCCAAAACATAGTCTTTGACTTCTGGTTATTTTGGTTCATTTCATTTTTTCTCTCGTTTTCTTCTGAGCTTGATAGCAGATTTTGATTTCGTTTAGAGCTTGTAAGTTGATAGTCCGAATATTGGAAGTTCAGAGCTTGGAAATTGGGAGCAAAGGAGTCGAGCAGGTATTTCAGAGCTTGAATTTTGATTTCTTCCCGGTTTTGATTTCAATTTTTATTTTATTTTTTCCTTTTAGCTTGAAAGTGGGAGCTTAAATCTTGAGAAATTTGACTTCGGAGTAGGTACAAGTTAATTTCAGAGCTTAGAAATGTGTTTACGTTTTCAGAACTTAGAAATGTGTTCAGACTTCTGAACTTAGACATTTCAAATTTGTATGCTATTAGTTTCTTGTTCTTTTTTGTTCTTCCATTTTGCGAGAGGGGGGGGGGGGGGGGGGGGGGGGGTTGTTATGATTTCAGTTTCCATGCAAATTAGGTGTTTTGATTTTCGGCTGTTATTTCAATGTACATTTTTTTGTTAGAAGCAGGACCAAGAAACTAATTCATTGGATTTAAATGAACTCACTTCAAGTCGTAAAAGACATCATGTAGATATTAACTTGGGGGACTTACCTTCGGATTCAGGTTTGAGGCAATCTATAAGCTTGCAAAGTTCGGATCAAAAAGATGGTCGGAGGTTACTAGTCTCTGAATTAGCAGACATATGCATGAAACGAACAAGAGAGAGATCGTGACTATTTTACGATTAGACTAGGTGGTCGTGTAACATTGTGGAAGTCCCACCGCATACTTATGAGTGTATAGAAACTCCCCCTCCCAAACTAAGTGTTGTGTGTGTTCGGGGAAAGGTTGGAGAGGTCGTCAAATCTTCAAATGAGCGACTCTTCGCAGGGAGTCAATTGTCTTCCACATGTTACAATGAAGTTCTATTTATAGGAAAATATATGGGTACCCCCCCCCCCCCCCCCCCCCCCCGCCCCCACACCAGCGTGGTCTCTGGGAGGTCTATGAGGCCAACCGAGGTGAAGTCTGGCAAGTTGAAGGTTGCCGAGTTGAAGGCTGCCGAGCCGAAGGCTGCCGAGCTGAATGCTGGACGAGCTAAATGCTTGACGAGCTGAATTCTACTGAGCTAAAAGCTTGACTACCTGAATTCTGTTGAGTTGAATGCTTGACGAGCTGAATTCAGTGGGGTTACCGAGCTGAACACATGAAGCCCGCCAAGGTGAATTCAGGAGGCCCGCCGAGGTGAAATCAGGAGGCCCGCCGAGGTGAATTTCAGTAGGTCCATCGAGATGAATTCAAAACGTCCGTCGAGGTGAATTCATGGTGCACTTTTGATCTCGACAAATTATGGGTTATACACATCAGGACCCAATTCGAATATATTACTTGCAGAATGGTCCTTGTCAACCTCATCTAAATGTTTTTACTCAAAGAGTAATTGGACACAACCATAACGGTTCAATAAAAATTAGTATAATGAATTTAAAAGATGATTGGAGAACAACACAGCAAAAAATGCAATATATTGTCTTTATTACTATATTTTTCCTCAAAGAGGATGTGTTCCCACTTTTATTAGTCGTGAGTTTAGATATTGGAAGGATAAAAGGATACTTGAAAAACGCATTGGAAATCACATGATTGCACATAATGCTTTAAGAAAGATGTGTGAGGCTTTAATGAATTGAAAATAAAGTATTCAGATGCATTTATTAGATAAGAAAAACACAAACTATAGAATATCATGCCCATTTATGCGCATCAATTGATTGCATTTGATATCCTAATGATAACTTTGGTTCTTATGGCAAACAAAAATTACTTCTAATATGCGCTCATGCATTTATATAACTCCCAGGGGTGTGTTTAGTCGTATCCTTACCATAAGAGTGGAGTTAGTGGGGGCATGTTAAACCCCATGACAAGGGGAGGGGGAAAGAAGCAGCCACAACCCCCTTTTTTGGGGTGCGGCCGGTGCCGCACCCCTTTTTTTGGGGTGCGGCCGGCGCCGCACCCCTTTTTTTGGGGGAGCAGCCAAGCTCGCACCCCCTATGGGGGAGCGGCCGACGCAGTGCCCCCTCCGGGATTCGGCCAGAATGCAAGCGCCCTCCTTTTTAGGAGGGTGAGCCTTCCCGTCTTGGGAGGCGCGAGCTCAAGCAGGCACGCGCAATCGCATCCTTGGCTTTCCACCTGCAAGACAAGCTAAGTGCTCCTGCATTCATCGCGCGCTCAGAACGCTCATGTGTTCGTGGCGCGCTCAGAACCCTCATATGTTCAACGCACGCTCAGAATGTTTATTATGATTTCAGTTTCCATGCAAATTAGGTGTTATGATTGTCGGCTGTTATTTCAATGTACATTTTTTTGTTAGAAGCAGGACCAAGAAACTAATTCATTGGATTTAAATGAACTCACTTCAAGTCGTAAAAGACATCATGTAGATATTAACTTGGAGGACATACCTTCAGATTCAGGTTTGAGGCAATCTATAAGCTTGCAAAGTTCGGATCAAAAAGATGGTCGGAGGTTACTAGTCTCTGAATTAGCAGACATATGCATGAAACGAACAAGAGAGAGATCGTGACTATTTTACGATTAGACTAGGTGGTCGTGTAACATTGTGGAAGTCCCACCGCATACGTATGAGTGTATAGAAACTCCCCCTCCCAAACTAAGTGTTGTGTGTGTTCGGGGAAAGGTTGGAGAGGTCGTCAAATCTTCAAATGAGCGACTCTTCGCAGGGAGTCAATTGTCTTCCACATGTTACAATGAAGTTCTATTTATAGGAAAATATATGGGTACCCCCCCCCCCCCCGCCCCGCCCCACACCATCGTGGTCTCTGGGAGGTCTATGAGGCCAACCGAGGTGAAGTCTGGCAAGTTGAAGGTTGTCGAGTTGAAGGATGCCGAGCCGAAGGCTGCCGAGCTGAATGCTGGACGAGCTGAATTCTACTGAGCTAAAAGCTTGACTACCTGAATTCTGTTGAGTTGAATGCTTGACGAGCTGAATTCAGTGGGGTTACCGAGCTGAACATGAAGCCCGCCAAGGTGAATTCAGGAGGCCCGCCAAGGTGAAATCAGGAGGCCCGTCGAGGTGAATTTCAGTAGGTCCATCGAGATGAATTCAAAACGTCCGTCGAGGTGAATTCATGATGCACTTTTGATCTCGACAAATTATGGGTTATACACATCAGGACCCAATATATTACTTGCAGAATGGTCATTGTCAACCTCATCTAAATGTTTTTACTCAAAGAGTAATTGGACACAAACCATAACGGTTCAATAAAAATTAGTATAATGAATTTAAAAGATGATTGGAGAACAACACAGCAAAAAATGCAATATATTGTCTTTATTACTATATTTTTCCTTAAAGAGGATGTGTTCCCACTTTTATTAGTCGTGAGTTTAGATATTGGAAGGATAAAAGGATACTTGAAAAACGCATTGGAAATCACATGAGTGCACATAATGCTTTAAGAAAGATGTGTGAGGCTTTAATGAATTGAAAATAAAGTATTCAGATTGCATTTATTAGATAAGAAAAATACAAACTATAGAATATCATGCCCATTTATGCGCATCAATTGATTGCATTTGATATCCTAATGATAACTTTGGTTCTTATGGCAAACAAAAATTACTTCTGATATGCGCTCATGCATTTATATAACTCCCAGGGGTGCGTTTAGTCGTATCCTCACCATAAGAGTGGAGTTAGTGGGAGCATGCTAAACCCCATGACAAGGGGAGTGGGGAAGAAGCAGCCACAAGCCCCTTTTTGGGGTGCGGCTGGTGCCGTACCCCGTTTTTTGGGGTGCGGCCGACGCCGCACCCCGTTTTTTGGGGGAGCAACCAAGCTCGCACCCCCTATGGGGGAGCGGCCAACAAAGTGCCCCCTCCGGGATTCGGCCAGAATGCAAGCGCCCTCCTTTTCAGGAGGGTGTGCCTTCCCGTCTTGGGAGGCGCGGGCTCAAGCAGGAACGCGCAATCGCATCCTTGACTTTCCACCTGCAAGACAAGCTAAGTGCTTCTGCATTCATCGCGCGCTCAGAACCCTCATATGTTCATCGCACGCTCAGAACACCTCCTTGTTCATCGCGCTCTCAGAACGCTTCCGAGTTCGTCGCACGCTCAGAACGCTTCCGTGTTTGTCGCGCGCTCAGAACGCTTCCCTTCACGACGCGTGCGGCAGTTAAACTTTCCTAATTTCCTAGATTACAAGTTCAGTTCGCTGCGCTCAACGCAATCAACGAAGCCGCCCAAACTGACCAAATTGCCCGGAGGGCTAGACGAGAATATCCAAAAAGTGGTGATCTGTGTGCTTCAAATCGTCCAGCGTGATTCGCCCGTCAAGTGGTTACGGTGGTTACAATGGCGAAATTACCGGGCTACCCCTGCCCAAGGCTATAAAAGGATATCATGACATTCATTTCAAGGGACCTTGTCTTCTACGTCCGAGAGAGCTCATTTGAAGATCTCCCCTGAGTTATCCTTCGACGCTTGAAGATCTCCTTCGAGCCTTTGAAGATTTCCTTCGCTTCAGAAGTCAATCTTCTTAAGCGAGTTGGGAAGCCTCCGAACACCGAAAGACGACTCGAGAATCTCACTTTCATTCTCCGAAAAGTACTTAGTATCTCGAGAGGTGGTCTGTCACCCTTGAAGATTTCTCTCTGTTACCATTGTAACGAGCAGCGGTATGTCGCGCTCGAGTTCTAAACTTTCAACTGAACCAATAGATAGTGGAATTTGGTCAGCACAGCTCTGACCGTGTGATTTTTCACTCTTTCCGTGTTTTCCACGATAAAAAGTCTTCTTATCATTTATTAACTCTCTCATTGACTATTTGCGCGCTCGGTTCGCTCTCAAGCTAAGGTAGTTCAATTCGACCGGTCTACCAGAGTGTCGAGTGACCCGTAACAGTTTGGCGCCGTCGGTGGGAATTCGAGTTCCCGGTTATATCTGAAAGTAGTCTCCCCGAGAGACCGACAAAGATGGATACTCACCCTGCCATTTCAGTCGCAGGCATTTCCTCTCTCCCCGCAAATTCAGAAGGGGGAGCGCCCATCATTGCGCCTATCCTACCTCAACGACCCGACATTGCCGACAAGCAAGTGCCTCTGACAACAGAGCAAGTTCCTAATAACGACGTACTCCAGGCTAATAAATCCCCCTTGTCAAAGCAGATTTTGACATTTCCAGTCCCACTTTGGCTCAAGCCCCCGTAGTATAGGAAGTTCTACGGAGCAGAAAACCCGTATGAGCACTTCAACTACTTCCTGACCGCGATGGAAGCATTCGGGCTCCCAGACCAGATTACTTGCAAGATCGTTCCCGCAACACTTCGTGGTGACGCTCTAAATTGGTATCGATCGCTGCCAGAAGGAATCATTCACAACTTCACAGAGCTATCCCAGTTGTTTACCGGGTGACATGAAGTCCGGAAACAGAGTGTCGGAAAATTAACTCAGACAACCAAAGAGCCTGAGAAGGACGAACTCTCCCCTTCAAAATGAATGGAACGCGACCAACGCCAGGTGGGCATCACCATAAGAACGCGTCAAGAGAATCTCTGCGGAGGTTTGGATTTCACCATACACGCAAGCATTGGGAGCCTGACATTTGAGTTGAGAAGGGCATTGATAAGCCATCGCATATCGTTCAATATATTGTTCATGGCAACTGTGACACGACTCAAGCTCCTTAGCGGGAACCTTAAGCTCAGATCTAGCCATGCGGAACTTCCGGATGGAATAATAGTACCTACCATAGGAAACATCATCCTCCCCGTACAGGTAGGGGAACTTCCAGACCTCGTCCAATACGAAGTCCAATTTGTCATCACGGAAGCTGATTCACCATATGATGCGATATTTAGGAGCATCCTGCTCGACATACTACAACATGGCGCCTCCATTGTGGGACATATGGCGAGCAAAGGAAAGATCCTCCAAAACTTCGTTCGTCATCTCAGCAACACAATGGCCAAGGTCCCTTGGGTTAGCCATGAACCCCACAAAGCTACACCCCAAGAAGCGCTGCTCAGAGAAAAGACGCGTGGTACCAGCGCCGACCGCAGAAACCAATCTCTCGGCATCAACCAATCCGCCACAACTTGAAACGAGAGGCCGAAAGAGGAAAGGACAACTACCAAACACAGAGGTCAGTCGGCCTAACCAGATCCAGCCAGTCAATTCCCGAGGGTTGGGGAACCAGAAAACCCAGGTCTATACCCCGTTAAACGCCTCTCGCGAGCATATCCTATCTATAATCTATGACCGTAAGATTTTCAAATGGTCGGGGCCGCTCCCTCGCGACTCGGGGAATCAGTCCCAGTTTTGCGAATTTCACTGAGGTCGAGGGCACCATACAAAGCAATGTATGTGCTTAAAGGATGAAATCGAGCGCCTTGTCGAGCTAGGGCGCCTAAAGATCATCCGTAGAACAACTCAGAAGCAAGCAACTCAGGGAGATGCAACTAAAGACCAATCACTAGAGTGACTTGGGCTAAAATCACCGTTGCACGTCATGTTAAAGACTCAAGAAAGTCATCTAAACGCTGGACGGGAAGACAGAGATTCGGAAAGAAGACCTCTGCGTTATCTACAAAGCCTCTTTGTTTATATTTAAAGACAATTATTAGTTCAAGAATCACAAATTTGTACTTACACATGAATTAGATTTCGCTTCAATTCAGTATGTCTTATTTTGTTTGCTCTTAACCCTATCATCACAGGAAAAAATTTGGGCCAGTTCCTCCTGTAACCGTAAGGGCCTGTCCCACGCATGGTTATCAGCAGTTTGAAGACTAACGCTCTTCACTATCAATTTTGGGGCCAGTTCCCCATGTAACTGTAAGGGCTGGTCCCTCACATGTTTATCAACGGTTTGAAGACTAACGCTCTTCACCATCAATTCTGGGGCCAGTTCCCCCTGTATCCGTAAGGGCATGTCCCTCGCATGGTTACCAGCGGTTTGATGACTAACGCTCTTCACCGTCAATTCTGGGGCCAGTTCCCCTATAACTGTAAGGGTATATCCCTTACACGGTTATCAGCGGTTTGAAGACTAACGCACTTCACTGTCAATTCCAGGGCTAGTTCCCCCATATAACTGTAAGGGTCTGTCGCTCGCACGGCTATCCGCGGTTTGAAGACTAACGCTCTTCACCGTCAATTCTGGGGTCAGTTTCTCATGTAACTGTTGGATCGATTGGCGCCCTCAGAGGGGGGGGGGGGGTGAATAAGGGAATAATTTTTTTTATAAATTTTTAAATGATTTACTAAATTGTTTAGAGTAAATTAGAATGAAATAACAATTTAACTTAAAGGAAGAAACAATTGTAATTTGCAATTTTATAACTTATGTCAAATGATAGAAATCAAGTAAACACAAAAAGAGACATGATTATATTTTATAAAAAAGTGTTTGTATAAATTTGATTTCAATATCGCTAGAAATCAGAGGTGTACAAAGTAAAACAATTTTTCCTTTTCTATACAGACTTGTATCCCCACAAACCGGTTGGCTTTAGCCTATCCTTCCCCGGATATGGCCTCAAGCCGCTCTAGCCAATCCTTCCCCGGATATCGCCTCGAGCACCCCCTAAATCTAATCACCTAGACCTAGTCGCCAACACAAGGCGAATTCCTCCCTAAGTCCTACCCAGACCTAGTCGCCAACACAAGGCGAATTCTCTAAACGGTTACAAAAAATATATGGAATGAAAGTAAAGATAATAATAAAACCCCCTATGAGATCTTCTAAAGTTGGATCGGTGTAATATGAGCGAGGTCAAAGCGATCGTCCTTCGGATGTAGCGTGACGTAGTCCTCCTCCAGAATTCTCCTTAAGCTTTTTGTGGGAGAACCATCTTCGGCAGCATAACAACAATGGAGTTTTGGCACAAGTATTCTCTCTGAAAGCTCTCTCAAATTTCTGGAATAAAGGCTTCAATAATCCCCCAGCAATGAGCAAAAACGAAATCAGGTCTTTAAATAACCACTGGAGCTAACGCGTGGCGTTAAGGTTAACGCCAGCGTTAGAGAATGTGTATGGCAGTTGCTGAGATCGTGTATAGCATCGAGAGCGTGACAGAACCAAATTTCGTCGAACGAAACTAATTTCGCCGAATGCACCTTCGTCGAACGGAAACCTATTTCGTCAACCGCAACCGTCAGGATCGTGGCAGAACCCAATTTCGTCGAACGCAACACATTTCGTCGAACGTGCTATCGTCGAGCGCAGTTAACTTCAATTCGTCGAGCGCAGTTTAGTTCGTCGAACGCTCCAATTCGTCGAGCGCAGTTTAGTTCGTCGATCGCTCCAATTCGTCGAGCGTAGTTTAGTTCGTCGAACGCAATAAGTCGAGCGCAGTTAACTTCAATTTGTCGAGCGCAGTTAACTTCAATTCGTCGAGCGCAGTTCAGTTTGTCGAATGCTCCAATTCGTCGAGCGCAGTTCAGTTCGTCAAACGCAGGTTCCATTCGTCGAACGCAGTTTCCTTCTGATTTTGTCGAATGTAGTTAACGCGGGGCGTTAACTACTAACACGGGGCATTAGCTCTCTTTCCAGAGAGTCACCCCCATTCAGTATACTACTTGTGAAGTATTGCACCTATAGTTCATGCACACTCTAAACACACGACAAACAAGATCAAATACAATTTGGGATTTGTTATTCTCAAACAAAGGAATGTGACACACATGTCCAACAGTAGCTGTAAGGGCCTATCCCTCGCACGGTTATCAGCTATTTGAAGACTAACGCTCTTCACCGTCATTTCTGGGGCCAGTTCCCCTATAACCGTAAGGGCATGTCCCTCACACGGTTACCAGCTGTTTGAAGACTAACGCTCTTCACCGTCAATTCTGGGGTCAGTGCCCTCTGTAACTGTAAGGGTCTATCCCTCACAGAGTTATCAGCGATTTGAAGACTAACGCTCTTTACCATCGGTTTCGGGGTTAGTTCCCCCTATAACCGGAAGGGTCTGACCCTCGCACGGTTATCAACGGTTTGAAGACTAACGCTCTTCACCATCAATTCCGGGGCCAGTTTCCCATGTAACTGTAAGGGCCTGTCCCTCGCACGGTTATCAGTGGCTTGAAGACTAACACTCTTCACCGTCAATTCTGGGGTCAGTTCCCCATGTAACCGTAAGGGCATGTCCCTCGCACGGTTACCAGTGGTTTGAAGACTAACGCTCTTCACCGTTAATTCTGGGGCCAGTTCCCCATGTAACTATAAGGGTTTGTCCCTCACACGGTTATCAACGGTTTGAAGACTAATACTCTTCACCATCAATTTTAGGGCCAGTTCCCCTTTAACCGTAAGGGCCTACACCCCTTTTTGGGGTGCTGTCGACGCCCCACCACCATAGGGGTGCGGCCGACACCGCACCCCCCTTTTTTGGGGTCGGCCGGTGCCGCACTCCCCTTGTTTGGGGTGCGGCCGACGCCGCACCCCCCTTTTTTGGGGTGCGGCCGGCGTCGCACCCCCTTTTTTGGGGGAGAGGCCAAGCTCGCACCCCCTATGGGGGATCGGCCGATATCGTGCCCCCTCGGGGATGCGGCTGGAATGCAAGCGCCCTCCTTTTAAGGAGGGTGTGCCTTCCCATCTTGGGAGGCACGGGCTCAAGCAGGTACACACAATCGCATCCTTGGCTTTCCACCCGCAAGACAAGATAAGTGCTTCCGCATTCATTGCGTGCTCAGAACGCTCCCGTGTTCGTTGAGCGCTCAGAACACTCCCGTGTTTGTCGCATGCTCAGAATGCTTACGTGTTCGTCGCATGCTCAAAATGCTTTCGTGTTCACGACGCGCGCGACAGTTAACCTTTCCTGATTTCCTAGATTACAAGTCCAGTTCACTGCGCTCAACGCAATCAATGAAGATGCCCAAACTGACCAAACTGTCTAGAGGGTAAGAAGGGAATATCTAAAAAGTGGCGATCTGTGTACTCCAAATTGGCCAGCGTGATTCGTCCGTCAAGTGGTTACGGTGGTTACAATGGTGAAATTACCGGGCTATCTCTGCCCAAGGCTATAAAAAGAGCTCAGAGCCTTCATTTCAAAGGACCTTGCCTTCTACGCCCGAGAGAACTCCTTTGAAGATCTCCCATGAGTTATCCTTCAGCGCTTGATGATCTCCTTTGACCTTCGAAGTTCTTCTTCGAATCTTCGAAGATCCCCTTCGAGCCTTTTAAAATTTCCTTCGCTTCGGAAGTCAATCTTCTTAAGCGAGTTGGGAATCCTCCGAATACCAAAAGGCGACTCAAGAATCTAACTTTCATTCTCCGAAAAGTACTTAGTCTCTCGAGAGGTGGTCTGTCACCCTCGAAGTTTTCTCTCTATTACCATTGTAACGAGCAGCGGTCTGTCGTGCTCGAGTTCTAAGCTTTCATCTATAACAAAGCAACCGATATAGGAATTTGGTCGACATAGCTCCGACCGCGCATTTTTTCACCATTTTTGGGTTTTCCACGATAAAAAGTCTTCTTGTCATTTATTAACTCTCTCATTGACTGTTTGCACACTCGGTTCACTCTCGAGCTATGGTGGTTCAATTCGACTGGTCTACCAGAGTGTCGAGTGACCTGTAACTGTTTGGTGTCGTCGGTGGGAATCCGAGTTCCCGGTTATATATGAAAGTAGTCTCCCCGAGAGACCGGCAAAGATGGATGCTCACACGACCATTTCAGTTGCAAGCAGTTCCTCTCTCCCCACAAATTCAGAAGGGGGAGCGCTCGTCATTGCGCCAATCCTAGCTCAATGACCCGACATTGCCGACAAGCAAGTGCCTCTGACGACGGAGCAAGTTCCTAATAACGACGTACTTCACGCTAGTAAATCCCCCTTGTCAGAGCAGATTTTCACATATCCAGTCCCACTTTGGCCCAAACCCCCGCAGTATAGGAAGTTCCACGGAGTAGAAAAACAGTATGAACACGTCAACTACTTCCTGACCGCGATGGAAGCATTCGGGCTTCTAGACAAGATTACTTGCAAGATCGTTCCCGCAACACTTCGTCGCGATGCTCTAAATTGGTATCGATCACTGCTAGAAGGAATCATTCACAACTTCACCGAGCTATTCCAGTTGTTTACCGGGTGGCATGAAGTCCGAAAACAGAGTGTCAGAAAATTAACTCGGACAACCAAGGAGCCTGAGAAGGACAAACTCTCCCCTTCAAAATGAATGGAACGCGACCAACGCCAGGGGGAATCACCATAAGATAGCATCAAGAGAATCTCTGCGGAGGTTTGGATTTCACCATACACGCAAGCATTGGGAGCTTGCCATTTGAGTTGAGAAGGGCGTTGATAAGCCATCGCATATCAATCAATATCCTGTTCATGGTAACTGTGACACAACTCAAGCTCCTTCGCGGGAACCTCAAGCTCAGATCTAGCCATGCAAAACTTCCAGACGAAACAATAATACCCACCATAGGAAACATCATCCTCCTGGTACACGTAGGGGCACTTCGAGACCTCGTTCAATACAAAGTCCAATTCGTTATCGCGGAAGCTGATTCACCATATGACGTGATATTTGGGAGCATCCTGCTCGACACACTACAACATGACGCCTCCATTGCGGGACGTATGACGAGCAAAGGAAAGATCCTCCAAAACTTCGTTCGTCATCTCAGCAACGCAACGGTCGAGGTCCCTTGAGTTAGCCATGAGCCCCCACAAAGCCTACACCCCAAGAAGCGTTGATCAGAGAAAAGTCATGTGGTACCAGCGCCGACCACAGAAACCAATCTCTCAACATCAACCAATCTGCCACAACTTGAAACCAGGGGCCAGAAGAGGAAAGGACAATGACCAAACACAGAGGTCAGTCGGCCTAACCAAAGCTAACCAGTCTATTCCCGAGGGTTGGGGAACCAGAAAACCCAGGTCAACACCCTGTTAAACGCCTCTCGCGAGCATATCCTATCTATAATCTATGATTGCAAGATTGTCAAATGGTCGGGGCCGCTCCCTCACAACTCGGGGAATCAGTCCCAGTTTTGTGAATTTCACCGAGGTCGAGGGCACCATACAAAGCAATGCATGTGCTTAAAGGGTGAAATTGAGCGCCTCGTCGAGCTAGGGAACCTAAAGATCTTCAGCAGAACAACTCAGAAGCAAGCAACTCAGGGAGAGGCAACTAAAGACCAGTCACTAGAGTAACTTGGGCTAAAATCACCGTTGCACATCATGCTAAAGACTCAAGAAACTCATCCAAACGTTGCACGGGTAGACAAAGAGTCAAAAAAAAAAGAGCTCGACGTTATCTACAATTCCTCTTTGTTTATATTTAAAGACAATTATTAGTTCAAGAATCGCAAATTTGTACTTACACATGAACTAGATTTCGCTTCAATTCAATATGTCTTATTTTTTCTGTCCCTCACACGGTTATCAGCGGTTTGAAGACTAACGCTCTTCACCGTCAATTCTGGGGCCAGTTCCCCATGTAACCGTAAGGGTCTGTCCCTCGCAAGGTTACCAGCGATTTGAAGATTAACGCTCTTCACCATCAATTCCGGGGCCAGTTCCCCTTGCAATCGTAAGGGCATGTCCCTCGCACGGTTACCAGCGGTTTGAAGACTAAGAAGCGATTTGAAGACTAACGCTCTTCACTGCCAATTCTGGGACCAGTTCTCCCTGTAACCGTAAGGGTCTGTCCCTCGCACGATTATTAGCGGTTTGAAGAGTAGCGCTCTTTTCCGTCAATTTTGGAACCAGTCCCCCCGACAACCACACAGAAAATGGCTAAAATAAAAAGTTATCATGTACACAAAAGAGCAAATACTACATAAAATAATGGAGTCACAAGTTACAAAAATATCATTATGACGTTATACATAACTAAGCGAGACTATATAACGGGAAAATAGAATGACAAGACATAAAGGAAAAATACAGGAAATACAAATATCAATCCTAGCCCGCATCAGGATGATCCTCCTCCCAAAGGTCCCCAGCTCCAAGTCCAGCAATACCGCACCCAAATTTTCGCTCCATCATACGAAGAGTCTTTTAGACGCCTCTCTAAAAGGCGACCTCACACTCATCCTCTAACAATGGCTCGACCTCCTTGGTCATGATCTCAGCATGAAGCATCTTTGAGATCTGGAACCGCTCCTCCACAAAAGCAAGGGATTCTCTGTACCCAGCAACCCCCGTAGCCTTGATCTCCTCAACACTCTGCTCCGAAGACGACAACCTGTCCACTTCACTCCTCAAGAAGCCCAGCTCTCCTTCTAGGCGGAATATCTCGCCTTGCGCCTCCGATAACCGGCGAAGGGCATCCTGAGCAAGCTCTTTGTCGCTGTCGCTTTCCTCTCGCAGTTTCTCAATCTCCGCTCGGGATGAAGAAACGTCTGACTCCAGCTGTCAAATGCGGGCAGAATTACGGTCCCTCTTCTTCTTGGAATCATATAAAGCGCTCTTCGATTCTCGCAGCTCTTCCTGAAGGACGAAGTAACCATTCATAAGGCCCACGTAACAATCATTCCATGAGTTACGGGTCACTCGACTCTCTTCTAGACTGGGCGAATTGGACCGTCTTATCCCGAGAGTGAGCCGAATGCGCAAACAGTCACAGAGAGAACAGACAAATGACAATAGAACATTTTTAGCGTGGAAAACCCGGAAAGGGTGAAAAACCACGTGGACGGATTGGTGCTAGCCAAATTACACTAAGTGTTGGGGTATTACAAGCGAAGTTACAAGAACAGAGAGCGACATGCCGCTTCTCATTAAAATTGCAGTTGAAAGGAATTCTCCGAGGGTGACGGGCCACCTCTCAGAAAAACTAAGTGTCTTGGTGTTGCAGGAGGTCTTTAAGGCCCGAAGAAGATCTTCAAGTGACGAAGGAGATCTTCGAATCACGAAGGAGATCTTCGAACCGCGAAGGAGATCTTCGAACCGCGAAGGAGATCTTCGAACCGCGAAGGAGATCTTCGAACCGCGATGGACATCTTCGAACCGCGATGGACATCTTCGAAGGAATTCTTCAAGGAGCTCTTCGCAACACGTATCTCCTCCTGAAGCACGAAGTACCCATCCTTCAGCCCAACATAGCAATCGTTCCAAGTTAGAGCGACACTATTCATAACGCCGGCCTGCAAAGAAAGAACGGGATAAGAATCTTTAAATAAAAGAGCATAAAAATTGTTGCGGTTGGAAAATACGACTTACCGCTAAAGTCATCGCCCGTAACGAAGACGATACTCTCTTCATCGTCATCAATGGAGGGTAAGGGAGGTCGCTCAAAGTGTTGAAACCGATTTCTCGGTCTCTCGTAGAGCTCGGGGCCCTCACCGAAATGAGGGGCGGCTAGACCTTACTGATCCCTCGAGGAGGGTGGACGAAAGATTAAGAAATTGACTAAGACCTAAGTCACAGCGAGGAGGTCCCTCCACTAACCCGGAAGATCGTTGAGCGCTTCCCCTCCCAAGCCAAAGCTGTGACTTGGGCACCTTGGAGAGCTCTGGAAATGCTAACCAAAGAAAGCCTAAGGAGAGGGAAGCTGAAGTGATCTCCCTCCAAAGGTGCCCTTAAGGTCCTATTTATAGATTTTCTGGTCTGGTCTGCAAATAACAGGATTCCGCCTTTTGATTTTACTATCCGCACCCCAAATGGGTCTGCTAACAGCCAAACTCCGCTGTTTGGAGAGGCTAAGGGCAGACCACCAAGGGTAAAAGGGTAAGTTGACCCTAATGATTTAGGAATAAAGGACTGCGAGAACCTTGCTGTCGGAGCTCTCACATGTCTTCTCGCGGATCCTGCCCGTGACGCCTCTTTTAGAGGGTCGCCTTGCGAGAACCCTGCTGACGGAGCTCTCGCGGGTCTTTTCGCAAATAATGCTCGCGGCGCCGGGACGGTGGTCTGCCGAGGTCTCCTCGGCTGGGGGCCGATCTCGGCGAGGTCTGGATCTCGCAACTCCTGTCTCGCTCGGTTTCCTTGCCTGGCGAATATCGGGGTTGTACACAATCCCCGCTCTTCGCGAGGACAAATGTCCTCGCGAAGAATCATCCAACCCCTGATATTCGCCCGCTCCCGGATGACCTGTCAGGAGTCTTTGGTGGGACCCAGCCTGTGGGCTATAAATATCGTCCCGAACCCCCCTTGGCGCGCGACGTTACTTTTCTTCCTTCTCTTACTTTAGTTGCCTGGAGATGCCGATTTCCGAGGAAGCAGAGGCTCGCTTGAGGGCGATGAGAGCGGGCGGGCTACCTTCCACGACCAAGGTCCCCGCCTGCATGAACTGGCCGTCCCCCGCCCAGTCGCCGAAAGTCAAGAAGGCGAAGGCGGCTCGTCGCACCGGAGACGACTCTGTGATGCTGGACTCCTCCCCGGACGATCGCCGCCCCGAGAAGGTATGAGCTACATGAACTTACGTTAATAAATTGCTCCTCATTCATTTCTACTCGCAGGATACTTTGCCGAGCGAGATCGTTGGAGAACTTGCTGAGGGGTCTCGAAAAAGCCCGCAGGTGGATATGAACCATACTAGGAAAAACACCACCGGTACGATCTGGATCTCGCATACCGTAATATTTCTGTCAACCATATATGACCTCTGTTACTCTTTTCTGATAGTCCCGCCCCTGAAGTCTCCGGTCCGCCAGTCGTCGCGACCTCCGTCTCCGCTTCCGCCTCTTGACAAAATCATAGACAAGCCAGGATTCCAGCTCTTGACGAGCGAGGAGACCGGGGGTTCTGCGCCGCCGAGGATACCTCCTATCAACAGTGCAGCCTACCCCGCCGGCTTGGGCAAATCTCTCTATCCCCACTACGACAACGTGTTCCAGGGTCGTCCCTCGACCTCTCGCCTCCCGCTTGGTAAGTATTCTGACCTCGCCGGAACCCTGCGCGAACTCACGCGCGCAATCTGACCTCTTCGTAATATCTTACAGACAATGCCGAAAATCTGCCTACCGATTCCGAGCTGGGCGACGACGAGATGTCCCCCTTCCGGACCAGGTGGAGGACTTCTTAGGGGATCCGCGAGACCCCGAGAGGTTGAAGCAGCAAACCGCGCAGTTGCTGAGGAAACACGGGAGGATGCTGATGGATCTCAACATGCAGGCGAGGCGGGACCGAGAAGCCGCCGAGGACAAGCACACAGTTCTAATGGAAGAATGTGCGAGGCTCCGGGAGGCGAGACAGCGTGACTAGGATGAGGGCGCCACGACGCCGGAGGTTCATATAGCTAGGATGAGAGACTATGCCTTCCTCATGGACAGGGAGGGTCGTTTGGCGGAGGAATATTATAATTCTAGGGTACCGCCGAGGTCCGGGTCGCGTGGTGGGGGCCGGTGGAAATGGCTACCCCATGATTCTCGCTAACCGCTATGCTATGGAATTATTTGTAATTGGTGTCGCTGTTTTTCTTTGAACGATCTCGCTATGTTTCGTGGCTCGCGTAATTGCCATAGATGCTGGCTTGTCTGACAATCACCATTATTTTTTATGGTTTCTCACTCGCTGTCTATAGATCTGTTTTAATTGTTATATTGTGCTCGCGAAGGCCCTTTATTCTCGCTAGGCGTATCCTGCAAGAAATGTTCATACTAACCTTACAGGTCCATCTCGCCCATGGCCATGATGTGATGTTTTAACTGCTACCTGCGCTCGCCGGCGCTTGGACTTCTTCCCGCCCTTTTGCTTTGGCTATAAATAGGCAGTTTTAACTGAGTCAACCACCGCATTTACTCTCGACCTTCTTCTTCCTCTGCTTCAGAGCTCTTGCTCCTTCTCGTTTTCGCATTTCATCCTTTCTCGCAGGTTGCTAAGATGGGTGGTGACGCAGATTCGGAGGGTCGGCGAAGGGTCGCGAAGGCCTTCGCCGAGCATAGCTTCTTTACTTGCAATTTGACCGATGAGGAGTACTTCAGCGCGGTCGCTGACTACGTCACCCCCCCCCCCATTTGAGGCACGCCGCCCTAGCGAGGATGACGTGATCAACGACCCGTTGGTCGACGAGTTGGCCATTCCTACCGCCCATTTCGCGGTCGGTCTGCGCCTTCCCTTGTGGCCGGAAGTCCGCTAGGTAATGATCGCCCTCGCTTATTTCCCATTTTTTTTGGCAACTCGACTTTCGCTCGCCGTGCAGACTAATCATGTTCTCGCTGCTCATTAGGTGCTCAAACACTATGGGGTGGTTCCCGGCCAGCTCACTCCTAATGCCATGGCGGTGGTCACCGCCTTTGCCTGCTACCTTCGCGAGGAGCGCATCAAGTTCAGCCTCCCGGTCTTCCGGAAGCTGTTCTCGTTCCGCGCCTACAAAGATGGGACAGCGTACTTCGTGGGCACGGGTCCGAAGGTGGTCGAGACCGTCAACAAGGCCCACTTCTGGGCCCAGAAGTTCGTCGTCGTCAAGGGGAACTTCGGAAACATTCCCCTCTCGCCAGTTCAACATAGCGAGACCACCTACCGGCCCACCGCCCTCGGCGGCCATGACGCCCTCCTCCATCAGTTCTTCTGCAAGAAGAACTTTGAAGTCGTCTACCTCCGCCGCAACCTAGATTCGCTACCTCTGGTTCTCGCCGGAGAAGGTAAAGATCTCGCCTAACACCTTTGTCTTTATTCGCTACCATATCGTACTTATCCGAACAATTGTTTGTTTCTAGGCGAGCGAGATCTGCCCTTCATCCTCTTACGCGAGCACCCGGAAAACCGACGCTACCATGGATCTCGCTACCATGGGGGCAGAAGCTTGCCGAGGCGTCGTCACTCCGGCCGAGCCCTCTTCTCGCAAGAGATCGGGGGCTTCTAGTAGTCATGCTGCCCCTTCGAAATCTCCGCCCAAGAAGAAGAGCAAGAAGAGCACGGTCTCGCTCGCTCCTTCGAAGGGTAAGGAACCTCGCGAGGCCGCCTTCGACGAGTTTGACCTTACCGGCCTCTCGGGGGGCGAGGACGAAGAGCCCTGCCAGGAGGCGGTTAGGACCTCCGTCCTCCCCATCCCGGTGAACCACTACAACTTCGGCCTCGGCCAGAGGCGCCGGGACGAGACTGGTGAGCCCCTCGTCACTTGGAAGTCGGAGACCAACAGGTTAGACATCTCCTCCATCCTCCCCTCCTGGGTGGAGAAGGAGACCGTCAGCAGTCATGCCTTCGACCTCGCGTTCGCTCTTTATGGTCGCGAGGATGCGGGGTCTTATAAGGATGAGACCGCGAGGACCCTTGCTTACGAGAGTGCGAGGTCCCAGCTGCGCTCTGCCGAGCTCGCCCACATGACGGGGAGGCGTTGCTTACAGCTGGAGCTTCAAAATGTGGAGCTCGCGAGGGCCTACCAGGGGGTTCTCGCCGAGAACACGCAGCTGAAGGAGAAGCTGCTCGTCGCGGAGGGCAGTGTGGTGAGTCATCTAGACCTCCCCCATCCTCCTTTCCCCTGGCCGTTTCGCCTCTCTAATTGAACTTATTTGCAGGATGTCGAGGCCGTCGGGAGAGCCAACGCTCGCATCGAGGATTTGGAGGGCGAGGTGGCTAGGCTGAAGGCCCTAAACCGCGACCTCACTCGCGCCGTTGTTCCCCCCTCGCCTCGCTGTTTAAAAGAAGACCGGTGAGCGCGAGACGAAGAAATCCGCGTGGGGTCCATAGAATCAGCTCGCAACATCTTTTCGGTGGTGAAGGCGATCGGCCTCTTGGCTGATGATGCGGTCGACATGACCCTGGAGGACGTCGTCCCGGAGCTCTTCCTCCCTCTTCCGCCCGTGAAGGACAATGATGACGAAGGAGGCTCTGCGGGTGGTTCCTGAAGGTCGCCGCTATTCTTTTCTTTTGCGCTGTAATTATTATCGGCGAGATCGCCGAAGATTGTAACCGAACTATTAAATGTAGAATGCGAATTTTGCTTTGCTCATTGTGCCTTCCTTTTCCTGTCTTGTAATTTTCATGCGTTGAATGTCTCGCTCTTGCTTATCTCGGTATCCGCCTTCGCGGAGGCTATTCTCGCGATGATTGTTCTCGCGCCATGCGATATTGAATAGATAGGTATATGCTACTTTGGTTGCTCGGACCTTTCGCCGTTTGTCTCGGGATTACTACCCTTTTAGTTATGTGTAATTTCTCTAGGTTTCGTAAGGCATTTTTTCTTGGCAAGAGCTCGCCTCTTACCCGGTGCCGGCAACCTTTCTACCGAGGACCGGTCGTTCTGAATCGCATAAGATTGATTCTCTCCACTCGCATGGTGTGCGAAATTTCTCTTTGCCGAGCGGGTCTGTCCGCCGAGCGAGACGGCACCTTCCAATATAAAGACCTGTCATCCTTGCCAGCCTCTCCAGAGATCAACCAGAACCCCCCGTCTAGGTAAAAGCCCGAGAGCGGAATCGAACTGGAGCGTTCCAGCACCAACATATCCAACCTCGCCAGCCTCTCCAAAGATCAACCTGAACCCCCCGTCTAGGTGAGAGCCCGGGAGCGGAATCGATCTGGGGCATTCCAGCGCCAACATATCCAACCTCGCCAGCCTCTCCAGAGATCAACCTGAACCCCCCGTCTAGGTGAGAGCCCGGGAGCGGAATCGATCTGGGGCATTCCAGCGCCAACATATCCAACCTCGCCAGCCTCTCCAGAGATCAACCTGAACCCCCCGTCTAGGTGAGAGCCCGGGAGCGGAATCGATCTGGGCATTCCAGCACCAACATATCCAACCTTGCCAGCCTCTCCAGAGATCAACCTGAACCCCCCGTCTAGGTGAGAGCCCGGGAGCGGAATCGATCTGGGGCATTCCAGCGCCAACATATTCAACCTCGCCAGCCTCTCCAGAGATCAACCTGAACCCCCCGTCTAGGTGAGAGCCCGGGAGCGGAATCGATCTGGGGCATTCCAGCGCCAACATATCCAACCTCGCCAGCCTCTCCAGAGATCAACCTGAACCCCCCGTCTAGGTGAGAGCCCGGGAGCAGAATCGATCTGGGGCATTCCAGTACCAACATATCCAACCTCGCCAGCCTCTCCAGAGATCAACCTGAACCCCCCCCCCCCCCGTCTAGGTGAGAGCCAGGGAGCGGAATCGATCTGGGGCATTCCAGCACCAACATATCCAACCTTTGTCACGCCGGCACGGCAGCAGTTATGAGCATCATAAAAAAGGAGTAAGACATTAGTTAAACAACATAATAAAGCTCTCAAGGCTAAAGCCTTTTTAAATCATCCCCACTTCGGGCTCGGTCGAGGGGTACCCCTTCCACATCCTGGAGGTGATACCCCCCCCCCCCCCCCCCCCCCGACTTGAGCACCTCGCTTACAATATATGGTCCCTCCCAGTTGGGGTTGAGCTTACCTACCGCGGCCCCTCTGCCGGCCGCATCGACCTTCTTCAGGACTAGGTCTCCTTTCTGAAAGTGCTTTATCGGGATATGTTTGTCGAAATATCGAGCCATCCGCCGCTTGACCTCTTCCTACCTGATGGCGGCCAAGTCCCTGAGTTCTTCCACCAGGTCCAAAGACAGACTCTGCTCTGCATTGTTATCTTCTAGCCACTCTTCATCCCCCTCGCTCGCAGCGATCACCCGGGGGGTCTTTACCTCAAACTCTATGAGGAGAACGGCCTTGGACCCGTGAGAGAGCTTGAATGGAGTCTCCCCGGTGGCGGTATTTGGAGTAGTCCTCATGGCCCAGAGGACGGAGGGTAGCTGTTCCACCCAGTTTCCCCGAAGGTTCTCCACTTTCTTTTTTAATAGGTTAATGATTATTTTGTTCGCCGCCTCCACCTGCCCATTGCTCCTCGGATGGTGGACTGATGCGAACCTGAGGTCAATGCCGAGCTGAGTGCAGAAGCCAACAAACTCTTCACTGGCAAACTGCGGCCCATTGTCCGTCACTATAGCTAGAGGGAGCCCGTGCCTGCAAATTATCTCCCCCCACACAAAATTCCTTACAACCTGAGAGGTTACCTTAGCGAGTGCTTTCACTTCTACCCACTTGGAGAAGTAGTCGATCATGACCACCAGGAACTTCCTCTAGCCACTGGCTTGGGGGAAGGGACTGACCAGGTCCAGCCCCCATATGGCGAAGGGCCAGGGAGCCGTGATGGTCCGGAGCCTTTGAGCTGGGAGGAGTTAAAGCGGAGCATAGAGCTGGCACTTCGGACACTTTCTCGCGAACTCTGCCGCATCCTTGCTGAGAGTGGGCCAGAAGTAGCCTTGCCTCAACACCCTCCCTTCCAGGGTCCGACTCCCGGAGTGACTGCCGCACTCCCCGGAGTGGATTTCTTCCAGGACTCTCGGAACCTCCTCCTCGGAGACACAACGGGCCAGGAGTCCCGAGAGGGTCTTTCTATACAGCCCTCCTGCATGCAAGGAGTAATAGGCGGACTTATACCTGAAGCGTCTCTTGTCCACGTCCTCTCCAGGGAACCTCCCGGAGGACAAGAAGGTGATGAATGGATCCATCCACGAGGCTCGTCGGTCCACCTCCATCAACTCTCCTTCTTCGATGGAGGGCCGGAAGAGTTCCGAAGCCGTCCCTCCCGCTCGGGGACCGAACTTGGCTAAGAGGTCCGCCTGCGTGCTCTCCTCCCTCGGCACGTGCTTGATGGAGAAGGTGCGGAACTGCCCGATGATCCTCTTGACCTTTTCCAGGTATAGTAGGAGGGTCGGGTCCTTCGCTTCAAACTCTCCCTTGATTTGGCATGCTACCACCATGGAGTCCGTCGAGACCTCCACGTCCTGCACCCCTAGTTCTCGGGCCAGCCGAAGGCCCGCTATCACTGCCTCGTACTCAGCCTGGTTGTTGGTAATTGGGAAATGGATGTTTAAGGCTTGCTCAATCCGGGTCCCCTGGGGACTCACCAGGACTATCCCCCCTCCATAGGAGTACTTTCCCGATGCTCCGTCCGCCAATATCTTCCATGCCTCTGGGGGAGGTGGCCCGTGCTCCCCCACCTCGGCCGCGTAGTCGGCCATGAAGTCTGCCACCGCCTGAGCCCTGATGGACGTCCTGGGCACGAACGTGACATTGAATTCACTTAACTCCACAGACCACTTTGCCAACCTTCCCGAGTGATCCACCCCTTCCATGATTTTACAGAGCGGGTGGTCTGTCACTACCTTGATTGAATGAGCTTGGAAGTAAGGCCGGAGCCTCCAGGCCGACACCACCAATGCGAAGGCCAACTTTTCCAGGATCGGGTACCGGAGCTCCGCCTTCCTCAGCACTCGGCTGACGTAGTAGATAGGGAACTGTTTCATCCCCTCCTCCCGGATCAACACGGAACTTACTGCTTCGAACCCTACCCGCAGGTACAGGGACATGTCTTCTCCTGGCCTCGGCCCCTGGAGCAGGGGGGTCTGGGTGAGTTGTTCTTTCATAGCCTGGAAGGCTTTCTCGCACTCCGGGGTCCATTCAAACTTCTTGTTGCCCCGTAGCACCTTGAAGAAAGGCGCACACTTTTCTACCGCCTTGGAGAGGAACCTGCTGAGCCCAGCCAACTTGCCTGTAAGGCTCTGAACCTCCTTTGGATTCTTCGGTGACCCCAACTCCATTACCGCCTTAACCTTGTCCGGGTTAGACTCCACTCCTGCGGGGGTGAGTAAGTGGCCTAGGAACTTTCCTCGGCTTGCCCCGAAGACACATTTCAAGGGATTGAGCTTCATTTTGTAGGGCCGCAGGGTCCCAAACGTCTCCTCAAGGTCTCGGAGGTGAGACCCAAGGTCTCGACTCTTTACCATGAGGTCGTCAACATAAACTTCCAAGTTTCTTCCCTTCTGCTCGCGGAAGACCCTGTCCATCATCCTTTGGTATGTGTCACCTGCGTTCTTGAGCCCGAGCGGCATCATCTTATTACAGTAGCATCCATCCCCCGTGATGAAGGAGACATCCTTGATGTCCGGGGGGTGCATGCGGATTTGATGGTAACCTGAAAAAGCATCTAAGAAAGACATCACAGGAAAACCGACGGCTGAGTCAACCAGCGCGTCGATCCTAGGCAGGGGGTAACAATCCTTAGGGCATGATTTATTAAGTAAAGAAAAGTCGATACACATCCTCCATTTACCTCCTCCCTTCTTTACCATAACGACGTTGGAGACCCAGCTCGGATACTGGATCTCCATTACAAAGCCTGCCTGTAGGAGCTTGCTCACTTCCTCGCGGATGGGTCCTTCCAGCTTGTCGGCGGTGGCCCTTTTCTTCTGGCGAATGGGGCGAGTACCGGGGTTGAGGTTGAGGCGATGGCAAGCCACGTCTGCGTCGATCCCGGGCATTTCCGCGGCGCTCCAAGCGAAGACGTCTATGTTCTTCTGCACACACGCCAGGATCTCCGCTTGATCTTCCGGGTTGAGTCCTCCGCTGTCCCGGACCTTCTCTACCACCCCTAGCCGGGTGGTGACCTCGAGCTCCACGACCTCGTCCATAGCCTCCAGCCGGGACTGCTCTCCCCAAGCCCTCTCCTCTTCGGCACAAGCGATAGCCTGGGTTCCTTCCTCTACCTCCTCCTCTACCACCATCAGCTCCTCCGCCCCTCCCTCCTGGGCCTTCTCTTCCTCTTCCTCTCTTCCCGCCCGGGGTCCCTCAGCTACCCCTTCCTGGGCATGGACTGCATCTCCCTCCATCTTCTCCTCGGCTACCTCCTTACCTCCGGCTTCGGCCGCCTCCTCCATCATCTTATCCCACTCCTCAGCTTCTCCCATCCAGGAGATGGTGTTGACAGCCGTTACGTAGCATTGCCTTGCCACCTTGGGATCCCCCCTGATCCGCACCTGAACCCCTCCATCGTTGAACTTAAGGCATTGATGAAAGGTGGAGGGGACACAGCGGAACGCGCTGATGAGCGGCCGTCCGAAGATGGCGTTGTAGCTGCTTGGAGCATCCACTATGACAAAACGACAGTTCCGGGCTGCCCACCCAGGGTCACATGAAGTCCTACTCCCCCTTCCACTTCTTTCCTCTCCCCCGAGAATCCAAACAGAGGGCCATCCGAGGCCAACACCCTTCTAGGCTCCACCTCCATCCTGTCAAACACCTTCTTGAAGATGACGTTGACCGAACTCCCGTTATCCACTAAGATTCGGGAGATGGTGAAGTTCTCGATCGCCGTCTGAATGACCAACGCGTCGCAGAACGGGTCCTCATAGCCCGGCATGTCCTTCTGGGTGAAAATGATTTTTTCGGCCGGGGGTGGAGCGGTGGATGTTGAAGCTACGCTCCGGCGGTAGATGGTATGGAGGCTAGCCATGCGGGTCGCCTCCACCCCTACCCCCCCATGGATCACCCCAATTCCTCCCCTATTCCCCACATCGTTTCTATCCTCACACCTTTCCTCATCCTCCTCTCGAGGTTCGACCTCCACAATCCTCACCGGCTGCTGCTGCTGTGGCGCGGGCGCTCTGCCCCTCTTCACTTCCAGGAACTCCTGGCAGGTGTCCGTTGCGTGACCTTCCTCATCATGGAAGATACAATACGGTAACGTCACCTCCCCTGCATCGGCTTCCGCCACCCTATTCCTTCTCCTCCTAGCGGCTGCCGCTTCCACCTCGCCTCTCCTTGCTCTTCCTCTAGCCCGGCCGATTTCCATGGCCTGTTGAGGTGGGGGAGGCATCTGCATCGGACCCTGCCTCCACCCCAACTGGGGGGGGGGGGGTCTCCATTGACCTCCGAAATGGTTACCCCTTCCTGGGCCGTAACCCCTCCCCTGCCCTTGCATTCCTCCACCTTGCGGCCTGCATCCCCCCTCCGGGGCCCGGGGCTCTTCCCTTCTCCTGACCTCATGCTGTCTCACCTCCGGCTCACTGAGCTTTGCTAGCCTCTTGGTGAGCTCCGGGTTGGCTTCTTCACTCGCGACTTCCTCCGACACCCTCTCCATCAGCTCTTCGTAGGAGACGGGGGCTTTTCTCTTCAACGCCATCTTGAAGAAACTCTCTTTCAACCCGACCGTGAAGGCGAGTTGGAGTGCAAACCCAGGCATCTCCTGAGTGAGCTGCACTTCCTCTTGGAACCTATCGGCATATTGAGCCAGCGACTCCCTGGGCTCCTGCTTCACTGCGAAGAGGGAATCATCATCCTTCTTCATCTTTTTTGAGGTCGAGAACCTCAGCAAAAAACTTCGGCGCAGGTCCTCGAACGCGTAGATTGATCCTGCAGGGAGTTGATGGAACCAGTCCCTGGCCTTCTCCTTGAGGGTGACGGCAAAAAGCCGACACTTGAAGGCATCTGACATCGGCCTGATGGAGACCGAGTCTTCGAAGCTCTGCAGGTGCTGGATGGGTTCATCCCTACCGTTGTAGTACACCCGGTCCCACTCTCCGAACCCCCCGGGGACGGGTGCGGAAAGCACCAGCTCGCAAAAGGGGCTTCCCCCTCCTGTCACTTTTTCTGGCTCCACTCGCCCCCCAAGCTCTCTCGCCAAACTTGAGCTCGTCGGGACTGCACTCGTGAGGGCGGTGCTCGCCTGAACCACCCCGACCGTTGTCGCATCCTCTTGGCGCGGACTTGCGTGTGTCGCGCTCGCTGGGACGGAGTTCACTAGCACTGAGCTCGCCGGCACGGAGCTCGCCGGACTGGCAAACAACACTCGCCCTTCCCTGTCCTGTCCTGATCCAACGGCAACTTCCTTTCCAGCCCTTCCCCCCCGGGGCATTCTCGCCCACCGTCGTTGGGGGAGGGGTCGCCTGAGGTGTTGGGGTCGCAAACTCGTTTCGCAGAGCTGTGACCGTAAACCCCAAGGTATCGAGCACTTCCTTTCTGAAATCTGCGAGCATCCTGGCCATCGCCACCTGGGGTGTCTCGCCGAACTCCTCGCCTTGTTCTTCATCTCCCGCCATAACCTTTCTCTGGAACTTTCTTGAACCAGCCACGCTCCACGCTCACCGCACCAAAATGTTGAAACCGATTTCTCGGTCTCTCATAGAGCTCGGGGCCCTCACCGAAATGAGGGGCGGCTAGCCCTTACTGATCCCTCGAGGAGGGTGGACGAAAGATTAAGAAATTGACTAAGACCTTAGTCACAGCGAGGAGGTCCCTCCACTAACCCGGAAGATCGTTGAGCGCTTCCCCTCCCAAGCCAAAGCTGTGACTTGGGCACCTTGGAGAGCTCTGGAAATGCTAACCAAAGAAAGCCTAAGGAGAGGGAAGCTGAAGTGATCTCCCTCCAAAGGTGCCCTTAAGGTCCTATTTATAGATTTTCTGGTCTGGTCTGCAAATAACAGGATTCCACCTTTTGATTTTACTATCCGCACCCCAAATGGGTCTGCTAACAGCCAAACTCCGCTGTTTGGAGAGGCTAAGGGCAGACCACCAAGGGTAAAAGGGTAAGTTGACCATAATGATTTAGGAATAAAGGATTGTGAGAACCTTGCTGTCGGAGCTCTCGCATGTCTTCTCGCGGATCCTGCCTGTGGCGCCTCTTTTAGAGGGTCGCCTTGCGAGAACCCTGCTGACGGAGCTCTCGCGGGTCTTCTCGCAAATACTGCTCGCGGCGCCTGGACGGTGGTCTGCCGAGGTCTCCTCGGCTGGGGGCCGATCTCGGCGAGGTCTGGATCTCGCAACTCCTGTCTCGCTCGGTTTCCTTGCCTGGCGAATATCGGGGTTGTACACAGAGGAAAAACTTCCGCGGCAGGAGAAGTCGCAATCTCAACATCAAGATCGATAGGAGTCACCTCTGGAACAACTCCACTGGGACCCGCCTCGTCAAGACGGCTCTTCGGCGAAGGAGGGGAAGACACCGCTTCTGAGCCTCCGCACTTGATAACAAACTTTCTCTTCCTATCATGCGATAAAGGTACGGCGGCGTCACGCTCCGCATCTGATGAAAGCCAGACTAGCAACAATCTCTTCTCCTCAGCAAAAAGAGCCACGCCATGCAAAGCTTTTGATAAATTGATATGATCTGGAAAGGCGGGAAGGGACTGGAACTCATTTTCTCGTCCAACTTGACGACGGCAGCGACCAGGGAGATCTCTCCAAAGCTCCGGCAAATCCCAGCGATTGCGAACATACCCATAGAGAGTATTTCCGTGGCGATAGTCATTCTTCTCCCCAAACCGGAACCACCTTTTGTTGCTACAAATCTCGATCTGGCCCCCCGGATCCGTAAAGACCTCACACCAATCCTTGAAAATCTCCAAAGAAAGTCGCGAACCGTGCTCCCGAAAAAATATGATCAGCCCCATAATCCTCGTCATGCCGGTTGGTGTAAACTGCGAGATAGGCACCCCGCAGAAAATAAAAATCTCGATCGCCTCCTCCGACGGGGGAAAGCGGAACCCCGATTTTAAACAGCTCTCAGAGACAGTAATAAAGCCGGTCGGTGGATTCTGAGCACGTTCCTCCGGAAATGGTATCTTCACTTCTACGGACGATGGGAGTCTAAGCCGCTTACGCCAAGCCTCAACGCGCTCAACATTAAGCGTAGAACGCAACTGCATCGACTTCGACCGCACGCCGTTTCTCGACGTCTGAAAAACAAAGAGAAGGAAAAAAGAAAATAGAACGGCAAATGATAAGTCTCAAAAACCCTCCGCACAATATTATAATCATTACGAAAGATTCGCGGAATAAAAGCAACATGATAAGAGAAGGACATTGCAAAAAATACCTATACCATGGCTCCGTCGCAGCACCCGAATCGCACCAGAAGATGACAAAATCCTCGCACTTCTCTTAGCAATAGGAATGAACTCCGAGGATTTGGTGGGCAATTGATGAGTTATCATCTATTATGTAGAGAAATCAGGGCTACGATTAGCTAAAAACCCAACTCCACCACTAAGATGATGGGGTCATGGGGAGGAAAGTGGGTCAAACCCACTATCTCCTCATATAACCGCGCAACCGCAACCGCAACCGCACGACCACAACCGCTCAACTGCAACCGCGTGGCCCGCGCGGTAGCACGTACGCACGCAACCGCGCGGACGCGCGGTACTGCGCACGGTCGCAAGGCCACGCGACACGTACGCGGACGCAAGGCCGCGCGACACGTACGCGGCCGCAAGGCCACGCGGCACCGCGCGCGGCCACACAGTATCGCGTGGACGGTACAGCCGCAAGACCGCGCGCGGCCACACAGTATTGCGCGGCCACACAATATCGCGCGGTGCCGGCCGGCCTACCTTCGCCTCCGGGCTCGCTCGCCACCTCCTCGCGTCGTCCTCGCACGGCTCCGACCGCGCCTTTGCGGCGCTCCCGCTTGACGCTCGGCGCACGCTTGACACCGCTAAGTCCATATCATGCCTTTGATCAGCGCGCACTTGAACGCTGCAAAGTTCATAGTGCGCGCAATTGCTAACTCTACTTTCCTTCTTGAGATTATAGGATTTAGACATTGCAATCAGAAATTGCCAAGAAAGCTGCCCGAAGTGCCTGAAGTGCCCGAACTGATCGGGGGGCAAAAGCGTCATATTCAAAAAATGGTGATCTGTGTGCTTTCGATCGACGGTCAAGATCGGCCCGTAAGGTGGTTATAACGACAAAATTACTGGGTCGCCCCGACCAAGTCTATAAAAGGGACCCTTCTCCCTCATTTGAACGGATCTGACTTTTGGCATCCGAGAGAGCTCCTTGAAGAATTCCTTCGAAGATCTCCTTCGCGGTTCGAAGATCTCCTTCGCGGTTCGAAGATATCCTTCGCGGTTCAAAGATATCCTTCGCGGTTCGAAGATCTCCTTTGGGATTCGAAGATCTCCTTCGTCACTTGAAGATCTTCTTCGGGCCTTGAAGACCTCCTGCAACACCAAGACACTTAGTTTTTCTGAGAGGTGACACGTCATTCTCGGAGAATTCCTTTCAACTGCAACTGTAACGAGAAGCGGCCTGTCGCTCTCTGTTCTTGTAACTTCGCTTGTAACACCCCAACACTTAGTGTAATTTGGTTGGCACCGATCTGGCCACGTGGTTTTTCACCCTTTCCGGGTTTTCCAAGCTAAAAACGTTCTCTTGTCATTTGTCTGTTCTCTCTGTGACTGTTTGCGTATTCGGCTCACTCTCGGGCTAAGACGGTCCAATTCGCCCGGTCTGGAAGAGCGTCGAGTGACCCGCAACACCATGTATGGGCAACACTGTTTAAAACACAGGTCTGCAAGGAAAAGTAAGTGATTAGAATATATAAACTCCAATAAGAATGAGAAAACAAAAAACCAGAGTAAAGGAGAGCACGCTTACCGCGAAAGTCATCGCCTGAAGTGAGGAAGAGACTCGCCTCACCGTCGCCAAAGGAGGAGGCGGTGGAAAATCCTACTGCGGGACCTGATTGGCGACAGGAGATGCCAGGATCTCAACCTTGGGGTCAGCCGGAAGCACTTCCGCTCCCCGATTACTAGGACCAGACTCGTGATCATGGCTCCTTGGAGCAAAAGAAGCAGGCCCCGAATCAGCGCCCCCGTTCTTGAAAATGATCTTCCTCTTCTTACCACGAACCAAGGGAATGACAGGCGCATGCTCGGGGTCCCAAGAATTCCCTACTGAGAGTAACCTTCACTCCTCCACACAACTAGCAACACAATATAGGGCTTTCATGAACCCCTCTCGATCCGGAAAGCCAAAAATGGGCAAGAAGTCATTCTCCCGGCCCGTCTGCCGATGGCAATGGCCAGTAAGAAGTATTCAAAGCTCAGGCAACTCCCAACGGTTCCGAACGTATCCGTAAAGGGTATTCCCGTGTCGGTAATCGTTCTTCTCTCCAAACATAACAATCTTTTGTTGCTGCAAATCTCAACGCGACCACCTGGATTAGTGAAGACTTCACACTAATCCTTAAATATCTCCAAGGTAAACCGCGTGTTGTACTCCTGGAAGAGCACTATAATCCCCATAATCCTCGTCATGCCTGCAGGGGTAAACTGAGAAATCGTCACTGTGCAAAACCGGAACACCTCAATGGCCTCATCCGAAGGAGGAAAACGAAACCCGGACTTCAAACAATTCTCTGAAAGAGTTATGAAGTCGGTCGGAGGGTTCTGAACACTCCCCCCCTCTCGAGGAATCATCACCTAAATGCTCAAGGGAAACCCCAAGCGCTTCCGCCACATATCGATTCACGCGCTATCAAGGGTGGAGCGCAGTCGAATCGGCCTCGATTGGCCGCTCCATTTTGAAGATTGAAATAATAAAGGAAACAAATTAGTAAGCGCACCTAGCAAGACCCGCGCGACGAATAACCAAACAAACACGCGCACCCAGGAAGCGAAAAGCCCAACGTGCACACTTTAGTCAAACTCTGTCAATCGACACCCGACCACGCGCGCCCGGTCGGGAGCACCCTCCAAAAGCTCGGTTGCACGCATGACACCCACGCCGCATCCAAACACCGGCCACATGCGCAGGACCCGCACACCGACCAAGCACCGTCTGCTTGCGCGCGACCCGGCCAAGCAGCGATCGCGGCGGCCGAGCGGAGGCCGCGCGCTGTCCGGCACCGGTCATGCGCGTGCAGGCCACACATTGGCCTCGCGCAAGTAGCAGCCGCACCGGCCGAGCGGCGGCGTGCGCTGGCGGGCAGTAGCCGTGCGCGCGCAGTGGCCGCACCGACTGAGTGACGGTGGCACGCTGGCAGGCACCGGTCTTGCGTGTGTAGGCCGCGCACCGACCGCACGCAGCTGCCACGCTGACCAAGCGGCAGTAACGCGCGTATGATGGTCGCGCACGCGCAGGCAACACACTGAATGCACGCACATAGGCCATGCACCGACCGCGTCTGCGCTGTCCGCGCACCAGCCGACCACCGACCGTGCAAGCGGCCCGCTCACCGGCCAAGTCCCGGTCGTGCGTGCAGCTCGCAGGCCGGCAAGAGCCGGCCGGCCGCGTGCCGACCGATCGCCGGCTAGCCGCATACCGCCTGACCCTCGAGCATGCCACCCACACCGCGACCGAGCACCAGACGTCGCCGCAAGCGCCGCTCGCACCACTCCCAACCACAGGGCACATGCGTTCCGCCCATACTCCGGCGAAGCGCCTTTTCCCAATCTCTCTCTATTTTCTATTTTCATGCAAACTGGAGAAGTGCTTACCTCTGGCATAGCATAGCTCGCCTCCCGCGCACAAAATCCTCAAGTCATCGCGAAGAAAACGATAAAACATTCAAACTCCTCCAAGCAGCAAAGTGGACTTTGAAGGTTTGGGGGGCACATGAAATGCACTTATGCATTTATATAACTCCCCGGAGTGCGTTTAGCCGTATCACCACAATAAGAGTGGAGTTAGTGAGGGCTTGCTAAACCTCATAACAAGGGGAGTGGGGAAGAAACCGCCACAATTGTCGCGCGGCGGAACCCGCTCATGCGACAGCGAGGTTGCACCCTTCCATCGTCGGGCGCAGCCAAAGTCGCATAGCCGCACCTCACTAAGGGGGTGTGGCTAAGCACGTTCCCCCGCTAAGGGGGTGCGACCCGCTCCCCGCTCCCCGCTCCCCGCTCACAGAGTGCGGCAGAGACCGCACCCCGCATAATGGGGGTGCCCGAAACCACACCCCACTTAGTGGGGTGCGGCCAAGGCCTCACCTCTCTTTGTGGGGTACGGATCTATCCGCACCCCACATGGTGGGATGCGGCCGGCGCCGCACCACTCTTAGGGGTGCAGCTGGCGCCACACCCCCCCCCCCCCACGGGGGTGCAGAGGGCATCACATCCCCCTTAGGGGGCACTGCCGGCACCGCACTCCCCGCGGGGGTGCGCCAGACACCGCACCCCCCTTTTTGGGGTGCGATCAAGCGCCGCACCCCCATTTTTGGGGTGCGGCATGGCACCACACCCCCATTTTTAGGGTGAGGCCGACACTGGCTCTTTTTTCAGGGAGCAATCAAGCTCTAACCCCCTATGGGGGAGCGGTCGGCGTCGTGCCCCCCTCGGGGATGCGGCCGGAATGCAAGTGCCCTCATTTTTAGGAGGGTGCACCTTTCCGTCTTGGGAGGCGCGTGCTCAAGCAAGCGTGCACAATCGTATCATTGGATTTCCACCCGCAAGACAAGCTGAGTGCTTCCGCATTCATCGCGCGCTCAGAATGCTCTCGTGTTTGTTTCGCGCTCAGAACGTTCCCATGTTCGTTGCCCGCTCAGCACGCTTTTATGTTCGCCGCACACTCAGAACGCTTACATATTCACGACGCACGCGATAGTTAACCTTTCTTGATTTCCTAGATTACAGGTCCAGTTGATTGCGCTCAACACAATCAACAAAGACGCCCAAACTGCCCAAACTGACCGGAGGCAAGACGGGAATATCCAAAATGTGACGATCCGTGTGCTCCAAATCGGCCAATGTGATTCACCCGTCAAGTGGTAACAGTGGTTACATCGGTGAAATTATCGGGTTACCTCTGTCCAAGGCTATAAAGGGATCCCATGACCTTTATTTCAAGGGACCTTGCCTTCTACGCCCGAGAGAGCTCCTTTGAAGATCTTCCCTGAGTTCTCCTTCGGTGCTTGAAAATCTTCTTTGACCTTCGAAGATCTTCTTCGAATCTTCGAAGATATCCTTCGAGCCTTAGAAGGTCTCCTTCGAGCCTTCGAGGGTCTCCTTCTATCCTTCGAATGTCTCCTTCGAGCCTTCGAAGGTCTCCTTCGAGCCTTTGAAGATTTCCTTCGCTTCAGAAGTCAGTCTTCTTAAGCGAGTTTGGAATCCTCTGAACACTGAAAGGCGGCTCGAGAATCTCACTTTCATTCTCTGAAAAGTACTTAGTCTCTCGAGAGGTGGTTTGTCACCCTCGAAGTTTTCTCTCTATTACTATTGTAATGAGGAGCGGTCTGTCTCACTCGAGTTCTAAGCTTTCAATTGTAACGAACCAACAGATAGTGGAATTTGGTCGGCACAGCTCCGACCACGTGGTTTTTCACCCTTTCCGGGTTTTCCACGATAAAAAGTCTTCTTGACATTATTAACTCTCTCATTGATTGTTTGCGCGCTCGGTTCGCTCTCGAGCTAAGGTGGTTCAATTCGACCAGTCTACTAGAGCGTCGAGCGACCCGCAACTTTGACTTATAGAATTTTATCCATATGGTACTCCAATAGAACTTCAACTACTTGAAGGTCAGTTTGACATGTTTCTTTGTGACATGCGCACTATCTCAGTTGTGACATTATCTCAAGTTAGAAGAATAAATGATCTTCTTCAAATGTTAGTGGAATTAACAAAAGACAAACATTTTAAATTAGTTTTTAGATTTGATATGCACCCATGAAGTTATTAGGAGCTCCGAGGGGTGTGGCTAGCGAAAACCTCGCCATAGGAAAATAGAGGCAAGATAAAACCCATGACAATGGGAATGGGTAAGAAACTGCCACAACCGTCTCGTGTCGGTACACGCTTATCCGACAGCGAGGCCATCGCCACCATCATCGGGAGCGGCCAAAATCGTATAGCCACACCCCACTAAGGGGGTGTGGCTAAGCCCCCCTCAATACCCCCCCCCCCCGCTAAGGGGGTGCGGCCCACTCCCTGCTCGTGGAGTATGGCCGAGACCGCACCCCGCATAGTGGGGGAAGCCGAAACCGCACCCCACTTAGTGGGGGCGACCAAAGCCGCACCCCAATTGGTGGGGTGCGGTCGGCGCCGCACCTCACTTGGTGCGGTTGGCACCGCACCCACCTTGGGGGAGCGATCGGCGCCGCACCACCCATTGGGGTGCGGCTGGCGCCACATCTCCCTCGGGGGTGCGGCCAGCGCCGCATCCCCCTTGGTGGTGCGGTCGGCGCCGCATCCCCCTTTGGGTGCGGCCAAGCCCGCACCCCCCGAGGGGGGAGCGGCCGGCGTCGTGCCCCCTCATGGTGCGACTGAAATGCAAGCACCCTCTTTTTCAAAAAGTTCGGCCTTCCCATCTTAGGAAGCGCGAGCTCAAGCGGGCACACACAATCACATCCTTAACTTTTCGCCTGTAAAGCAAGCTAAGTGCTTCGACATTAATCGCGCGCTCAGAACGCTCCCGTGTTCGTTGCGCGCTCAGAACGCTTCTGTGTCCAAAGTGCGCTCAGAACATTTTTGTGTCCATGACGCGCGCGATAATTAACCTTTCTTAATTTCATAGATTGCAGGTCTCATTCACTGCGCTCAACGCCATCAATGAAGCTGCCCGAATTGACCGGACTGCCCGGGGGGGGGGGGGGGGGGGGGGCAAGATGGGAATATAAAAAAAAATGGCGATTCGTGTGCTCCAAATAGGCAAACATGATTCACCCGTCAAGGGGTTACGATGGTTACAATGACAAAATTACTGGGATACCCCTGCCTAAGGCTATAAAAGGAGTCCAGGGCCTTCATTTCAAGATACCTTGTCTTCTACGCCCGAGAGAGCTCCTTTGAAGATTTCCTTGGAATTCTCTTTCGGCGCTTGAAGATCTCCTTCGATCTTCGAAGATCTTCTTTGAATTTTCTAAGATTTCCTTCGAGTATTTGAATGTCTCCTTCGCGCCTTTGAAGACTTTCCTTTGCTTCGGAAGACAATCTTCTAAGCGGGTTGAGAATCCTTCATGCTACGAAAGGCGACTCGAGAATCTCACATTCGTTCCCAGAAAAGTACTTAGTCTCTCGAGAGGTGGCTTGCCACACTTGAGGTTTTCTCTCTACTATGATTGTAAAGAGCAGCGGCTTGTCGCGCTTAAGTTCTCAGCTTTCAATTGTAACGAACCAACAGATAGTGGAATTTGGTCGGCACAGCTCCAACCGCATGTTTTTTCACCCTTTCTAGGTTTTCCACTATAAAAAGTCTTATCATTAATTAACTCTCTCATTGACTGTTTGTGTGCTCGGCTCGCTCTTGAGCTAAGGTGGTTCAATTTGACCGGTCTACCAGAGTGTCGAGTAACCCACAACAGTTTGGCGTCGTCTGTAGGAATTGTGTTCCCAAAACTCTGCAAAGGCCTACATAGATTTTCTCAAGAAAACATCTGGCAATGGCCAGAAGGAGTGCCCACACCACTAAAGGATCAGCTCCTGAGGGGCGCGTCGATCCAGCTCCGCCGCACCACTCATAAACGCTCCTCTCGCGGAAGAAACAAGAAATGCTCCCATAGTAGCGCTGAAAGGGTGCATGCGTCAAATAGAAGAACATCAAACTGAGATGCTAACCCTACTGAGAAATCTTGAGGTTCCTCGAGCTCCAGCTCCACATACAATGATGAATATTTCGCTCCCCCCAACCACAAATCATGCTCCGGTCGAGGAGGCAGTTCGGGAGGATGATGTCTCAGAAGAACTTTCGGATGCAGCAAGCTCCGGTCATCCCGCTCATCTGTCTATGAGACCAAAAGGCGACCATCATCACCAACACCAAGAAAGAATCGACCCTGGACAAGCAATAAGGAGTACCACTCGAGAAGAAATACACGATGTAATAACAGACGAGTACGATCAGGTTGGGAGGCGTGCTGCTTTCGCTTGTTGTCCCCTGCACAATGGCTCCCCGTTGGCGCCTCAGGTCCTAGCTCACCCCGTTCCTCACGACTTCAAACTCCCCAACATAGAAAAATTCAACGGGACAGATGACCCGCTAGAGCATGTCAACCATTTCACTAGCATAATGATAATTTACAACAATCCAGACCAGCTCCTCTGTCAGGTGCTTCCAACAACCTTGAAAGGCCAAGCGCACACTTGGTTCCATTCTCTGCGAGATGGAGCCATAGATAGCTTCGCAAAAATGACATGACAGTTCACCGACTAGTTAATCGCCACTCGCAGGATTGTTCGAGACCCCTCCCATCTTTCAGGGATCCGCCAGAACGCCACTGAGTCTTTTGATAAGGAGATTCTTAAAACCACTGAGTCTTTTGGTAAGGAGACTCTTAGAACCACTGAGTCTTTTGATAAGGAGACTCTTAGAACCACTGAATCCTTTTGAAGAAGGATTCTTAAAACTCTTTTACAGTTGGTGGATGAGAACAGTAGAATGAGAAGAATGAAGAGAAAAGGATTCTCCAGTAAGAATCCTCAAAAGTTGTCTTTTTGAATGTTGTAGCTTCTTATTATCTCTGGATCTGAATATGATAAACCATTGCTTATGATAGTGATGATTGCAAAGGTTATGAGCTTGATTCTGATTCTCTGCACTTTTGTAGACTTGCTGCTTTGTGATGTAGAAGAAGAAGTAGCACTGTTGTTGTGATCTTTTTTCTGTGCAGAGGAGTTCTTCTTCTGTTTAGTCTTAGGGTTGAAGGAGGAAGAAAGAGAAGCCCTCTTTCGACAGCAAAAATATGTGATCAGTTATTCTCTCTCTTGTTTTCTTTCTTTCTCATCATCCTTATTCTCCATGATTTGAGTTTGAATTTGTTTCTTCTTCTGGACTGTCCTTAGAAGGAATGTTCATTGGACAATTGATGTTTCCTTCTATTTTTATTCACGACCCGTCCATCTGATTTGAATAAACTTCCAAGAATGTCTTTGATGCATCTATGGAATACTCCATTTCATTCTTGGCAATAAACGAGCCATTGGAGAACAATCTTCAACTTTGTGGACCTTCTAAAAAGGTATTAGAAAATACAGCTGAAAAACTTCTATTTCTGACTGTACTCGACGCAACGTCGACGTTGTGTTGAGTTCTTATCGACGTATCCGTCGAGTTGAAGACTTGAATTTGAACTTCATCTTCTGCGTCTACTTGAAGTCAAAGTTGTGTTGACTTCTAAGATGGCTTCGACAGGCTCTTCCTTCTGCGTCGAGTTCATTTTGAAGTTGCGTCGACTTCTGATATAACTTTGACAAACTCTGTCTTCTGCGTCGAGTTTATTTTGAAGTTGCGTCGACTTCTGATATAGCTTTGACAGGCTCTGTCTTCTGCGTCGAGATCATTTCGACGTTGCGTCGACTTCAATTGATGCATTGACTTCTAGTCGACTTCTAGTCGACGCATAATTACTCTGGATTGTTTTCTTCATGATTTAAACTTGCCTTTCTCATTACTTTGACTCAACTGACTTCCTAAGACTTCTATGACTAAATTACCCTTACTATACAACATGGGTAATTACCCAAGAGAGTAAAATCACCTATAGTTAATTTGTTAAGTTAAATCAAAAGGAGTTTTTCCCAACACCCGGAACTTCATAAACCAAGGGTACCTCTCCCGAATCTGAGAAGCGACCAATCAAAGTACTGTGAGTTCCACCGAGGAACTGGGCACACCACCTAAGAATGTTCCAGGCTAAATGATGAAATTGAGCATCTCGTTCGCCAAGGAATACTCGGAAGATTCTTGCAGGGCCAAGTGCCCAACCAGCTCCAGCCTCCTAGAGAGGCAAGAGGGCAACCTCCCGCTCCCCAAGGGGAGGCAAGAGGAAGGCCAATGGTTGGGGAGATCGAGACCATCGCCGGACCTCCAACGCTCGCCACGCAGGTCCTCTCAATTGCCAAACCCCCAATAGATCACGAAGATAAGAAGTTCAGACAAGACATCACGATCACTTTCGGAGATGAGGATCTACAAGGGGTACGACTACCACATCAAGATCCACTCGTGATCAGAGCGGGGATCGGGGATCCTTGCTTCAACGTCAAAAGAATATTGGGCGACAATGGAAGCTCAGTCGACGTCTTGTTCATGTCCACTCTACAGTGCATGAAGCTTATGAAGGAATAGCTCAGCCCTGCAGACGGACCCGTCTACGACTTCGACAACTGACCTATTCAAGTTTAGGGCATGATCACCCTCCCAGTCATGTTGGGTGAATTCCCAAGGTTATCAACGCATGACGTCCAGTTCGTGGTTGTGGAATCTTCCTCCTCCTACAATGTCATTTTGGGAAGACCGCTTCAATCCACCTTTGGAATAGTTCCGTCCATTCCACATCTAGCCATGAAGTTCCCAACCGCCGTGGGAATAGGGGTCGTGAGAGGGAACCAAGAAGCAGCACGAACGTGTTATCTGAAATAGGCTCGACCGGTGGAGGCCAATGCTTTCAACATCGACCTACGGGGCGAGGCCACTTTGCAACGCAGAGCACCTATTGAAGGGCTCATGGAAGTGTCGTTATCCCAGCAACATCCGACTCAGAACGTTCAGGTCGGATCCCTCTTGTCCAAGGAAGAGTGAAAAGAATACACTCTCTTCCTTCGCGCTAATGAGGTTGTCTTCGCATGGAGTCCGAAAGATATGCCCGGGTAGATTCAGAAGTCATTTTTCATTCTTTAAACACTAACCCTGCCTGCAGGCCGGTAATCCAGAAAAAGCAGAACTTCGCTCTAGAGCAACTTAAGGTGGTCGAAGAGGAGGTGGAGAAGCTCCTGGAAGCACGATTCATCAGTGAAGCAAAATACCCCACATGGCTCGCCAATATGGTCATGGTAAAGAAGGCCCCGGGGAAGTGGCGAATGTGCATCGACAACAGTAACTTGAATCAAGCGTGCCCAAAGGACAACTTCCCCCTTCCAAGGATTGATCAGCTAGTTGATGCAACGGCAGGACATGAACTCCTCAGCTTCATGGATGCTTATTCAGGCTACAACTAGATCAGGATAAACCCGTCGGACGAGGAGCACACCGCATTCTGAGCAGATAAGGGGGTCTACTGCTACAAATTCATGTCGTCCAGTCTTAAAAACACCGGAGACCCTTACCAGAGATTGTTGAACAAAGTATTCAAAGTCCTCATCGGCAAGACATTGGAAGTATACGTGGATGATATACTAGTAAAGAGCGTCCACCGACGCGACCACTTGGAGGATCTGGAAAGCTGCTTTCAGCTCATTCGTTGCTTCCGAATGCGGCTCAACCCCAGCAAATGCGCATTTGGCATAACAACAGAGAAGTTTTTAGGTTTCAAGGTCACCCACCGGGGAATCTAGCCGAATTCAGAGAAGATCAAGGTGTTGGGAGACATGTCCCCACCCCGTTCCGTTAATGAGGTACATCGCTTAAACGAAAGGATTGACGCTCTCTCATGGTTCTTGGCACGGACAGGAGATAAATATCTCCCTTTCTTCAAAATTCTTCGGGGGGGGGGGGGGGGGGGGGGGGCACATCATTTGGGATTTCAGTGGACGGACGAGTGTCAGACGTCTTTCGAGCTCCTCAAACAATACCTAGCCTCACCACCACTCCTATCAAATCTTATCCTGGGAGAAGTCCTGTACCTTTACCTAGCGATATCCCCAACTGCCATTAGTTGGGTGCTGGTTAAAGATGAAGGGGGAGTCCAACGACCCATCTACTACCTCAACAAGGTCCTCACTGACACCGAAACCAGATACCCGACGACTGACAAAATGGTCTTCGCTCTTGTATTTTCCGTGAGAAAGCTTCAACCTTACTTCCAGGCCCACACGATAAAAGTGTTGACCCAATTTCCGTTACGAGCCATCCTCCAAAAGCCAGAAGTATCTGGAAGGTTGGTAAAGTGGGCAGTCGAGCTAGGCGAGTTCGATATCCACTTCCTACCACGAACAAACATCAAATATCAAGTACTCGCTGACTTCATCATGGAAAACACCCTCCCGCCAGAGGTCGTCCCCGTTAAAGACACCTTCAGCGCTCGATGGACTCTCTACGTCAACGGGCCTCTGCGACCGAAGGAGCAGGAGCAGGATGTTGGTGCTTCCATGGTGATCTGGAAGTGGTCAAATATCTAGTCTCACTAACAACGTGATATGAGCCTATAGGGTCGCACATAAAAGGTGCTTGGAGAAATTGGAGAAAGAATTGAGTTGATCTTGCTCATATTGGATGTGAGTAGATGATCATTCTTTTGACTGTTTGGAATTAAGTTGAGAATGTCTCAACGGGAAATCATTTAAAGTGTCTAAACGATTGGACTTATACTTGACAAATTCGGCTAAAGTGTTTAACCGAACTGGGTCAAATTTGGCTAATAGTTTGGACGAATTCGGCTAAAGTGTTTAGACGATTTCAGCTAAATCAAAATTCGGCTAAATGGTTTAATCGAATTCATATATCTGAATTAGTATAGTCGAATTCGTCTATAGGGTATAGGCAAATTCGTATAAAGGGATTAGTCGAACTGGTTTTATCGGGTTCGTCGAACGCTGGTTTCTGCTGGTTCGTCGAACGCAGGTTTCTGCTGGTTCGTTGAACGCAAGTTTCTGCTGGTTCGTCGAACGCAGGGTTTCTGCTGGTTCATCGAACGCAGATTGTTGCGGGTTCATCGAACGCAAGTTCTTGCGGGTTCGTCGAACGCAGCTTTATATAAATCAGTTTGCGATTTAGGTTTCCACACACTCCTGACGGCTAACCTTTTGCGGTTTGCGGAAGACGGAAAATTAGACCGCCCCTTTTGCGATTTGAGAGAGCAGCGCCGGAATCGTTCCACTAGAGCTTTTCTCCTCTTCCGACAGTCGTCGCCTCTTCCTGTAAACGAACCTAGCAGTTCGCGGAAGACATCGAGGTCGCTTCTTCTCCTACCTAGTTCTTGTGCGACAAGAAGCTAGGGTTCTCCTTCTCTTGTGTGGACTTCTGTAGAGGTGTGGACACAATTCCACACTCACTCCTCCGACGAGCAATCATTTGTTGACGGAGCATATAACAAGTGCAGAGCAAGGACTTGGAATAGGATTCTGAATCCTAGAAGAATTTTCTTGGAGCTTTTGATTGAGTGCTGACTCAATCCTGTGAAGGTAATTTTGTTGCCTCTATTTCTTGATTCATGATTTTAGCAAGATCCATATGTCTCTTTGGGTTGTTCTTGATATATTCTGCTGCGCACATATGATGTGTATACCCTTAAGGAAAACCCAACAGTGGTATCAGAGCCAGGTTTTTGCTAATTCCATGTTTCAGAAATTGTTCCCTTCGCAGTAATAGTCTGTCTCTATGATAGTTTGTGAAACTAAAGACTAGAGAGACGAGCTTGTCTACTGCAATAAGGGTGTTTGCTTTTGCTAGCATCCGGCACATGTAAATCCGAAGGTTTAGAAATGTTCTAAATATTCAGATTTAATCCATATCATCAAGTGTTGATGGTTTTGTGCATCTGGAATGTATCCGGGTTATGCTTGGTCTGTTTGTGAATTGTGTGCACATTGGTTAAATGTTAATCATGATTAAATGTTAATCACGATGAAATGTTCATCAATTGAAAGATAAAATCCCTTATCTAATATTAAGTATTCGGAAAGAATGTCCTCTGCAATGAAGATAATAAAGAGTCGTTTGCGAAATCGAATGAATGATTGTTTAATTGTTTATATTAAAAAGAATGATGTTGATACAATTACAAGTGATAAAATTATCTCCCGCTTCCAAAATACGTGTCCACGAAAAATGACCTATTGGTCTATAAGTTCCATTATATTGTTTTTTGCTCTTCAATATACTTCAATGATTAAAAATTTGATCATTTATGTTAACACTCACAAAATCATTGTTGATATATAAATTTTGCAATATTATTACTAAAGGTTTCTAAGTGTAAATTTATTATGCTCGAGCTTCACAAAATTTATAGTTCTGCCACTGCGGCCAGTTATAGGCTCTATTTGGGTGAGCCATGTCGTTTTAAAACAAGTAGTGACAAATGAAGATGTTAAATGGAGCTGTGAAAATTTTATTTTAAAACTGAGAAAATAATTTGGAAAAACTTCATTTGTAGTCTAGTTCTAAAAAAATGAGTTGTTTGATAAAATGTCGGTGGTTATTTTAAGAGTAGGTACAAGTTGATTTCAGAGCTTAGAAATGTGTTTGCGATTTAGAGCTTAGAAATATGTTAACTTAGAATTTTCAAATTTGAAAGCTATTAATTTCTTGTTCTTTTTAGTTATTCCATTTTTATTTAGGGTTGACAATTGTTGATTATGATTTCAATTTCCATGCAAATTAGGTGTTATGACTGTCGGGTGTTATTTCGATGTACATTTTGTTGTTAAAAGCAGGACTAATAAACTAATTTATTGGATTTACAATAACTCACTTCAAGTGGTAACAAACATCGTGTAGATATTAACTTGGAGGGCTTACCTTCGGATTTGGGTTTGAGGCAATCTATAAGCTTGCAAAGTTCAGATCAAAAAGATGGTCGAAGGTTACTAGTCTCTAAATTAGCAGACATTTGCATGAACGAACAAGAGAGGGGTCGCGGCTATTTTACTATTAGACTCGGTGGTCGTGTTATATTGTGGAAGTCCCGCCACATACTCATGAGTGTATAGAAACTTCCCATTCCGAACCAAGTGTTGTGTGTGTTTGGGGAAAGGCAGGAAAGGTCGTCAAGTCTTCAAATCAGCGACTTTTCACAGGGTGTCAACTGTCTTTCGCTTGTTACAATGAGGTTCTATTTATAGGAAAAGATAGTGGTACCCCCCCCCCCCCCCCCCCCCCCCCCCCCCCCCCCCCCCCCCCCCCCCCCCCCCCCCCAACGAGGTCTCTAGGAGGTCTATGAGGCCCGCCAAGGTGAAGTGTGCCGAGGTGAAGTCTGTCGAGTTGAAGTCTGCCGAGCTAAAGGCTACCGAGTTAAATGCTTGATGAGCTGAATTCTACCGAGCTAAATGCTTGACTACCTGAATTTTGTTGAGTTGAATGATTGACGAGCTGAATTCAGTGGGGCCGCCAAGCTGAACACATGAGGCCTGCTGAGAAGAATTTACGAGGCCAGCCAAGGTGAATTCAGGAGGCCCGCCGGGGTGAATTTAGGAGGTACATCGAGGTGAATTCAAAAGGCCCGTCAAGGTGAATTCATGATGCGCTTTTGATCTCGACGAATTATGGGTTATACACATCAAGACTCAATTGGAAGATATTACTTGCAAAATGGTCCTTGTCAACCTCATCTAAATAATTTTACTCAAAGTGTAATTGGACACAAACCATGATGATTCAATAAGTATTGGTATAATAAATTTAAAAGATTATTGGAGTACAACGCAGAAAAAGATGCAACATATTGTCTTTATTGCTATATTTTCCTCAAAGAGGATGTGATCCCACTTTTCTTAGTCGTGAGTTTAGATATTGGAAGGATAAAACTATACTTGAAAACACATTGGAAATCACATGACTGCACATAATGCTTCAAGAAAGATATGTGAGGTTTTGATGGATTGGAAACAAAATATTTAGATTGCATTTACTAGACAAGAAAAAACACAAACTACAGAATATCATGCCCATTTATGTGCATAAATTGATTGCATTTGATATTCCAATGATAATTTTGGTTCCTATGGCAAACAAAAATTACTTCGACTTGTAGAATTTTATCTATATGATACTCCAATAGAACTGCATGTAACACCCTACGGGCCCGTTCGTTTCGTAGGTTTTGATTGACAGGAATTGGTTTTGGCCGAAAACCTACGCCGCAGAGGTTTTGGAATTGGGCAAAACCAATTCCTGTGTTCGTTTGCAGGAAGGTTTTCAGTCACAGGAATTGAATATTTCAATATTTCTGTTCGGTTGCAGGATGGAATTCAGAGACTGGAATTGACAAAAATATCACAATTATATGTAAACAACATACAATACCGCTTCATTAAAAACTCAATGCAAGACATACAAATTACTACGATCATATCAAACTTAGCTAAAACATACAAACTTCTACGATCATATCAAACTTAGCTAAGACATACAAACTTGATAGATAATGTTTTATACAAACGGATATCACAAAAATGAAATAGCTAGTAGCCGACCATATCAAACTTAGGTTAGACATACAAACTTCTACGACTTCAAAATGTGTCATGTCATAATAATTCGATACATTCAAAATAAAACATGTAAGCTCCAAACTAATCGCCTATATGAATGCGCAACCATATCCTCCTAGCAATCTCTGGCAAGAGTAAGAAGACCTCGCACTTTGTCGCGTCAATGCTGAGTAAATCTATGGCTTTTAAAAGATCATCCTCTGAGAGATCCGTCATAACAGATAATGCTTGATACTCTGTTTCAAGCCTGGACCTCAAAGGTGCTCAGACCGGGGAAATTTCAATTGGATTATCCATGTTATTCGCAATATGAGTGACAGTTTCTGCAATCATATCAATAGCTGAAGGTTTTTTGGGTTTCTTCTTACTTGGACCACTTGGCTCTGCCGCAACATCCTCTTCGGGAATCCCTTCCACGTCAAAATCATAGGTAGATTCCACTCCCGTTGACGCATTAGCACCGTTTGCTCTGTCAGTCCCACAAAGGGTGGCCAAATCACCCCAATTGACGATTACTTTATCTTTGTAGTGTTTCAGGGAAGGATGTGCCTGCATTAATAAAATTAATTTGTGAATATCAAATTTGTACAACATCCTACAAAGTGGTGATAAATACACAAAGCAGTGATAAATTCAGTACCTTTATATAATCGGTCTAGACTTGGTCACTGTCAACTTGTACCACATGTCGTTCCCAATACCACCCAAATCCACTTGTATCTAGCATTGCCAAAATTTCCTGGTAGTATTTATTCCACGTTTTCATTCTCGCTGATATTTTTTCTTTACTAACACGGACTCGACACTCATCCCACAGACTTGTAATAGCAGCAGTGAATGCTACTCCTTTCCACCCGTTCGAACCTTTGTTACCAAGATGTAGTTGCTCTAAAAGAGAAGCAGATAGAGCATAATCCATTTCATTGGTCCAATGAATGTATGACTTCTCTCTCTCTTTTGAAGCTTGAGTTTTATTCTTGTCCATAGCAGCATTGTAGAATTTAATATCATGAAACTTTTATATATACAGAAAGATAGCGAAACAAAATGCACAAAATGCTAGCGATACAAAATGCTATCGATACAAAATGCTAGCGATGGAAAATGCACAAAATGTTATCGATACAAAATGATATCGATACAAAATGCTAGCGATACAAAATGATAGCTACAAAAAAATGACTGCTACAAAAAATGATAGCTAATACTATGTTGGAAGCATATTTGTCATTCGATCTTGATACTCATTAAACATTGTTAGGGCTAAGTTATCTCTGAATGTTGTCCATTCATTTGTCGCTTGAATGGGTTCAACCGTATCTGCATACTCAAAACTATCCCCGCTGCTATTTTGTGTTAATATTTCTGCATCAACTTCCGCCAACAATCTGACATCATTTAGTAGCCTCTTGTCTACCAAGAAATTATGCAGAATGCAACAAGCATTAATAATTTGAACCTGTGTAATAATAAAGTACAATTAAATTTTTTGATAATGCACAACAAGAAAACTATGATTCTCTTCTTTGAATAACATACTTGTTGCTTGATATTAAAGAAAGATGGTTGGCGTAAGATTGCCCATCTTTTTTTTAGTAATCCGAAGGTTCTTTCGATGACGTTTCTTTTCTTTGAATGTCGAAGATTAAATAACTCCTTATAGGTAGTAGGATTGTTTCCTTGAGTTGCCCACTCCTGAGGATGATAACGTGTCGACCGATAAGGAGCTAGATATCCCGGGCCATTTGTATAACCCGCATCAACAAGATAGTACTTACCTACAATTTTAAATTATATGTTATTTATAAGGAAAAAACCTTGTTGTCGAGCTAGTGGACGATTAGGAATAATCTTACCTACGGGTACTTCAAAGCAATCCTCCCTCTCTAATGCATTACGAAGCACCCTTGAATCTGATGAAGAACCCTCCCAACCAGGTAAAATATATATGAATTTCATGTCTGCGTCGCATACACCAAGGACATTGGTGGTAATAGCTTGTTTTCTGTTGCGATATCTTCCTTGGTCACTTACTGGTACAGTGACGTCAATGTGTGTGCCATCAATAGCACCAACACAATCTTTAAAGTACCCCCACCTATGTACTTGTGATGTTTCAGGACGTTTGATATACACCGAACTCATCTTCAAGATTGCCCTCAACACAAGGTTGAAATGACGGCTTATGGTATCGGTGGAACGTAGGTACGTACCACCTACAATCCGAAATTTGATGTTATGTGCTAGGACATGTAAGAACAACCTTACTGATTCCTTCACTGATACATTTTGAGTCTCACTCAAATAACCCCCATCCACTAATACCGTGCACAAGCTACGGAAAGTGCTCTTGTTCATACGCAATTGGTTATAACAGTTGATATCTGTCCCGTTATATAACCTATTTAAAAGCGTCAATCGTAGAGTATCGTGTTGTGTCCTAATGCTTGGACAACTGTTTCTGCAATTTTTCATCATAATTGCAACGGCAACAGCAGATAAAGCGGCTACCACAGCTCTCTTTCTCATGGAGTCCATTCTTCTCTTCTTATGAAACTCGATAAGAGTATCCATCTATGAAACATAAAAAATAAATACACATATACACAACCAATACCCACACAACATACACATATACACAACCACAACCACAACCACATACACATGCAAACAACATACAAACACAACATACACATACACAACCACATACCCACACAACCATATACATATACACACACAAAATACACAACACATCTACACAAAAAAACACACATCTACACACAAAATCTACACACAAAAAATCAAAACAAATACACAACCAACACAAATACACAACCAACACATATACACAACCACATATATACACAATCACACACATACACACAACCACACATACACAATCACACACATACACACACAACCAATACATATACACAACCATACATATACACAACCACACACATATACACAACCACACACATATACACACACAACCACAACCACAACCACATACTCATACACATACACATTCAAACAACATACAAACACAACATACACACATACACAACCACATACCCACACAACCACATACATATACACACACACAAAATACACAACACATCTACACAAAAAAACACACATCTACACACAAAATCTACACACAAAAAATCAAAACAAATACACAACCAACACATATACACAACCACATATATACACAATCACACACATACACACAACCACACATACACAATCACACACATACACACACACAACCATACATATACACAACCATACACATACACAACCACACACATATACACAACCACACACATATACACACACACACACACAACCACATACTCATACACATACACATTCAAACAACATACAAACACAACATACACACATACACAACCACATACCCACAGAACCACATACATATACACACACACACAAAATACACAACACATCTACACAAAAAAACACATCGATCTACACACAAAATCTACACACAAAAAATCTAAACAAATATCTAAACAAAAAATGCAAAGGAAAAAACCTACAACAGTGACTGCCGGAGAGGAGGAAGCGTACTGGAGCCGGCCTGGAGCGAGGAAAACGTTGGAGGAAGCTTCTCCAAGCAGTGACTGCCGGAGAGGAGGAAGAAGGAGGTGACTTGCCGCCGGAAAACCTACAGAGGAGAAACCATTCAGCCATCCGTAAAATACTGCGGAGGAGAAGCCCTACAACAGTCGATGCACCGCCTGCGGGAGAGAAAACATACCAGAGATTGAGAGGAAGCTTGCTGGAGCCGGCCGGGAGCGAGGAAGAAGATCACGCACGGGAGGGAGCGGAAAGGAATGTCGTCGCCGAGCCAAAATCTATCGCGATAGAATGAAAACCTAGCTGCGGGGCTCGGTTTTGAGGTATACGGTTTTTTTAAAAAATGAAAACCTATGGGTTTTCAGCCAATGTCAATTCCGGGTCCAAAACACGGCATACGAACACCGGAATTGGAATTGGGATACCCAATTCCAATTCCCTCCCCCCAATTCCAGCAAAACGTACAGGGCCTACTAGTAATTCGCCGTATGCTATGGGTCTGGTCAGGCCCCACAAGCTAGAACTTATATAAACAGAAGTATTAATAAATGATAATAAACAACCAGTATTTATCTCAGAGTGTGCATTAAAATAAACGGAAGCTAAACTAAACTAAACCTTAGAAATGAATGTCCACTACAATATATAGTCCATTAATAAATTTACACTATAATATATAAAAGTCCAAAAATAAAAGAAATGGGAACAACCTCCCAAAAGAGACTTGCAGGTCCCAAAGCTAGCTATGCATATAAATATTTTGAAACCAAGCAACAATCTAATTCACCACGCTCATTTCTTATTTGGCAGCAATGACTTCCTTCGAGCGCACGTTCATGCAACCAAGTCAAACGAGTGGAAAACGAGGGTCAGCTGGAGCTGACCAATCACTAAGTAACAATCTTCCTCTCCCCGGGCATCCTAGCCGATCCCGGGGAGCAGGTGTAACATCCTGACTTTTATTGGGTCACTAGACCCTAGCGGACTCAATAAAAGTACCTCAATCCCCCACCCCAGACCTTAGAAAGTAAGAGGTAACCCGAAATCTGAATATTGGGCTAGAGAACTCCGATTTGAGTTCTGTCAGTTCATATAGCTTCGTATAGTCAATATGAGTGCGATGAAACTTGTTTCGTTTCAATCCGAGGGCTTATGGAAAATATGACCGTTCCTCGTAGAACGTCACGATTACGAGAAAATTTAATATTGGGCTAGAGAACTCCGATTTGAGTTCTGTCAGTTCTTATAGCTTCGTATAGTCAATATGAGTGCGATGAAACTTATTTAGTTTCAATCCGAGGTCATATGGAAAATATGACCATTCCTCGTGGAACGTCACGATTACGAGAAAATTGAATATTGAGCTAGAGAACCATGATTCGAGTTTTGTCAGTTCCTATGGATTCGTATAGCCAATACAAGTGTGTTGGGACTCGTTACTTCAAAATCTGAAGTCATACGACAAATATGAGCATTTCTCATAGCGCGTCGTGACACACAATTTTCAAATTTGAGCAATTAAACTCTGATTTGACCCTCGTCAGTGGCATTGGATTCATATGATCGATACAAAGTCAATAGAGTTCGTCCCGGTCAATTTCAATAACGTGTGATCAGACTATGGTCAAACTGAACTTTATTATGCACCGAAAAATGTACGCACGCCAATCCTACCACCTTACCCCAGCATTGACCCATTCCCGGTGACTTGGACCCACTTTGACTTTGACTTTGACCAACATGGGGGACCACCCTAGGGTTGACTTTGGTCAAACCCCCCTAAGGACTCAATTTTTTTGAATGGTTCAAGAAGGGGTTCACCTCCCCATCATCCAATCACTTAGGCCCCACCCCTCCATTCCTTGGGGCTATGCCACCACGAAGAAGACCAAAATTAATGGGCCTTGGTAAAGGCCCATCAAACTTCTTCCCTACTCTTTCCCCAAGACCACACCCAACTAAGGAGTTGATTACTTTCCCCCTTATACCACCAGGGAGGTGTGCCACCATCCCAAGGGAGTGGCCAGCTGTCCAGGACAGTTGTAGGAGGAGAAAATCCCCCCTCCCTCTCCCTTAGTCCCAAACCAGGGAGGAGAAAGGGAGGCCCTACTCCCTACCAATAAAATAAGCCTCCCCTATTCACGGGCTCACACCACCCAGCCGACCTCCCCTGCCCACCCTTTTCCTCGCCGGAAAACCTCCTGTCGCCATCCTTCCTCCTCCACCACCTTCCATGGCAAGTCATCTCAGCTCCTCCCGAGCCCAACCACGATAGGGGAACCACTTCCTCTCCCCTCCCTCATCCACCCAATGAGCCGCATGCGCCTCCCGGCCTCCAGAGCTCCGCCAACCCCAACCGAGCCAAGTTCTAGGCCCGGGTGATGGTCATGCGTAGTAAGCTCCAACCAGCGCCAGTGGCGGCACTGGGAGGCCGCTACCCCTATGGAGGGACCCTACCCCAACGGTGGAAGGCAGTGGTGCTGCTGGAATTCCCGCCTCCGGCGGCACCCGTTTCTTTTCTTAGTTTTTTTGCCTTTTTCCAGCGGCGGCCGACGACGCCAGGCCGCCGGACCACCGCCGGAGGAAAGGCCGACCCCCGACATGCGGACCGAGGGTGGCAGTGCGGTGAGGTGAGTGGCACCAGAGAAGTAGGGTGGCACGACATCGCCGGGAGCAGGGCCGATTGCTCCACCCTGCATGCGCTCGGGTTCTCAATTTCCGCCGGTGGCCGGTGGCGCCTGGCCGCCGGACCACCTCCAGATGGGTCGTCGATCCCCGACAAGTCGATCAGGGGAGGTGCCGGCTCCCGTCGGCTGCTGACTGGCGGTGGCAGAGGTCGTCACCTTCCGCACCACCGGGGAGCAGCAACTGCCGTTCGATCTCCACGATGAGATCGGACGGCCAGGGGATTCTTAATCCCTGGCCCCGCCTCAGCATCCGAGGATGAATGCACCCCCCCAACATTCAGGAATCGTCTATCCGCGGACCTTTTCTCACCAAAAGATTGAGAATTGTTTTGGGAGAAATCTAGGCTCCTAGGTAAAAATATTTGAACATGAAAGTTGTTGCCAAGTATGAGGGCTAGCTCCACAATTTTTTGGGGATTTTTATAAATTAATTAGTTATTTTTAAAAGCCTAAATAAGAATTGTTTGGATAAAATAAACACCTCAAAATGGTTGCAAAATTTTGGAAAAATTCCTAGGCTCATAATAGGCCCTCTTCGATGTACTATCAAAATATGGGGACCTTTGAATGAAAATTTGTGACCCCCCGTGTTTTCGAAATAAAGGGTCGCGCTTGAAATTTTGGATTCTTCAAGGGTTAGAAGAATGGATTGTAATACGCGCTCGCGATATAATTGATGAATTAGTTTACAAATAAATAGTGACTATATTTATAAAGGTGAAACCATAAGCTCAAAGCGATGCGGGGTTGTTACGAATCATCGAGCTCTGCATTTAGAATAATTCTCGGTCGTTTTGAGGACATCGGGAAAGTGAATAATACGAGTGATAAGTGTGTCGAATCCCAACCTTGATTTGGATATTTGAAGTTGCATCCATTAAGGAACTCATTATAACGCTCCTCGGGTCCGCTTAAGCCATGATTAAAAGGCGTAATTGAACATATTACCGGACCTTGTTAATGGGCAGAAATCAAAAGAGTCTCCCTATAAACGGAGATGGAACTGAAACCTCCTAAAATATGAAGTGAAAGACTACTAACCATTTATTCTATTGCATTTCCTTTTACTCCAGTCTCAAACTGGTCCAGTTCCTTTCAGTCTTTCAGTTACAGTACCTTCCTTTCAATTTTCTCTTTAGTACTACTCCAGTCTCGCACTGGTCCAGATTATTTCAGCGCTTTATTTCAGTTCGTTCAGTTCAGTACTTTTTACAATTCAACGTTTCATTTTTGCAGCTTATTTTACAGCATTGTTCCTTACCGCACTCAATTACTATAATTTACTATCTCTGCAAATTCTAGCCCAGGTCCTGCTCCGACGAGCGGTTGATTTTCTAGTAGAACGTTAATTGGGTATAACCGAGAGTTGAGTTTTTACTCCAGTGTTAGCCCCAAATAACGTGCTCTCACGCTCATTGCGCTTCTTGGATAAATGTTGAACAACCTGTTGATTCAAGAAGGTCGTCGCAGACCCGAAGGGTACCAACTATTATTAATTAAAATGTTTGTAGATTGCTTGCGATAAAAGTGGCAGATCATTCACGCTCGCAGACCGTTCATACTGATGTGGGAGGGTTGACGACTCATGGCGACAGGGAGATGTGTACCCGTGTGATCACCATTTTATACCCCATTGGATTGCCTCTGTTGGAACACGGTCTTCCGCATCTCCTAGGTTTGAGAATAACAAATCCTATGTGTATTTGATCTTGTGTGTTCAAGTGTGCAGGTTAACATAGTCCACATGACTCAAGGAGTACTCATGATGTCTGCCCCCAAAATTGAGGCCAAAATTCGAAACAAGCTCACTAGCGCCGGCGGGTAGCGATAGCGCCCGGCGCTAGCAGTGATTAGCTCGATTCCGGCGGCATTTTTAGAAGGAGCTAGCGCCCGGCGGTATCTACTAGCGCTGCCGGTAGTATGGCGCACAAGAGGCATAGAGCAAATTGTTGTCACGGATGGGAGATTCGGCCGCGCAAGATCATTCCTAATCCGGGCTAGCGCCGGCGGTAGCGCTAGCGCCGACGGTAGCGTGAAGGCTATAAATTGGATCCTTTGGCTCCGAATTCTTCATCCTCCTCCAATCCCAAACTCCAGAGCTTCGTGCCACAGCAGAGAGAGGAAGATTCAGAGCGATACTCCCACAATTCCATAAAGCCTTAAGGAGATCCGTGGAGAAGATTTCAACACGCGTTATCATCGTGACGAAAGGCTGCATCGACTACGATCATACTCTGCGGGCCTTCGTCCACCTCTCCAAGAGATCCACATAGAGGGAGTTTTTATATTATTGTCTTTTCATTTCATATCTTTTCTATAAACGGTAGTGAAATCGCCTCGTGTTGGCGACTAGGTCTGGGGTAGGACTTAGGGCTGAAATTTGCCTTGTGTTGGCGACTAGATCTAGGTTAGGTCTAGGGGGTGCTCGAGGCCTTTCTGGGGATAGATCGGCTAGAGCGGCTTGAGGACGTATCTGGGGAGAGATCGGCTAAAGCCAACCGGTTCGTGGGGATACGAGTCGGTATAGAAAACGAAAAAGAATTTTTATTAGTCGCCTCCGATTTCTAGCGTCATAGAAATCAAGTTTTGTAAGACATTATTTGATATTAATAAAGCTTGTCTCCTTTTTGTTTTACTTCACTTATTTCATGTCTTTAATCTTGCAATAATTCAATGTTTTTAAATATAATCTAAAGTTTTTGAAAACCCTTATTCACCCGCCCTCTAAGGGCGCCGACTGATTCAACAAGTGGAATCAGAGCGGTTTTATTCCAATCGGCTTAACAACCCGGAATAATGGCGTCTCATAATCTCGCTTCAACTAGTGGGGCAAATTTCTGTGAAGATGAAATATCACATAAACCACCCTTGTTTGAAGGAACAAATTATAAAGGATGGAAAATTTTAATGGAAAAATTTATTAAAACTTTAGACATCGAAGTATGGAACTTAGCAATTATAAGACGAGCGGATGAATCGAATAAAAAAGAATGTCAGCTAAATGCCAAAGCCAAACACTATTTATTTTGTGCACTATCTAATGAAATTTTCAAATTCATATATTGCTTTTCTAGTGCATACAAAATATGGCGCTTTCTTGAAGAAATGTATGATCTTCCTCTCGCAGGTGTGGAACAAACACAGGAGGAAAAGAACATACAAGCATCCATTATCATTCAAGAAGATCTCTCTCGGAGCGAAGCCATGGAGAATATTGAAATAGAAAAGGAGAACAATACACCAAGAGAAAAAGAAGAAGAAATCTTACTTTTTGAAGAGGAATGCCAAGAAGAAGACAAAGGAACAATATGTTCAAATCCTCCCTCATCCAAAAGCAATGTAAGGAAATCAAATTCTATCTTTTGTACTTCTATCTCTTCATTACAATTGTTACAAAATACTAGGCGCAAAATTGAGAAATTAAAGAATGCTAATAAACTATTGCGCTTAGAAAATAAAAATTTAAAAGCAAAAGTTAAAGTAATATCAAAATCTGATTTATCTAGCTTTACTTATGTCACTTCAATTGAAAATACAAAACCTTGTCTTGATTATAATGATATTAAAGAAAAATTTAAGGAACTTGAAAAAGAAATTATTTTTATAAGAGAACAAAATGAAAAATTATGTTTAGAAAATTCATCTTTAAAAATTAATTGTGCTAAGTGTAAGGACTATGAAATTGAAATAAAAGAGATGGATGAAACATTTGATAAGTATAGGGATAAATATGAAAAACATATTGACTCAATTGTTACCACTCTCAAAAATAGCACAATAAATTATAATAAAGCTAGACATAATTTAAAAATCAAGAATGATGAACTAAAATAAAAAATCAACTTGCTTAAGGAAATCATTAAGAAAAACGCTCAAAACATTCATATATCTAAAAGCAAGTTGAATATAATTTCTCAAAATGTTGATAAATCAAACAAAGGAAATAAAGAATATCAAATGCTTGAAAATAAAATTCCAAATCATTATCATTTACAAAATAACCACTCTCCCAACATAAATTTAAAGATAAACAAATTTCCTATAAAGAATGTTTTGCAAAATCGTCATGGAAATTTGATAAATAAGAATAATATTAAACCAATGTTTGAATGGCGGCCAAAAGTTAAAGATGAAACACAAACTCAAATCAAAAGGGCCCATTCAATCACATCTCCCCAAAAGCAAACACGATGCATTTGGGTACCCAAAGGAACCGTCACACCTGGTCCTCTTTGGATACCTAAATCTCTTATTCATTAGTATCCCATCATTTGCATGAAGTAGAGATCAATTAAAAATGAAATATCATTTCTCTATTTCATGATATACTTAAATTTCTTTTTTGTTTATTTTCTTTTGCTGTTTTTAAACTATCATGATGTGATCACTTTATATATTTTGTGATATGACTTTCATAAATTAAAACCATAATTCATAAATGAATCAAATTGAATAAAATTAAATAAAAGTTATATCATTTCTTTTTAGTGATCTACTTATCCTTTTTACTTTTACCTTTCTAAATCCATTACCTTTAAAATGTCTTGAACTATCATCACAAATTGTATATCAAAATTATTATCAAGACTAATAATATTATTTTAGAGAATGAATTTAAATGGTTTATTAAAGGGCTTAGCCTAAAAAGTAAAATGCGAAATGTGTTGATCTTGTTTTATTGACTATGATAGCCCTTATATTGAAGAAAAATATTCTTCACAAAATGCATGATTAATCTTATGTATAACATTGCATCCAAACTCATCATCCTAGTATCACTTTTTGGTTTATGCTTATATATCTATGCTAGGTACAACATTTATAATGTTATTCAAATTTTATGATAACTATGTGATTTGAAATCATAATAGAATACTAAAATTTCATCAATCACATACTTTATGGATTAATCATTAAAAGATATATTATTTGGCTTATTCGAACATACTATCTTGTGCTTACATTTCATATCAGTTTCAACTTACATTATATTGATAAATATAAACCCTAGAAAAATGAAAATGAAAATATGAGAAAATATATATCATGCATTGTCATGTCACATACTAAATTGCTAATATTTCATGCAATATGCACTATCCAAACATCTCCTAAAATTCTGATATTTCAGCATGAAACTACTATTGTGACACTTATTCAAGATCAATAATTAAAATATTCAAAATCACAAAAAATCGTTTACTATCTCCCGCGCTAGCGCTACCGCAGGCGCTAGCGTCCATGTTCATTTTTCTGTATTTTTTAAATTCCTAAAAATCCCTTAAAATATATAAATCTATATTTTCTACTTAGTTTTGCATTTCTGTGTTTCTTTATTTTTTGAAAAATCAAATACAAAACTACAAAAACTAAATTACAAAAAATATGTTTTGTTTTTTCGCTTGTGTTGTTTCCTTTATTTAAAGTTCATCTTTATGCAAAAATCAAATATAAAAATTACAAAAGCAAAAATTACAAAAATATGCTTTTATTTGTAAAAATCAACTACAAAAATATAAAACAAAACAAAAACAAGTATCAAAATTATTCTTCTGAACTTAACTTTTCTATGTATCTTACGAAAGGGTGATTTGTGCTATCATCCCATCATATCACCTAGTACCGGGCGAACCTCTCACAAGGTAGCCCTCGGGAAGTCCAAGATCAATTTTATGAGTTCAAACTTTAAATAAAAATTACTCTTTAAAAATATCAAAAATATTGTATGAACTTCATTGAAAATCAAGCATGATTTAATCTATTATTTAGAACTTTTATAATGTTGCAATTTATCTTTTCAAACTACTTTGAACATTGCCTTCATCATGCTTTGATACATCTATTAATATGTGCATAATTTATATTGAAAAAGTTGTGTAGAACTATGCGTAGCATGCCTCTAAGTATGAGTAATGTTTTATGGTTGATAATGATCGCAATTCACTCACTTATTTTGGCATTGTCTACTTATGTGTTTAATCTAAGAATGTTTGTGTATGTTTTGTAATAGTACAATGAATTAAAATTGCACAAGTATCTTACCTACACAACCTTTATTTGCACTTTTAAAAGTTAAGAAAAGTGGTTATCTTTTTCTTAAACTATATTGGTTTGCAAAACAAGTGTATTCGGAGAACTTTGTACAAAACAAAATCATAAAATAAAGTGACAAAGATAACTCCACCAAGCACTACTTGAACCTCCTGATAAGTCTTAATAAGCGTTGTGAGGTTGAGCACCTTGGAAAGAATAATAAAGTATCTTGTGCAAACCATATCTTTCTTTCAAAATAAAAAACACTTATTCTTAAGTACACCGGATCACAATAAAAATCAATCTTGAAGAATAAAACTATGTGATCCCCCAAGCACTACTTTGCACCCTGATAAGTCTTGATGAGCATTGTGTGTGCAGAGCACCTTGGTAGTTGTACATTTTTTTGTGCATTGAAGTGAGTGGAAGTAAAATTATTTGTGTTTTATTGTGTTATTTACTTTACATATTACTTGTATTTTTGATTAAAACATTTGTTTACTCTATTCAAAATACACTTTTATGCACGTCATTATCTTCCATAACACTTCTTCTCATGAGTATTGGATCCTAATGCTAATTCTATACTACTCTTTATTTATGAAATGCACTAGATAACTTAGCATGCTTTCTACAATGTTTGGTATGTTTTGAAATTGTGAATTAAAGTAACATTGTAGTAATCTCTTTTTGATAAGATTATTTCATGCTTGGTTACTGTATTGTCAAAACAAAAATTTTAAATGCAAAATGATTTACAAAAACATCTTCTTTTTGAAATTGAACTCATATATCTTTTTATGAACCATCGTTGATTACCATAAGATGTTTTTTGTACTTCTATATGTCTTCCGCATCATAACCATATAATTGTTTTACCTTGCACTTTAATACTTATTGAAAATCTTTCATCTTGTGTGCATCATCACTTGAATCTTCAAATTCCTTTCTTGCAACAAGTGGTAGACTTGCTTGGTAAACTTTATATTGGTTGAATTTTTTTTGCTTATAACTCTGATCTATTTCTATTCTAAACACTCCTCCAACAAGTGAAATATTGCTTATAAAACATCTCTTTTTAACTTAAACTCTTTTTTAGTATTATGATGTTTCTTTTTCGAAATCTTCCGCAATACTCAAACTCTGATTCATTCATGAATTTCAATATAGCTATGTGAGTTTTATTTCAAAAATTCAAATAAAAATATAAACCCATATGCTATGATATTTCCCATTAGATTTAAATGCTTAATGTTTACAATAATTGTTATCCATGACTTCATTTCTCACCATAGCGGGGGCGTAGGGTTGTAGACATTAGATAACCTTATCTCTAGTCATGTCTTGTCCTTAACCGGGGAGGGTTGCAGTGGGGCCTTGCGAGGCACTGGGGGGAAAGAGTGCTAGGTTAAGTTTTTGTCTAGTGTTTGCATATGGGATTAACACCTCAACCTATGGCATGTTTGCAGCTCCTCATGCCCATCCGTCACTTAGTACGGGGCTAGGGTGTTGACATATTGTCTGGATAGATTGGTTACTTGGAAATCATGATTGTTTTTAGGCTTAAAACTCTTATTTAAAGGGGAAATCATTATTTTTTGCTTAAACTCTGATATATAAAAGGGGGGGAACTACAAACAAAAGGGATAAAATAAGTCATAACTCTGATCATTTTCAATGAAAGACAAGTCTAAAACTCCTTATCATTTACTTAAAAAGCTCGATCATGCCTTCTCTTTTATTTACACATTTTTTAGTGCTTTGTTTCCCTACCCACTTTTGCTAATAACAAAGGGGGAGAACTAACATGATAAAATGCAAAAGGGGGAGAATTAACAATGATAAATGTAACCCGCTATCATAAACCCAACATGACAAATTCAGTTGATAGCATACATATTAAGGGAGCATTCACATAGGGGGAGCATATATTTAGGGGGAGCAATTCTAAATGCTAAAATCAATAATCATCCTAAAGTCATCACTCTCACACACACACAAGTATAGTCTCATCATGCTTATTTATTAATGCTTTGATTTATCATTAATGGATTTGTTATTATCAAAAGGGGGAGTTTGTTGGAACACGGTCTTCCGCATCTCCTAGGTTTGAGAATAACAAATCCTATGTGTATTTGATCTTGTGTGTTCAAGTGTGCAGGTTAACATAGTCCACATGACTCAAGGAGTACTCATGATGTCTGCCCCCAAAATTGAGGCCAAAATTCGAAACAAGCTCACTAGCGCCGGCGGTAGCGATAGCGCCCGACGCTAGTAGTGATTAGCTCAATTCCGGTGGCATTTTTAGAAGGAGCTAGCGCCCGGCGGTAGCTACTAGCGCTGGCGATAGTATGGCGCACAAGAGGCATAGAGCAAATTGTTGCCACGGATGGGAGATTTGGCCGCGCAAGATCATTCCTAATCTGGGCTAGCGCCGACGGTAGCGTGAAGGCTATAAATTGGATGCTTTGGCTCCGAATTCTTCATCCTCCTCCAATCCCAAACTCCAGAGCTTCGTGCCACATCAAAGAGAGGAAGATTCAGAGCGATACTCCCACAATTCCATAAAGCCTTAAGGAGATCCGTGGAGAAGATTTCAACACGCGTCATCATCGTGACGAAAGGCTGCATCGACTACGATCATACTCTGCGGGCCTTCGTCCACTTCTCCAAGAGATCCACATAGAGGGAGTTTTTATATTATTGTCTTTTCATTTCATATCTTTTCTGTAAACGGTAGTGAAATCGCCTCGTGTTGGCGACTAGGTCTGGGGTAGGACTTAGGGCTGAAATTCGCCTCGTGTTGGCGACTAGATCTAGGTTAGGTCTAGGGGGTGCTCGAGGCCTTTCTGGGGATAGATCGGTAGAGCGTCTTGAGGCCGTATCTGGGGAGAGATCGGCTAAAGCCAACCGGTTCATGAGGATACGAGTCGGTATAGAAAACGAAAAAGAATTTTTATTAGTCGCCTCCGATTTCTAGCGTCATAGAAATCAAGTTTTGTAAAACATTATTTGATATTAATAAAGCTTGTCTCCTTTTTGTTTTACTTCACTTATTTCATGTCTTTAATCTTGCAATAATTCAAAGTTTTTAAATATAATCTAAAGTTTTTGAAAACCCTTATTCACCCTCCTCTAAGGGCGCCGACCGATCCAACAGCCTCCACTGGTCGACCTAAAAATCTGGAAATCGCTGGACGTCGCTCACATCCAAGTAGTACACTGAGTTGTACGACGGGGCCTGGGTAGTACGGTACGCATCGCGGCCCCGATGGAAACCTTTCATTAATTAGATATTAATTGGAATGAACCGTAACTATGGAACCCGATTCCTAATAGATTGATCCCAAAATAGCATATCCAAATTAGGAGAAATCTTATTGAATCCATAAATGCCGAATTCGTGCCTTGGTCTTGGAATTTTGAATTTGTTCTAGTATGTAAATAAATTGCAAATATGGTCCAAGTAATAAATGCCCAAGTTTCCTTAGGGTCCCAATTCCAATAAGAACCCCATGCTTCGTTAGCCCATACTGCTCCAAAAAGAATGCCTATGGTTAAAAAAGTAAACCCTAAACTGATGACACGATAACTCCAATAGTCTAAACACTGAATTAATTGATATTTGTAAAAAAATTGAAATGAGAGAAATGAAGTATTTTTAAAGACACTCTCTTTTTCTTTGAAATATTCCATCTCACCAAAGAAAAACGACTTCCTTAAATTGAAAAAATACTTGCTTAAAAAAACAAATTAATATTCTTTTGAAATGTAATCACTATAAGAGCAACTGGTATTTTTTTTAGGTGATTTCCGGGTATCCTAAATATACGTTTCTTAACTGAAATTCATGAATGAACATAGATGAACTGCACCTGAGTAGAGTAGTTGAGCCTGTTGTTTTTCATAACAACTCTCAGAACGGATGTTCTTGAGCTCAGAAGCGAGAACTGCACTTGACCCGGACACGACAGACAGAAAAACAGGAGTGTTTCCTAGACAATAAAATATGTTGACATGAGGAGGATTTGAGACGATTTGTCTGTTTGAAGCATCTTCTTTTCCCATGAAGAGTCGGCGCAGACGACATTTCTTCGAAACGAGGAGACTTGGTTGAGTCGGCTAACTAATAAGCACACCCAGAAGTGGCAGGACTGACCACCATCACCAACAGCCACATCAGTGAGGCCCGCAGGGTTTGCAACACTGCTGGAAGAGAAGCGGTCCAAACTGTGTTGACACAGAGTGTGTTAGCAGGTTATGAACATTTGCGTCATAGGTACAAGATGCGAGTACTAGTTGATATTACGGTTTCTAGTTGAGCTCTTCCATTGAATAACTATGGTTATTACAATTGCTTCAAGTTATTTATATGATGCTAATAATCTTGCTTCAGCTTTCTAATTATTGTTTAGGTGCTTAGGCTCGTCCCCAGGATATGGATCCATGGAGGAGTTATGTTTCCAATTAGCTCTGTGACTAAAGGTTGCTTATATAACCATTCACAGGAGATGGGACAGCTTGAAGCCCCCACACCGAGTGACAATGTACCGGATTTAGAGGCCACCCGAGCAGATACACCATTCTCCCCTCTCGTATTCCGAGATGTGAGTCCTAGTGTATATGAATATGTAAGGAATGTATGGTTGTAGTAGTTGCCCTTAGCCCACAGGGCCACATATGTAAACAGTTGGCTACGACCTTTTGGTTTATATATATGTATGTCTGGTTGGGTTCCCTTATGATTGCTTTCGCACAGTGATCTGATGTGATGTGTCAATTCCTTGCCTAACAGGACGATCATCTAGGGCTTATGTAAGTGGGAAGTAAGACCCTCCTCCTCCAACACATATTTAGTGTTGGGGGGGGGGGGACCTTACATCAGGCGCCATACAGATCTGCGCGTCACAACATGCAAATAAAATACAGCAACAAACATGCAAGTATATGGCACAATCATCAAGCATGTTTCTAAGTTGAGCATGAAAGTAAAGGTGTCTATATGCACACCATGACTAAAGACGAAATGCTCTACTCATGAACTCTATTCCTAATAGCGGACTAGCATATCATAGGCCATTGAAACCATAACAAGCAAACACCCAAACTTCCCACTCAAGTCGGTAAACAGCTAAGCACGAAGGGTCACACTAGTAGATCCTACATTATAAAACCCGAAACAATAACATAACTCATGATGATTCTCTCTCGCTATGTACACGACACGTCATACTCACACGTCCTTTTTATGTCGAGCTACACAACTATTTTATCAAAAGCGACAAAAGTTTAGTTTTCCCCACACTCTCAAACGTAGCGACATGAGGGCCATACCTACAACCATCAAAGCAAACGTGACAGGGGAAGGCCTACTTGACCTATGTCCTCAAAGCAGGAACTATAGTCCAAAGGCCCATCAAAGGCCCAAACACAAGTATAATGCACTCAAGGCAATCCAACAAAGACTAGGAACACACAAAACTCCAAGTCCCCTAAGCATCTCACCTGTCCGGACTATCGACAGACTCACGGTAGCTACCATGGTACATCATATAAAAGGGATCCACCCTGATGAGTCCAAATTATATACCCTTTTTAGGACTCATTTGGGCTTATTTTCACGCAGGTGCACATCACTTTTCACATATATTCTATTATTTATTGATTTAATGTCATTCCACTCAATGTGCACATTTCTAGCCCAATTTCGGTGTAAAATCTTATATTTCTTATTTCTGAGTATTGTGTTGTGTTTAGTTATTATTATTGAATGCGTTAAGTGCCATGATCAGTGGCCCGAGCAGTTCTCCTGCTGATGCGGGCTTCATGCAGGTGTTCCGGGTGCAAATCTGCCCAGAAATACTGCGCACGACCACTGGCTATATTGCGCACGACCACTGGTCGTGCGCCACTGCTCGTGTGCACTTAACCACTAAATTTCGAGACCTGTCTTGCCAAACGCACGACCACTGGCTATACTGCGCAAGATCACTAATCGTGCGCCACTGGTCGTGCGTATATTATTTTTCTGTGAATTTTGTCTTGCAGGTTTTCTGGCACAGTGCACACGACCACCAACTTCTAGTGTGCACGACCACTGGTCGTGCGCCACTAATCGTGCACCCTATTTTCTATAAATACGCAGTCCCCAAAATTAGGTTGGACGACACCCTATCTCCGCCGTTTTCGAGCCTTGTTCGCCTCTTCCGCCCCCTGCATCATCTTCCACCACCTGGAGGTACTCCGTGACTAGTCTTCACGCCTATCTTGAGCCCGAAGATTATCTCGGCCGCCTCCATCATCCAAGTGCTTCAAAGAGAGGATTCCACCGTCATCTTCATCACCAAGCAAGAGTTCTTCGCATTGAACGTGACCGGATTGTTGTTTACCGGAGAAGACGGGTCCATTGGGAGGAAGTGACAACCCTCCTCTACCCCAGGCGATGGTTGGGACTGAGCTAGGACGCGGATTGACAACCCGACGATTCCTACCGTGAATCTACAACAAGCCTCTGAATTCGGTCGTATCTCTTGCCTTTTTCTCTACTTGTATGGATGTATATGAATGTAATCTTTACTATTTGATGATGTATGCCATTCTAGACTCTTGATTTATAGTGTTATTTTCATAGTTGTGAAAATGCTTATTTGTGTAGAATGTGCTTGAAGTGCGCCGATTCCACACCCACTCTATTCCACTCCGCAAACCCGTCATTCCATTCCGCGAGCCTACTCTTCCATTTCGCTTGACTACTCTTCCACTACGTGAGCCTACTCTTCCATCCGCCAAGCTAAGCGGTGCTAACGGCCCGTATAATCCATCTCAACTCCGCCGGTGCGAACCATTCCATCTGCAAGCCTACTCTTCCATCCACCTTGCGAAGGAGAGCATAGCGGCCTGCATTGTAGTGTTAATTTAGTTTCATTTATTTTGCTTTCCACAAACCAATCCACCTTTTCCGCAATCCATTCGATCTAAAGGACTTCGATCTCAAGTCCTTCCTCGATAGTTAACTCCACCTTACTGTGTTCCTTTGAGATTCAATACTTGGGGATTTACTTCCTCATATTATTACTTGACAACGAGCGATTTACTGCCGTTCAGACCGCATTTTGCTCCCGCCAATAAGCGGTGTAGGAATTCGCGCGTCAAGTTTTTGGCGTCGTTGCCTGGGAACACAGTCATGTGAGTTTCTGTAGAGGGAGAGCTGAGAGGTAGAAGTTCTTCAATTTGTAAATTGCATCTTTTTTGTTTTATTCCTTCCTAATCTATTTTATGGTTTTAAAAATCAGGTTTCTGTTGATTTAATTTTTCCTTCGTGCATACTGAGTTATTTTTTAGCTTATATTATTTGTGAATCCATCTTTGCACCAATATGTATGCTTATCAACAATGTAGATGGTGTAATTCGTTTAGTCATTCTAGTGATGTTTGTCATTTAGGAAGCCATAATTATAATCTGTATAGTTCATCGTATAGAGAATCTAGATCTTCATACAATGAACCTGCATATTATAATTATGCGTGTCCATCGCGAGCATCGCCTTCACCGGATGGTTTGGACTATCCATGGTCAAAACCTACCGGGAAGCGCTGCTTGTGCTGTCAGAGTCTTGATCACACATTGAAGGGCTGTGAGACATGGCCATTGCAATTGGAAGAGGATGATGAGACGAAACTCATCACCATTCCTCCATTTCCATATCATATTGATCCTCCAATCGTTGAAGACATATACGCCATGTCCCCACATCCTCATGGGAGCACGACAGATATGTCCACTAGCGTCGCTGGTGATCATTACAATGACATTTTGGAGTTTTCTTCCTCTACTGTGCCATCATTTCCTGTGGATTCTGTATCTGATGATATTTCTTCACTTCTATCGGACTCTATCTTGAGTCCTGTTTCTACTCAGATATTTTCTTGTAACAGTATGCATGTATCTTCAGCTCTTATTGTCGAATTTCTAGATGTGCAGGATGAGCCTATGGAGCCCGAAGCTGTGCCAAGTTGCACTGAGGAGGATATTTTCCTTAGTGAGGAGGTTTCTACCTCATCACCGGAGGAGAAGGTCCAACTCATCACCAAAGTTCATAGCTGCTCATATTCTTCCTGCAGTTCTCTTAATGTGGTCGACGATGAGTCTTTTGTGGAACCCGATGGGAGTGACACCAGGGCCACTCCTCCTGTGTTTGATTCTTTTAGTTCTTCATCCATTTATTTCCTAATCCTCCTAATAATACTGATAATGATAAATTCATCCTTCATGCTCCCTCTCCTGCTTCAATTTCTGATATTTCATATATCCCCCTGCAGGTGCATGAATTTTTGGACCCATTTTTGGATGATTCTGAGTGGCAGCCTTGGAAGGAAAAGCAGATGGCAATGATGAATTCAATCGCCTATTCTACCTCATCATCATTGCCTGCGTTTTCCTTGAAAGACTGGGTGCAGGGTGGTAAGCGCTACTTCATCCATGACCGCCGATTGGATGAGAGGAAGAGGATGAAGAAAGATGAAATTTGGAGATGGAAAGCCTCCGTTCTTCTTGTCTGCTACTGTTGGGTCTTCGAACCCACTTTTTTTATTTCTAGTTACTACTTTAAATCAACGTATAGTTGATTTCTCTGCTGGTTGTGTAATAATAATAAGTAGATTTTATTATTTCTGCTTTATACTTAGACTTTTATGTAAACTGCTTAATACAGGTATTTGGTCCACCTTAAGGAGGGTAAACAAAAGGGCTAATGGGAGACAACCCAATTTTGCTTGTGTTGCTTTATCTAATCCGCTAATGCCATAATATATTATTTCTGTTATTGCTTGGTGTATCCTTTTTTTGCAGGGTGGTGATCTTTTGGTGGCAGACTTGGATTTCCTTCGCAGTATTAATGTCAATCTTCTGGTATGCTCATATCTGAGCATAGGTACCCTCGTCCTTAGCATTTCCTTATTTTCATCATCAAAATTCATATGATTGTCTAATTCAAGTCTGGGGGGGGGGAGAGTATGTCGAGTGTTCACTACACGTGTACACATTTTAGCATACCAAAAGTATACTTTATTTTTGTCATATTATAGCATGCACCAGTTCACCCACACGAGCGCGCACTCATTTGTTTGTGTGCTTTCGTACACACTATCTTGGTTTGGAATGTGAAATAGGATGTTAGCTTAGGAATTGCAAATTGGAGTGCGATGTTGACTCTTGTAGTGCTCTAGTCGCATCCGCATGCTCCCATAGAAATTTGAGTAAAATTAGATTATCACTATGCTTTTAATTTACAATTAGTATTTTTGCGTAGTTTTTGATTTATGTTACTCATTTGGTGAATGTGACTGAAATTTGCGGTAGCATGATGTTGTGTGTAAGCGAGCGCTAGTTGTGCGTTGCTCGAGTCGGAAGGAAGGCTTATCTTTCTCGTGGGCTAAGAACTCGCCCCAAGCGACTCTTGAAGCATGGGTGAGAGCAACTCACTAAGTTGAGCGTGAAGTAGGCCATCTAGTTGGCTAGTTTGAGCCTTGTTTTCCATGACCTATGTGTTTACCTTTGCAAGCCAAGTTTGTGCCTACTCATCCTTTGTTTCAGCTCTTCCGTCAATCACCAAAGCTTGAAGCTTATCCTATTATCGCAACCAAGTAGTGAGTTAACTGAAATTATATTTCTTATTTAGGTGTGATGTATGGAATTATTATGATGTGAAAAAAATTATATTGTGTGCTGAACATATTTTTTGTAAATCAATTGGGGGATGAAATAATTAGAAAAAAATGAAGTTAGAAGTAAAATCTGAAAAAAAATTGAAATGAAAAGAATTCCCCTTAGGTGTAATAGAAAAATTCAGTTGGTAATTGTTTGGAGTAGGCTGTGTGCACACCCAGTATTCAAGCCAAGTCTGGGGGTGTGTCACACTAGCATCGTTCTTGGGCTTGTTCAGGTGTAGCATTGTCTTTTTGCTCATTTGGGTTGCGTAGTCGTCATGTTTATCATTGTATGTCATATCGTAACATAAGCCTCGTAAAAACCTGAAAGTCCTACTAATTCAACTTGTAAGTTTGCTAGCGTCGCGGAGAGAGTGTAACCGGGCAAGCCTATGGTTCTCGTCGTTGATGGATTTCAGCGGAGTTATCCCTGAATTCCGGTCTTTAGCAACACCCTCCTGAGTTGCTCGTTTACTTTCACACAGGGCAGGACTGCAAAATTCTTCATGATTCACCATCTGAGTACAAATAAATCTCTATTTATGCACTTATACTATTGTAAATTAGTTAGTATAGTTAGAATATTCTTTTACTAAATTTTTATTTGTATGAGTATGATACTTCACATCTTACTCTTTCTTTGCAATTCTCTACACTAACTACCATTTTCATATCCCGCCAGATTAGTTTGCTCGGGACGCGCAAACAGGTAAGTCTGGGGGTGTGATGAGTCCAAATTATATACCCTTTTTAAGACTCATTTGAGCTTATTTTCACGCACGTGCACAACACTTTTCACCTATATTCTATTCTTTATTGATTTAATGTCATTCCACTAAATGTGCACATTTCTAGCCCAATTTCGGTATAGAATCTTATATTTCTTATTTCTGAGTATTGCTGTGTTTAGTTATTATTATTGATTGCGTTAAGTGCCATGATCAGTGGCCCGAGCAGTTCTCCTGCTGATGTGGGCGTCGTGCAGGTGATCTGGGTGCAAATCTGCCCAGGAATACTGCGCACGACCACTGGCAATATTGCGCACGACCACTGGTCGTGCACCACTGCTCGTGCGCACTTAACCCCAAAATTTTGAGGCATGTCTTGTCAAACGCACGACCACTGGCTATAGTGCGCACGATCACTGGTCGTGCGCCACTTGTAAGATCTCTTTTCTCAAAACCCGTTCAGGTACTTGAAAACTCGAACCTCTCCCACATCGCACGGTTGAGGTGGATCTTCGCCCAGAATCGCTGCCTTGCGGTGTCACCAACACTCAGGTTGGCTAACACCGCTCAGCACCAACTCTGCCGGCTATACGATCATAAGTAAAATATGCCGAAAAGAAGTACAGAAATAATGGCATGTCCACAACCACATCATCATATAAAGATATAATGAAACAGAAAGTCCAAAAAGAGAAGTACAAGTAAAAAGGGCTTAAGCCCGATACATATCCAAAATAAGTACTATCTCTCTCTCTACAACATACGAAAACTACAACCAAACTCTCAAATGCGGAAATCTAACTATCTAATCATCGACCTGTGGCGTCGTGGTAGTACGCTTCATGCGCTGCTCAGGTCCTGCCTTCTCGTCCTGCTGCGCGCGGGACAACTCCGTCTCCTCAGACTCCTGCGGTCACACCGACCGTTAGTCATAAAGACTAAGACGTTTTGTCCTCGCCTCCCTCCACGACTCCTAGGAACCGAGCGGGAGGAAGAAGCGGAGGACAACAAGGGGTAAACAAAAAAGAGGTAACATGGCACTAATCTAGCAGGTATAGGTAAAGCAGTAAAACTAGCTAGCAGTATAGTGCATATAAATGACAGTAAAGTAGAGCATGGAATAAAGCAGTAATAGAAAGAAAATGCGGTGCAGTAAGTAAAACTAAACTACCATCACAGATTCGTACCTTAACTTATATGAACGCCCATACGACATATAAGTTAAGATGTCCAGGTAACCCATCATATAAAAGAGCCCACACTAATTTATATGATGGGGGTATGCTAATGTGAATGTTATGCTATGTTATGTTTATGATGTTTTAATGTGATTATGCAATGTGACTCACCCACACGACTCTATGCGCACAGACCTTTATAGTTCCCAATTTGTTTGAAAGGAAGCCAACCTATCGGGTACCGACCGTTGTGGCTCACGGTGGCAGTGGATCGGGCACTCCACATCCTAGGCGGGTATGGTCACTACCAAGCCTAGACCTCATGTACGCCTCAACGCTAAGAACACAACAATGGAGCTCCTGCGTACTCTTGCTGGAATCCACCAAACTTTAAGGTCGGGGTGGGTTATTAGGGATGGTCCTCCAGACCGCGGTACACAAACTTACCGGTCCTCTAAACCTCACCCTCACCTGAGTCAACGTACTACCGTCGGTGACACGACTAGCCTAGTACCGAAGACTCGCCACTATTTGAATAAGTAACAGGTGTTTAACATGTCCACCCAAGCTTCCGGCTCAGAGACTAACACACAAGCTGATCCAACCCATCTCCTTCCCGGAGGAGATCCATACCAGTTTGCAGACCTACTTAGGTTACTCTTGCCTACAATTTAGTTAGTGTTATATTTAGGCTGAATCTTGGACTTCCCGCGGTGTACTCCGTAAGGGGCCCCTAACAGTACTACAGATCAATGGGCTCAACCCCACTATCCTCCTCAAGACAATTACTTTAGTTGGTGATTAACGTTTGGTTCACCCCTCATCATTTCATATAGTTAATGTGACTTAGCTCATCTCCCGTCCCACCCAATTGGGTTGGATGTGCCTCCACACCTCATATACTAACCCTGACACAACCTCACAACTAACCCTAGGATTGACCTTCCATGAATCATTGTGTGCTATAACTCAATTACTGATTGTATATAACTTCTAAACACTACTTAGTGGTCTGAATTGTCTAAAACTCAAAATTCTGTATTTACTAAACGCAGACCACTAAGTTGAACTAACTATCAACCCCATAAGGGAACCCTTCGAAAAACTCATCACCAGGGTCTGGCATAATTATACTAGGCACCCACTGACCTTAATAAGGTATGCTCCAATTTCCATAATTTTCCATATTAATTTGTTATTTAATATAATTTAAAGCATTTAAGGCCTTAAGTCAAATTGCGCATGAACTACCCTTAAAATGATTCTTCATGCTACATGAAAATTATCAGTAAGGTAATATCCCAAATCAAGGTGGTTCACTGAGTTCCATGACCCTAGGGAATGATTTGGCCTACTAAATCATCATAGTTGTATAATTACCAAAATGCCACTATAATTAGGAAAAATAGTAATTCACTTCTAAAAATTCTCCAAAAATTACCTAGTGTCCAGATGGGGACATAGAGTCCTCTGCCAAAGGATTGTATTATTACCATGTGATTTGACATTTTAAAATGATTTAATACCCAAGTGATGTAAATTCCAATTTCTACATGAAGTACATGAATTTCAAATCTACAAGCTTCCAAACAATGGTCATGGGCATATAATAACATAAAATTACAGATAACCAAATATCATAACATTGCCCCATGATTTGACATTTTAAAAAGATTTAATTCTCAAGTGTTGTAAATTCCAATTTCTACATGAGGTACATGAAAAACAATTCTACAAGCTTCCAAACAATTGTCATTGGCATATAATAGTATTGAATGACAGATAATCAAGTTTTACAATTTTCCCCCATGATTTGACATTTTTCAAAATTAAGTTCCCTTAAGCTAGCAAGCACCTAAAATTTCCTACACAAGGGATAATACTTCAATAAATCATAACAAAATTACTATAGTCCATTTTCATCCCTATTCAGCCACTGATAGAGTTTCAAAACCATACAAGGTCATATGACCATGCATTTTATTTATTTAAGAAAAAGGGTGGCAATCTCATTATTTAGGAGAAAAATACTTAAATGCCTCTAAAAATTCCTATTAAATTATCTAAGACATTTTATCCCCTTAAAAACATGTCTACAAAGTTCAGAGCCAAGGAAAGGACATTTGGTCATATGTCCTTCACAAATCCCTACTTTGCAACCTTAAGGGTTTACCTTTAGGGTTTTAGGTCACACCACCCTAATGGCTCCAAATGGCCCATTAGGGTATGTCACAAGCATTTGAATATCAATAACTACAAAAGCATCGAGATGGGAGGAGGCTAACTCACTCAACTCCTCAAATGGCCTAAACCCTAATTTGACCCCTTAAGGCCCTCCTTAGTGTTTCCCATTTCCCATATCAAAACAACTCGAAATGGAGTAAAAATTTAGGCAGGTACTACACATGCACTACAGAGCATGCCACCAAACTTTGGTGTCATTTGGACATCATATGCTCTAAAAATCAACATAATTTAAATATCTTAATTACCACAAAAACCCTAGGTACAAGTGTCCACCAAGGGCTGTTATTTGGGCAGGGTATGCCCCTAGGGTATACCAACCCATGGTTAAAAGAACAGCCTCAAAGCTTGAGGGGTTTGGGCTAGGTAGTTAATTTAGTGGACTGACCTAGTGTAGGACCAGTCCTAGTAAAACAGCTCCCTAGGGAGCTGTGGGTCACCAAATGACTTGAACTCAAGCCCTAATGAAAGTTAAGACCCAGGCCTACAATTCTCATGTTGGGCACTTTTTCTAATTCAGCATTTAAGAGGCCCTAATTTTCATTTGAAGTGGACTGATTAAATGAAGGCAGAATAGCTAATATATTGAATTAAAATTAATTAAAGAAATGATCTAGCACAGATCTTAAAGCACATCCAGCAGCAGCGACTCATCTTCCTCCTCCAGCCAACGGCTGGGATTTAACCGCTCTGGGCCGAATTACTCCTCCATTTCCCGGCCACCTAGTGGCCACCACAGCCGGCCACCACGGCCGGCCACCACCTCCACCACCTTCGTGGTGGTCGGGGATACAACTTCCCGACGACATGGCGGCCGGAGGAGGCGTTTTCCGGCGATCCTGAGTGTATCGATTTGAGCCGAAATCCATGGATTTTGGAGGTGGATCCGGGCTCAATTGAGCCCGATCCTTCAGCGTTTTGTGATGAGAAGCTAGCATGGGGGGAGGGGAGGAGAAACAAACTGTTATTGGTGCGTGGCAGCGGCTCCGGCGACGGTTGGCCATGGATTTGCCTTGCTCCGGCGACCCTGCTCCCGAACTCGTTTCTCCAGCAAAAGCTTTGCTCCAGGTGTCGTTCTCGACTGCTCTCTACCTCCTGAAGGTGATGGTGTGGTTCGATTGGAGTGGGGAGGCCTTTATAGGTTGTTTTGAACTTAGGCCTCCTCGGTTATGCCCCTTGCTGCCACTCTCCTGTAGATGCCAGCCTCTTGCTTCCACCTGGGTCAAGCTCAGACCCCCAACAATCAGGGAAGGCCCCTAGGTTGATTGGAGGTGGAGTGTAGAGGGGGGGATTGTTTGCTTTTGCTTTATGCCTTTTAATCACCTTTTGTCCCCCTCTCATTTGGCTAATCAAACTCAATGCTAGGGTTCAGTCTAGGGCTGATATGGGCAAGGCCTAAGTCCATGAGTAATGGTTAATTGGTGTTGGGGTTCCATTCAATTTAGGCTTGAAATTCACCTTAAAAGGCTAGGTTGACCATGGTTGACTTTGGTCAACCAAGGTGGGTGGGTTGACCCAACTTTGGGGTCATGGGTCCCTTAACATTACCCAGCCTTGGTTGGTCCATGGTGGGGACCCAATTGGGCTAATTTAGCCTTAAGATGTGATTTTGACCTAAATTAAGCTAGAGTTGACTTTGGTCAAATTGGTCAATTGGTTGACCAAGTGATGGGGCTTTCAGGTCCAATGAGTTCCTTAAAGTGTTTAGAGTGTGGTGGAAAGGTTAATTTGAACATTTGGAGTCAATTGAACCCTAATTGACTTAGTTTGGTTAATGTTGACTTATTGTTGACTTTGGTCAGTTTCATGCAATTGGGTCTCACCCAAGTGCAATTCTCAAGGTAATGGTCTTCCTTAGTGGTTAGGGTGATATAGGGGAGGTCAATTTGGTGAATTGAGGATCAATTGGCCTAAGGGAGTGGTATTGGGCTATGTTGATTTTGGTCAGTTTCATGCAATTGGGTCCAACCCAAGTGCAATTCTCAAGGTAATGGACTTCCTTATTGGTTAGGGTGGTATGGGGGAGGTCAATTTGGTGAATTGAGGATCAATTGGCCTAAGGGAGTGGTATTGGGCTATGTTGATTTTGTGTCCTTGGTGTGCACTTAGCACACTCCACTTGGTCCAAGAGCCTTAGTGGCCACTCAGCACACCACTCATGCCCTAATACCAACTAGGGGTCTAGAAGGATTGAGGATGTTACAAATCCCAATAAACAAAAGAAATATTTCGTCCTCGAAATTTGGGTTCGGCTCTACGGGTTGCAAGTACTTATATGAGTAAAGGATTTCAAAGACGTTTAAATTGTACCCGAGGTGATGAGTTCCGGGAAACGTTGTTGCATGAAGTCCATGGGCACCCAGCTGTGCTCCTCTTGCCCATGATTGAACTGTAATAGTCGGACATCAGAACCTCCTTCCACGGAAGAACTCAGACCTCTACTATATGAGAACTTAAACTGAAGCAACATTCTTTACCAAGACTTATCATGTCACTTCTGCCATTCCTTGCTAAGATTGTCGGCAATATTCCCACTAGGGGTTAATTGGAGGTTTAACCCGCCGCTCAGACCATTGTGCCATTAATCACAATGCGGGTTCTACTTGCTCCATCCCGGTAATAAATAGGAAGTAGACACTTCAAAAATCAAAACAAGTTTACCAGGCGTGGGTGTTATCAAAATCACTACATCCCCTGGAGGAGGATCTACCTGTAATACATAAGATCCTACCGAGTTAATTTATACTATCATGCCGCGCTAGATGGCACCGAAGTTCTTCTAGTTCAACTTAACTTCATAAGGTTATATTCACGAACCATGATTACATAATACTCTGCTCATAAACCGATTGGCCAGGACGTGATCATTTAGTCAACCGACATTGTTTATTCTGATTCTTCACTATATGATTCCCTTACACGTAGGTGTTCACCACCACCTACACCAAGAGACCTTATCCCTTGACAGATGGGGTCTCTGCTGATAAACCGTTTCCGACTCCGCGGATACAAGGCCAGGTTTATCAGCTACAAAATAATAACATAAACTTTGATTACACTTGGGCCAGAGTCTCTTATGTCCTACGAATGTTACATGAGGTTAACGCTTCTACACGTTAAATAAATGTAAATAACCTCCATGCTTTCCTTGAGGAACATAACGTCTATAGTTTAAAATGATGTTCGTGAAATTACTCCCATCTACTTTCCATATCCATTTGGTTCATAACTCACGAGGGTAAAACCCTTTTTATCATGACATGATTTGACACAAATTGATTTCAACATGAAGGGTGTCTCATAAAAACCCATTAATCCTCGAGAGGTTTCATCATTTATATCTGGAAATCAAACCTGTCTCCCATATTTTTGAATCTTCCTAACTAGGATTATAATTCTTTGAGAAATTGTAAATTCTGGTTCTTAAGATCGGAGGATTGTATGTAAATTATATATCATTCGTCAACTTTCGCTTTAGATTTCCAATATCGAGTGGGCTAAACTTTCAAAGCCAAGTAGTCTCATCTCACTTAAGCTATAAATTATGGATTAAAGGCTTCATCATAATGACCCTTCTCTTAGTTGTGTCGTCCAAAATTACATCGGTAAATCTCATTAAGTAATCTTAATAATTTCAGGCGGGAGTTGATGGTAACAACAACTAACCGTTTAATTCAACTCTCAAATCCTCAACATTTTTGTACATGATGGTTGTTGTCATTTTTCCAGAGATCCGAACATAGTAAGATTCTCCATCCTAGCCCTAAATAGTTTATACCATCATATTACAAGATCCAAGGAGTCACCTTCCTAAGCTCTCCGGTTGTGCATAAACCAACTCTAAGAGTAAAATGGTCTTACCTAAATTTTCACCAAGGAGAGGGCTTGAATTTCAGTTAAAAGTACTATCTGAAAATTACCTTTGAGAGCCCTGAAGTGTAAGAAACTCTAGTTATAATTTTTTACTTGCGAAAACTTGATTCCAATCCTCAAAATCTCACGATGTGACACATTTATCCCAAGCTACTAAACCTGGTATTCTTCTTATTTTCATTACTTGATTAAAATGAGACATTTGATCGGACGTCAATGTTTATTATTTGTTCTGGTAACTCTACAAATCGATGTCTCGAGGTTAAGAAGGTGTATTTACAACAATACACTAGCAAGTTTGTTACGATAAACTGATTATTTCTCATGGTCCTGAGAACTTATAGCCCTGACTTACTTCTAACCATTCTAAATCTTACTTGGTCTTGCACTGAATTGCCGTTTATGACGTTCTTCCCTTGTGACCGGTAAGAGCTTGATGACCAAACGTCCTTATAAAAGACAAGACCACATTGCTTGGATCAGGAAGTTAGTGAAATTCCCAAAATTCTTAACCTGACTTTCTTGATTCCGAGAGTCTTATGCCCATACACTGGACAACCCTTTACGTATAATCAAAAGATTAACAAGTCGATCACTTTTGTCGACTTAGAATCAGCCTTGGAGCAATAAGATGAGTACACACTCACGTTTGAAGTGCACTATTCGCCTAACTTGCCAGTAAAACTACAGCAGTCCCAACTTGGTATAGACAATCCCCGCTATTTAAGGTGAAGTAATTCTCCAAGGGTCTCAAACTTCTAAGGAGGGTTGATCTACAAACCAAAAGTGTATGAATGAGATCTCGTCATCACCCGAGTATTATTAATACTCCAAACCCCGAGCTTACTACGTAAATGTCACAACAATTTCTAAATAAAGTCTAGGAGGCAATCCAAGTCGGTATTTTATTGGCTCAATAAACAAAAGGGATAAGTCCCTACCGATTTGGGCTAAGTCTCTTCAATACTTCTACGGTATATTCATCTTACATACGTACATAAACTTTAGGGCATATAATCTCTGACTTGGTGTTCCACCCTGAGACATAATGTTATGATAAGACTTAGGCTCCCAATGTTATAAGTTATGCTAACTTTTCCGAGTTCCTTATATGATTAACTAGGAAAGGGTGCCTTTTCAAAAATATATTCAAATTCTAACTCGACCTCTGGTATTTTATGGTGGCTGTCTCAACGTACTGTAATGGGAAGTATCAAGTTATGGTAACGGGTAATGCTTATGGGTCTTCTATTACTCTAAGAAGACTACAGACAGCCGATCTCCTCGAGATGGTCCTACCACTTGGTAGTAAAGCGTAACCTTTAGCGTGAAAGTCTCAACGTCCAGACTTATACTAACTTCTTCCCTTAGTTACGTTGGGTATCCTTAACCTTCAACCAAATCTAGACCCGAGGTCGCTCTTTAGACTAGGATGCGTCACTAAATTGTCTAAGTAAGTCAAAATTTGACCTAACTTGTTGCTTAGTGGACTGTTTTATGTGATTTCATACATGGGCACACCACAGCTTCCGCTGCATAGTTTGTCCGCAAACTACACTCGAGCGGGGTGACCCAGTATGTTGTGGACTGTTCTCTTATGATCGTTCGTTCAGTGATACCATTTGTAAGATCTCTTTTCTCAAAACCCGCTCGGGTACTTGAAAACTCGAACCTCTCCCGCATCGCACGGTTGAGGTGGATCTTCGCCCAGAATCGCTGCCTTGCGGTGTCACCAACACTCGGGTTGGCTAACACCGCTCAGCAACAACTCTGTCGGCTATACGATCATAAGTAAAATATGCCGAAAAGAAGTACAGAAATAAAGGCATGTCCACAACCATATCATCATATAAAGATATAATGAAACAGAAAGTCCAAAAAGAGAAGTACAAGTAAAAAGGGCTTAAGCCTGATACATATCCAAAATAAGTACTATCTCTCTCTCTCTGTACAACATGCGGAAACTACAACCAAACTCTTAAATGCGGAAATCTAACTATCTAATCATCGAGTTGTGGCGTCGTGGTAGTACGATGCATCCGCTGCTCAGGTCATGCCTTCTCGTCCTGCTGCGCGCGGGACAACTCCGTCTCCTCGGACTCCTGCGGTCACACCGACCGTTGGTCATAAAGACTAAGACGTTTTGTCCTCGCCTCCCTCCATGACTCTTAGGAACCGAGCGGGAGGAAGAAGCGGAGGACAACAAGGGGTAAACAAAGAAGTGGTGACATGACACTAATCTAGCAGGTATAGGTAAAGCAGTAAAACTAGCTAGCAGTATAGTGCATATAAATGACAGTAAAGTAGAGCATGAAATAAAGCAGTAATAGAAAGAAAATGCGGTGCAGTAAGTAAAACTAAACTACCATCACAGATTCGTACCTTAACTTATATGAACGCCCATACGACATATAAGTTAAGATGTCCAGGTAACCCATCATATAAAAGAGCCCATACTAATTTATATGATGGGGGTATGTTAATGTGAATGTTATGATATGCTATGTTTATGATGTTTTAATGTGATTATGCAATGTGACTCACCCACACGACTCTATGCGCACAGACCTTTATAGTTCCCAATTTGTTTGAAAGGAAGCCAACCTTTCGGGTACCGACCGTCGTGGCTAACGGTGGCAGTGGATCAGGCACTCCACATCCTAGGCGGGTATGGTCACTACCAAGACTAGACCTCATGTACGCCTCAACGCTAAGAACACAACAACGGAGCTCCTGCGTACTCTTGCTGGAATCCACCTGACTTTAAGGTCGGGGTGGGTTATTAGGGATGGTCCTCCAGACCGCGGTACACAAACTTACCGGTCCTCTAAACCTCACCCTCACCTGAGTCAACGTACTACCATCGGTGACACGACTAGCCTAGTACCGAAGACTCGTCACTATTTGAATAAGTAACAGGTGTTTAACATGTCCACCCAAGCTTCCGGCTCAGGGACTAACACACAAGATGATCCAACCCATCTCCTTCCCGGAGGAGATCCATACCAGTTTGCAGACCTACTTAGGCTACTCTTGCCTACAATTTAGTTAGTGTTATACTTAGGGTGAATCTTGGACTTCCCGCGGTGTACTCCGCAAGGGGCCCCTAACGGTACTACAGATCAATGGGCTCAACCCTACTATCCTCCTCAAGACAATTACTTTAGTTGGTGATTAACATTTGGTTCACCCTTCATCATTTCATATAGTTAATGTGAATTAGCTCATCTCCCGTCCCACCCAATCGGGTTGGACGTGCCTCCACACCTCATATACTAACCCTAACACAACCTCACAACTAACCCTAGGATTGACCTTCCATGAATCATTGTGTGCTATAACTCAACTACTGATTGTATATAACTTCTAAACACTACTTAGTGGTCTGAATTGTCTAAAACTCAAAATTCTGTTTTTACTAAACGCAGACCACTAAGTTGAACTAACTATCAACCCCATAAGGGAACCCTTCTAAAAACTCATCCCCAGGGTCTGGTATAATTATCCTAAGCTCCCACGGACCTTAGTAAGGTATGCTCCAATTTCCATAATTTTCCATATTAATATGGTATTTAATATAATTTAAAGCAGTTAAGGCCTTAAGTCAAATTGCACATGAACTACCCTCAAAATGATTCTTTATGCTACATGAAAATTATCAGTAAGGTAATATCCCAAATCAAGGTAGTTCACGGAGTTCCAAGACCCTAGGGTGTGATTTGGCCTACTAAATCATCATAGTTGTATAATTACCAAAATGCCACTATAATTAGGAAAAATAGTAATTCACTTCTGAAAATTATCCAAAAATTAGCAAGTGTCCAGATGAGGACCTAGAGTCCTCTGCCAAAGGATTGTGTCATTACCATGTGATTTGACATTTTAAAATGATTTAATACCCAAGTGATGTAAATTCCAATTTCTACATGAAGTACATGAATTTCAAATCTACAAGCTTCCAAACAATGGTTATGGGCATATAATAACATAAAATTACAGATAACCAAGTATCATAACATTTCCCCATGATTTGACATTTTAAAAAGATTTAATTCTCAAGTGTTGTAAATTCTAATTTCTACATGAGGTACATGAAAAACAATTCTACAAGCTTCCAAACAATTGTCATGGGCATATATTAACCTAAAATTACAGATCACCTTGTATCATGACATTGCCCCATGATTTCACATTTTAAAAAGATTTAATTCTCAAGTGTTGTAAATTCCAATTTCTACATGAGGTACATGAAAAACAATTCTACAAGCTTCTAAACAATTGTCATGGGCATATAATAGCATTGAATGACAGATAACCAAGTTTCACAATTTTGCCCCATGATTTGACATTTTTCAAAATTAAATTCCCTTAAGCTAGCAAGCACCTAAAATTTCCTACACAAGGGATAATACTTCAATAAATCATAACAAAATTACTATAGTCTATTTTCATCCCTATTCAGCCACTAATAGAGTTGCAAAACCATACAAGGTCATATGACCATGTATTTTATTTATTTAAGAAAAAGGGAGGCAATCTCATTATTTAGGAGAAAAATACTTAAATGCCTCTAAAAATTCCCATTAAAATATCTATGACATTTTATCCTCTTACAAACATGTCTACAAAGTTCAGAGCCAAGGCAAGGACATTTGTTCATATGTCCTTCACAAATCCCTACTTTGCAACCTTAAGGGTTTACCTTTAGGGTTTTAGGTCACACCACCCTAATGGCTCCAAATGGCCCATTAGGGTGTGTCACAAGCATTTGAATATCAATACCTACATAAGCATCAAGATGGGAGGAGGCTAACTCACTCAACTCCTCAAATGGCCTAAACACTAATTTGACCCCTTAAGGCCCTCCTTAGGGTTTCCCATTTCCCATATCAAAACAACTCCAAATAGAGTTAAAATTTAGGCAGGTACTACACATGTACTAAAGAGCATGCCACCAAAATTTAGTGTCCTTTGGACATCATATGCTCCAAAAAGCAACATAATTTAAATATCCTAATTACCACAAAAACCCTAGGTAAAATTGTCCACCAAGGGCTGTTCTTTGGGCAGGGGGTGCCCCTATGGTATACCAACCGATGGTTAAAAGCACAACCTCAAAGCTTGAGGGGTTTGGGCTAGGTAATTAATTTAGTGGACTGACCTAGTGTAGGACCAGTCCTAGTAAAACAGCTCCCTAGGGAGCTGTGGGTCTCCGAATGACTTGAACTTAATCCCTAATGAAAGTTAAGACCAAGGCCTAGAACTCTCATGTTGGGCACTTTTTCTAATTCAGCTATTAAGAGGCCCTAATTTTCATTTGAAGTGGACTGATTAAATGAAGGCAGAATAGCTAATATATTGAATTAAAATTAATTAAAGAAATGATCTAGCACAGATCTTAAAGCACATCCAGCGGTAACGGCTCATCTTCCTCCTCCAACCAACGGCTGGGATTGAACCGCTCTGGGCCAACTTACTCCTCCATTTCCCGGCCACCTGGTGGCCACCACGGTCGGCCACCACCTCCACCACCTTCGTGGTGGTCGGGGAAACAACTTCCCGACGACATGGCGGCCGGAGGAGGCGTTTTTCGGCGATCCCAAGTGTCTCGATTTGAGCCGATCCGGGCTCAATTGAGCCCGATCCTTCAGCGTTTTGTGATGAGAAGCTAGCATGGGGGGAGGGGAGGAGAAACAAACTGTTATTGGTGCGTGGAGGCGGCTCCGGCGACGGTTGGCCATGGATTTGCCTTGCTCCGGCGACCCTGCTCCCGAACTCGTTTCTCCAGCAAAAGCTTTGCTCCAGGTGTCGTTCTCGACTGCTCTCTACCTCCTGAAGGTGATGGTGTGGTTCGATTGGAGTGGGGAGGCCTCTATAGGTTGTTTTGAACTTAGGCCTCCTCGGTTATGCCCCTTGCTGCCACCCTCCTGTAGCTGTCGGCCTCCTGCTTCCACCTGGGTCAAGCTCAGACCCCCAGCAATCAGGGAAGGCCCCTAGGTTGATTGGAGGTGGAGTGTAGAGGGGGGGATTGTTTGCTTTTGCTTTATGCCTTTTAATCACCTTTTTGTTCCCCTCTCATTTGGCTAATCAAACTCAATGCTAGGGTTCAGTCTAGGGCTGATATGGGCAAGGCCTAAGTCCATGAGTAATGGTTAATTGATTGGTGTTGGGGTTCCATTCAATTTAGGCTTGAAATTCACCTTAAAGGGCTAGGTTGACCATGGTTGACTTTGGTCAACCAAGGTTGGTGGGTTGACCCCACTTTGGGGTCATGGGTCCCTTAACATCACCCATCCTTGGTTGGTCCATGGTGGGGCCCCAATTGGGCTAATTTAGCCTTAAGGTGTGATTTTGACCTAAATTAAGCTAGAGTTGACTTTGGTCAAATTGGTCAATTGGTTGACCAAGTGATGGGGCTTTCAGGTCCAATGAGTTCCTTAAAGTGTTTAGAGTGTGGTGGAAAGGTTAATTTGAACATTTGGAGTCAATTGAACCCTAATTGACTTAGTTTGGTTAATGTTGACTTATTGTTGACTTTGGTCAGTTTCATGCAATTGGGTCCCACCCAAGTGCAATTCTCAAGGTAATGGTCTTCCTTAGCGGTTAGGGTGGTATGGGGGAGGTCAATTTGGTGAATTGAGGATCAATTGGCCTAAGGGAGTGGTATTGGGCTATGTTGATTTTGTGTCCTTGGTGTGCACTTAGCACACTCCACTTGGTCCAAGAGCCTTAGTGGCCACTCAGCACACCACCCATGCCCTAATACCAACTAGGGGTCTAGAAGGATTGGGGATGTTACACCACTGGTCGTGCAAATATTATTTTTCTGTGAATTTTGTCTTGCAGGTTTTCTGGCCCAGTGCGCACGACCACCAACTTCTAGTGCACACGATCACTGGTCGTGCGCCACTAATCGTGCGCCATATTTTCTATAAATACGCAGTCCGCGAAATTAGGTTGGACGACACCCTATCTCCGCTGTTTTCGAGCCCTATTCGCCTCTTCCGCCCCCTGTATCATCTTCCACCACCTGGAGGTGCTCTGGGACTAGTCTACACGCCTATCTTGAGCCCGGAGATCATCTCGGCCGCATCCATCATCCAAGTGCTTCAAAGAGAGGATTCCACTGTCATCTTCATCACCTAGCAAGAGTTCTTCGCATCGGACGTGACCGGATTGTAGCTTACCGGAGAAGACGGGTCCATTGGGAGGAAGTGATAGCCCTCCTCTACCCCAGACAATAGTTGGGACCGATCTAGGACGCAGATTGACAACCCGATGATTCCTACCGTGAATCTACAACAAGCCTCCGGATTCGGTCGTATCTCTTGCCTTTTTCTCTACTTGTATGGATGTATATGAATGTAATCTTTACTATTTGATGATGTATTCCATTCTAGACTCTTGATTTATAGTGTTATTTTCATAGTTGTGAAAATGCTTATTTGTGTAGAATGTGCTTGAAGTGCGCCAATTCCACCCCCACTCCATTCCACTCCGCAAACCCGTCATTCCATTCCGGGAGCCTACTCTTCCATTTCGCTTGACTACTCTTCCACTACGTGAGCCTACTCTTCCATCCGCCAAGCTAAGCGGTGCTAACGGCCCGTATAATCCATCTCGACTTCGTTGGTGCAAACCATTCCATCTGCAAGCCTACTATTCCATCCACCTTGCGAAACAGAGCATAGCGGCCTGCATTGTAGTGTTAATTTAGTTTCTTTTACTTTGCTTTCCACAAACCAATCCACCTTTTCCGCAATCCATCCGATCTAAAGGACTTCGATCTCAAGTCCTTCCTCGATAGTTAACACTATCTTACTGTGTTCCTTTGAGATTCGATACTTGGGGATTTACTTCCTCATATTATTACTTGACAACGATCGGTTCACTGTCGTTCAGACCGCATTTTTCTCCCTCCTATAAGCAGTGTAGGAATTCGCGCATCACACCCCTTGCTGCCACATTTATGGTGCGGGTTCGGTTAAGTCTGTTCTCGTTGCTCAGATCATCGTTTCACCAACACGATGTGGGTTCGACTTTACCTCGTCCTGTTCACTTAATCAGAAGCAAAACACATAATACACATAATTAAAATAGAAGCAAACCATGTTACAAGTTCTATCATATCTACCACACTCTGGGTGGAGATCTAATCAATTCACATAAGATCATACAAGATCATTCAACATTATTAAGCCACTAGATGACATCGAACACCTACGAGTTCAAACTCGATATCTTACGGATAACTCCATGACTATTGCTCACATAACATACTCCGCTCAAAATCTGATTAGGAGGGATTTGACCAATTAATCATCCAATATTACTTACGATGATTTTATTAATATCACGATCCATGTTATGCGTAAGAGTTCACCGCCACTTACTCTATAAAGAATTATCGCCTTATATGACATTTATCCCAAGCTTAGAGTTTTTCCCCCAACGCCGATAATTATGGCAATGATTCGTAAGACAAAATACCTAAAATCAGCTAAGCCTTATTATTGATTTATAGTTCAATTCTTTCGTCATCACTCACGTTCCTCTACAAACTACAGGTACAGATCACAAATCGACATGGTCTCACTATCAACCTAGGCCATACACAGATTCTCACGACCTCAACCAACATCAATTATCAACCCGTAAGCGAACACGAAAATGGAAACATGGATAATTATCCGATATAAAATATGCAATCAACATCACCGATTCGGACTTATCGTCACAGATAGGCTTCACACAGTTTGCCTAATCCGCAATCGTTCGTCGGATATTTCTAATGCAAAATATGTCGGGGACGGGCACAATCGACCCAGAGGTTCACTAGGACGTAGGAACCGTGGTCGCCCTAGGTTCTCTAATTAGAGAAACCAGGTGCCACACAATCACATCATAACACACATGCACAATCGAATCCTAAACCCGAGGATAAAGAGATCGTTACTTGCGTCCAATCCTTCCCGACCATTGAAACCTCAATGATTTGGGTGGAGAGTGGTTGCGGCGTGGTTTCCTTGCGTTGGTGGCGATGGCTCGTCGGTTGGAGCACTCTAGCTCCGGTGGCAACACACTTTCTCTTCTATGCTCTTCTCCCTTAATCAGCAACAACAACACGAATGACTCACTTCACTCGGTAAGGGCTTCTTTGACAACCCTTCGCGACAAAGATCACTTCGACAAGAGTTTCCTCGGAACTAGGATGGATTTCTGCAACCACGAATTTGGCACCAACCACTACAGCAAAGTGAGGTCGACAACGGCTCTCCGGCAAAGTGGAGCTCGACAAGGAGAGCTCGACGAGGAGGGCTCGATAAGGAAATCTCTCAGACAAAATCACATAGCCCTACCCTTCGCTTGGTTGGCCAAGAGAGAGAAAGAGGGAGGAGTTTGGTCGGCCACCTCCGCGAAGAGGGTAATAATGTCAGCCCTTGGATGAGAGAAGGAGGTTGCGGTCTTTAATGGTCAGCGCCAGGACAGGAGGAAGGCGATCAGTCCTAGCTGCTCATGGCGATGAAAGGGAGATGTGAGCTTCTCTTGACTGTGATTGCACCCGACGACGGAGACAAGAGGGCTTGGCTTTCCTCCTTCTCGATCGGCGGCAGCATAGAGGATTTCCGTCGGTCTCACGCGAAAATGGGGAGTAGAGATCGCTAGGGAAGGGGCGACATCGTTCGCTCGCTGAAAGGAGGAGGGGATCGAGCCCTAGCTTTGCGGCAGAAGGGAATAAGGAGAGGGGAGGGATCATGTGTTAGGATTAAACCTAATATGAACCTGCTAACCGCACCCCAACAACCTCTATCCGCACACCTACAATTGATATATGCACACCAACAATCGATATATGCACACAAACCATAGCTATCCGCACACCAAATTCATTTTAATACATTTGAGGCGCTACACTCCAGCTACTCGAAGATCAGCTTGACATGTATATTTATGACATGTGCGTTATCTCAGTTGAGACATTATCTCAGGTTAGATGTGATGGAATCCCCCTCAATTAATAGGAATTTTGGGCTGCGAATAGCCGAAATTACATATGTTCCCACAAACCCATGGAGAAAACCGCCGCGCCAACCGCCCCCATCCGCCGCGCCAACCGCCCGCGGTTGGCCATCCGTCGGTCGCCTCCGCCTCGCCGTCACAAGGGGTCGCGGTCAACCTCCAGGCCAGCCGCCGTCGCGCCTCGTGGCCGCACACACGCGTCCGTGAGGGCTCGCGTCTGGCATCCCGGCCGACTGTCGACACACCTCGTGCCCGTACGCATGCGTACACGAGTGCCCGCAGCCGGCCTCTCGGCCAGCCGACCGCTACTTCTAAAGCTGTCACTTAAAATCGAAAACTGTAAACCGAACTAGAACCAAACCAGAACCGCAAAAATCGGACTGAACCGTTCGCGAATTATTTGGGTTCCGGTTTGAATTTTGGAACCGTGAACAACATTGGTCCGGGTGTGGTTCTTTCATTTTATTATCCGGAATGTAACCGGAACCACAATATACAAGTCTCAAGCGATTTCAAGATTTTTAGAACCGATCTGAACCGGACCGAGCAGAACCGAACAACAACCCGTTTATTATTATATTGTTATTTTTTTATAATATATCTATATTATCTATACTTATTATTATGGGTGAAACTGGTGTGGTTTGAACCCAAACCGCAATCGCAACAAACGGGGTCGATTTTGGACTGAACAAAATCACACCACACCAAGACCGTGTTGTGTGGTTTGACATCGATGTGATTTGGAGCCGGTTTTTGCGGTGTGTACAACCCTGTATTCGCCGAGTAGGTTCTTGAGCCAAGAGGTATTTAAGAGTATCATTTCTCCGCGAGGTACCCCAGTTAGGGGGCTCGCCGAGACCAGCAGGGTGCTCGCCGAGACCCGCGAGGTACCCCAGTTAGGGGGCTCGCCGAGACCAGCAGGGTGCTCGCCGAGACCCGCAAGGTACCCCAGTTAGGGGGCTCGCCGAGACCAGCAGGGTGCTCGCCGAGACCCGCGAGGTACCCCAGTTAGGGGGCTCGCCGAGACCAGGAGGGTGCTCGCCGAGACCCGCGAGGTACCCCAGTTAGGGGGCTCGCCGAGACCAGCAGGGTGCTCGCCGAGACCCGCGAGGTAACCCAGTTAGGGGGCTCGCCGAGACCAGCAGGGTGCTCGCCGAGACCAGTGAGGTACCCTAGTTAGGGGGCTCGCCGAGACCAGCAGGGTGCTCGCCGAGACCTGCGAGGTACCCCAGTTAGGGGGCTCGCCGAGACCAGCAGGGTGCTCGCCGAGACCCGCGAGGTACCCCAGTTAGGGGGCTCGCCGAGACCAGCAGGGTGCTCGCCGAGACCCGCGAGGTACCCCAGTTAGGGGGCTCGCCGAGACCAGCAGGGTGCTCGCTGAGACCCGCGAGGTACCCCAGTTATGGGGCTCGCCGAGACCAGCAGGTTGCTCGCCGAGACCCGCGAGGTACCCCAGTTAGGGAGCTCGCCGAGACCAGCAGGGTGCTCGCCGAGACCCGTGAGGTACCCCAGTTAGGGGGCTCGCCGAGACCAGCAGGGTGCTCGCCGAGACCCGCGAGGTACCCCCTCTCCCCCAGTTCCGGGGGGAGGGGTCGGTCTGCGTTTAGCGTTCCAGAACAGCGGGATTTGGCTATCTGCAGGCCAAATCCGGGGGCATTTTGGTAACTTCGCAGGCAGTATTTGGTTATTCGCAGCCCAAATCAGAAATCCTATAAATAGGACCAAGGGGGCACCATTTGGAGGGATCTCATTCCAGGCTAGCTCTCTCCCTCTCTCTCTCCCCCCACTTTCTCTCTCTAGTGGGTGAGGAGAGCCTCAAGTGGTGCACAAGCTTAGTAGTGGCTTGGGAGGGGAAGTTCCTAAGGGGCTTCCGGGTATGTGGCGGGACCTCCCCACTAAGCCCTTGGTCCAGTCCCTAGTTCCAACACCTTCAACCTAGAGCTCTCCCTTGGGAGGAGTAAGGATTGGCCACCCCTCGGCTAGCTGAGGGCCCCGAACTCCACAAAGACTAAGTCTTGTTCGCAAGTCTCGGTTTCAACACATGGTGCGGTGAGCGTGGAGTGTGACCTATTCAAGAAACTCTCAAGATGAGCTTCATGGACGGAGGTGGAGGAAGCTCCGACCTGGGTCACTCGCAGCCCCCGGTTACTGGGGTGACGTTAGAGATGTTCGAAAACTTCAAGCGAGAGGTCCTGCAGACCTTTGAGGTTGCCTTCGCCATGATAGTCGGAGGCAGAAGAGGAGATGGTCCGGAGGTCCCACCCGAGCAGGTGGACGCAGGAACTCTCGGCCAACAGTCCAGGAAGGAAGTACCGGTGAGGGGGGAGTGGGGGGGGGGGGGGGTGTCATACCCCCACTCGCCCATCCTCAAGGGGGCGAGCTCAGGAGGGGGGCGCCCTCCCAGCTCGCCCCGCCCCTTCAAGGGGGCGAGCTCAGGAGGGGGGCGCCCTCCCAGCTCGCCCCGCCCCTTCAAGGGGGCGAGCTCAGGAGGGGGGCGCCCTCCCAGCTCGCCCTGCCCCTTCAAGGGGGCGAGCTCAGGATGGGGGCGCCCTCCCAGCTCGCCCCGCCCCTTCAAGGGGGCGAGCTCAGGAGGGGGGCGCCCTCCCAGCTCGCCCCGCCCCTTCAAGGGGGCGAGCTCAGGAGGGGGGCGCCCTCCCAGCTCGCCCCGCCCCTTCGAGGGGGCGAGCTCAGGAGGGGGGCGCCCTCCCAGCTCGCCCCGCCCCTTCAAGGGGGCGAGCTCCGGAGGGGGATGCCCTCCCAGCTCGCCCCGGCTCTTCTATCCCAGCCCCAAAGGGGGACGAGCGGGGAGGCATTCGGCCCCCACTCGCCCCACCCCAAAAGGAGTCAAAACGTTGGTGGACGAGGCCACCCGGGGGAGCGGCTACCCAATAACCCGACGAGCACAGGGGTTACCATCTCGACTCCGCGAGAGCAAGGAGGGGGAGGCTTCAAAAGGAAAAGATCCAACCGCCCGAGGTGGATGCAGGAGGAGAGGACACCTCCCCCACTGCCCCGGCAGGCTCGGGCGATCGGCCAAGGTAGAAGAAAGAATCGCTCGGGAGAAAGAAGGGGCATCCGAGCCGAGTTGCCTTACTGTAACTTCCATCAGGAGGAGGGTCACGTGACATCCACCTGCCCCGAGTTCTTGGAGACGAAGGGGACAAGGGGCCAGAAGCCGCAGCATCAACAACCAGAGGAGGTCGAGGAGGACCGTGCCTGGGAGTAGAAGCCCGAGTCTCGGTCCCCGTGCTTAGTTTTGTTTCTTTGAGTCCATGTAGTAGGATGAAGCATTTCCGTACTTGGTTTTCTTGCATGTAACCAGCTGACCAATGTAATAAAAGTTTTATTTTTCAAAATATTTTTCCCCTCGGATGGTTCCGCTAGCCGGGCTCTCTCTATCCGGTAGGGCAGGTTGACCTCCCAGGGAGGGTAAATATTTTTCCCCTCGGATGGTTCCGCTAGCCGGGCTCTCTCTAGCCGGCAGGGCAGGTTGACCTCCCAGGGAGGGTAAATATTTTTCCCCTCGAATGGTTCTGCTAGTCGGGCTCTCTCTAGCCGGCTGGGCAGGTTGACCTCCCAGGGAGGGTAATTATTTTTCCCCATGGATGGTTCCGCTAGCCGGGCTCTCCCTAGCCGGCAGGGCAGGTTGACATCCCAGGGAGGGTAAGCGACTAAGACCCCGAGCAGAGACCGCTGACCAGGCTCCCATCTAGCTGGCAGGACAGGAGATTCACTCGGTGAGGCAGGTGATTCATATCGGTTAAGGCCCCGAGCAGAGACCGCTGACCAGGCTCCCATCCAGCTGGCAGGACAGGAGATTCACTCGGTGAGGCGAGTGATTCATATTGGTTAAGGCCCCGAGCAGAGACCGCTGACCAGGCTCCCATCTAGCTGGCAGGACAGGAGATTCACTCAGTGAGGCAGGTGATTCATATCGGTTAAGGCCCCGAGCAGAGACCGCTGACCAGGCTCCCATCCAGCTGGCAGGACAGGAGATTCACTCGGTGAGGCAAGTGATTCATATTGGTTAAGGCCCCGAGCAGAGACCGCTGACCAGGCTCCCATCTAGCTGGCAGGACAGGAGATTCACTCGGTAAGGCAGGTGATTCATATTGGTTAAGGCCCCGAGCAGAGACCACTGACCAGGCTCCCATCCAGCTGGCAGGACAGGAGATTCACTCGGTGAGGCAGGAGATTCATGTTGGCTAAGAGTTTTTCCCCCGAAGTGGTCTCGCTAGCCGGGCTCTCACTAGCCGGCAGGGTTGGAAGACCTCTCGGGGAGGCTACGTATTTTTCCCCCGAAGTGGTCTCGCTAGCCGGGCTCTCACTAGCCGGCAGGGTTGGAAGACCTCTCGGGGAGGCTATGTATTTTCCCCCGAAGTGGTCTCGCTAGCCGGGCTCTCACTAGCCGGCAGAGTTGGAAGACCTCTCGGGGAGGCTATGTATTTTTCCCCCGAAGTGGTCTCGCTAGCCGGGCTCTCACTAGCCGGCAGGGTTGGAAGATCTCTCGGGGAGGCTATATATTTTCCCCCGAAGTGGTCTCGCTAGCCGGGCTCTCACTAGCCGGCAGAGTTGGAAGACCTCTCGGGGAGGCTATGTATTTTCCCCCGAAGTGGTCTCGCTAGCCGGGCTCTCACTAGCCGGCAGAGTCGGAAGACCTCTCAGGGAGGCTAAGTGTTTTTCCCCCGAGGTGGTCTCGCTAGCCGGGCTCTCACTAGCCGGCATAGTTGGAAGACCTCTCGGGGAGGCTAAGTATTTTTCCCCGAGGTGGTCTCGCTAGCCGGGCCCTCACTAGCCGGCAGAGTTGGAAGACCTCTCGGGGAGGCTAAGAGTTTTTCCCCGGAAGTGGTCTCGCTAGCCGGGCTCTCACTAGCCGACAGGTTTGGAAGACCTCTCGGGGAGGCTATGTATTTTTCCCCCGAAGTGGTCTCGCTAGCCGGGCTCTCACTAGCCGGCAGGGTTGGAAGACCTCTCGGGGAGGCTATGTATTTTCCCCCGAAGTGGTCTCGCTAGCCGGACTCTCACTAGACGACAGAGTTGGAAGACCTCTCGGGGAGGCTGTATTTTTCCCCCGAAGTGGTCTCGCTAGCCGGGATCTCACTAGCCGGCAGGGTTGGAAGACCACTCGGGGAGGCTGTGTATTTTCCCCCGAAGTGGTCTCACTAGCCGGGCTCTCACTAGCCGGCAGAGTTGGAAGACCTCTCGGGGAGGCTATGTATTTTCCCTCGAAGTGGTCTCGCTAGGCGGGCTCTCACTAGCCGGAAGATTCGGAAGACCTCTCGGGGAGGCTAAGTGTTTTTCCCCCGAGGTGGTCTCGCTAGCCGGGCTCTCACTAGCCGGCAGAGTCGGAAGACCTCTCGGGGAGGCTAAGTGTTTTTCCCCCGAGGTGGTCTCGCTAGCCGGGCTCTCACTAGCCGGCAGAGACGGAAGACCTCTCGGGGAGGCTAAGTATTTTTCCCCCAAGGTGGTCTCTCTAGCCGGGCTCTCACTAGCCGGCATAGTTGGAAGGCCTCTCGGGGAGGCTAAGTGTTTTCCCCCGAGGTGATCTGGCTAGCCGGGCTCTCACTAGCCGGCATAGTTGGAAGACCTCTCGGGGAGGCTAAGTATTTTTCCCCGAGGTGGTCTCGCTAGCCGGGCCCTCACTAGCCGGCAGAGTTGGAAGACCTCTCGGGGAGGCAAAGCGTTTTTCCCCCAAGGTGGATCTGTTGGCCGGGCTCTCGCTAGCCGGCAAGGTTGGAGGAACTCTCGGGGAGGCTATATGTTTTTTCCGTAATAACACTGTTAGCCGGATTCCCAGCGACACTCGTCGAATATGCAGGGTTGGACGTTTCTTTCCGAGGGTGTACCTCGCTCGAAAAGAGCGGGGATTGTGTACAACCATGTATTCACCGAGTAGGTTCTTGAGCCAAGAGGCATTTCAGAGTATCATTTCTCCGCGAGGTACCCAAGTTAGGGGGCTCGCCGAGACCAGCAGGGTGCTCGCCGAGACCCGCGAGGTACCCCAGTTAGGGGGCTCGCCGAGACCAGGAGGGTGCTCGCCGAGACCCGCGAGGTACCCCAGTTAGGGGGCTCGCCGAGACCAGCAGGGTGCTCGCCGAGACCCGCGAGGTACCCCAGTTAGGGGGCTCGCCGAGACCAGCAGGGTGCTCGCCGAGACCCGCGAGGTACCCAAGTTAGGGGGCTCGCCGAGACCAGCAGGGTGCTCGCCGAGACCCGCGAGGTAACCCAGTTAGGGGGCTCGCCGAGACCAGCAGGGTGCTCGCCGAGACCCGCGAGGTACCCCAGTTAGGGGGCTCGTCGAGACCAGCAGGGTGCTCGTCGAGACCCGCGAGGTACCCCAGTTAGGGGGCTCGCCGAGACCAGCAGGGTGCTCGCCGAGACCCGCGAGGTACCCCAGTTAGGGGGCTCGCCGAGACCAGCAGGGTGCTCGCTGAGACCCGCGAGGTACCCCAGCAGGGTGCTCGCTGAGACCCGCGAGGTACTAAGTCTTGTTCGCAAGTCTCGGTTTCAACACGGTGTACTTTCAATTTTTATAGCGATATAATTTATTTTCAATTTTACTCACATATTACTATTTAATAGTAATCATGAAAGACAAATTTAATTGTAATTGATAAATTTGTCAAATTGAATTAACCAATATATTAAAATTCTTCAAACAAAATTTTAATTGTAAAATAAGATTTCAAGAGCAACAATTCAAAGTTTTTTACCCTATGTTGAGTCGTGATCATCAGCAACATTAACATTACATCAGCATTACACGATCGTGATCTTTAAATTTCTAAAATTGGCGTGGTCTGGTGCAATTTTGTGGTTTTGCAGTTTCAGTTTTTAACTTTCAGCCCGACTTACTATATATTATACAAAAAGTACCCCCTTTGGTGTAACGCGAAATTATTTCTGCGTCCGGGCCTCAAACTTCGAAGTGCCTCTTGCAAAAAAAACTGAACGAGAATATTTTTTCCCTCTGGTTTTTTATTTTTGACCTCACACATTCATTCCGCCAAGTTTAGTTTTGGTTATAGTTGGAACAGATTGGAACCCGACCAAACCGCATAGAAACAGACCGAACCGTTAGTGGTCGGTTTGATTTTGGTTCTTGTTGAACCGTAATCGGAACCGTTAACACGATCGTTCCAAAAATTATGTTGAAACTGGAACTGGTCAAACCAAATATGGTTTTAGTTCTAATTTGAAGAGATGTTACCTTAGTGATTCAGTTCACCGTTTTAGTAGAACCGGAACCGAACTGAAACCGTGATAGCTCTGGCCCCCACTTCCTCCTCCTCGGCCGACCTCCCATCGTCGGGGTCTCGTCGTCGACCGCCCCCTCCGGGACGGCCTTCCTCCACCGTCGGATCGCCGTCACGCAATCTCCACCACCCGATCTACACATAACCAACTCATAATCACTCATCATGGGGGTTCACATAGCCAAAAATGATGATTTGTATGCGCATAATAATTCTCCTAAAAATATTCATCATAAATCATAAATTTCCGGCCTCCGAATAGTAAATTGCGTGGTTATGGTCTACGAATAACCACGTAACCACCATAACCACCAATGAGGCTTATAAATAGGACCCCATAGTCTCCTTCATTTCCATCTTTTCCTCATCTGACTCTGTCTCCTACACACGTGAGAGCTCCTGGAGGAACCCCTTGAAAATCTCATTCGCCTTTGAAGACTCCTTCGAAAATCTTCGAGGGCCTTGAAGATCCTTCGAAGATTTTTCTCCTCCTTCGAGCGCTCATGCGCACGTTCTGCTCTGCACACACTGTAGCAAGCGCCCCCACGCGCATTGAAGCCCTCTAGTCGACAACGAGTCCACCACTCCAGATCAATCAGTGCACCGCAAGAGTCAAGCCGCAAGCGTCGAAGCGCGCAAAATGCGGCGCTCCTTTAGCTTCTGAGCGCTAGAGGAAGACAACAAAACGCCCAAAGTGCAGTGCTACCCACTACAACAAGCAAAAAGACAGCTTCGTGAGAGGTGACATGTCTCCCTCCGAGCGCTTCTGTCTCTCTCTCCCTACAAGTTGTAACGAGGAGCAGTCTGTTGCTCTCGCATTCCCTTAAAATTAGCAGCAACCTAGAATAGTGAAGTTTGGTCGACACCGTCCCGACCATGTGGTTTTTCACCAATTTTCGAGTTTTCCACGATAAAAAAAGTCTCTTGCTGATTGCCCGCTCGGCCGCTCCCGGGCTAAGACGGCCCAATCTAGACCGGTAACATGAGCCTCGAGTGAGCCGCAACAAGAAGAATAAATGATCTTCCTCAGATGTTAGTGGAATTGAAAAAGGACAAATATTTCCAGTTAGTTTTTAGATTGTTGAAGTTGACATGTCTGCTACCAGTTGCACCTACTAGTGTTGAAAGAATGTTCTCTGCAATGAAAATAATAAAAAGTCGTTTGCGAAATCGAATGAATGTTGACTAGATGAATGATTTTTTAATTATTTATATTGAAAAAAATGATATTGATACAATTGCAAATGATAAAATTATCTCTCGCTTTCAGAATACGTGTCCACGAACACTCAGCATAATCATTGTTGATATTTAAATTTTGCAATATTATTGCTAAATATTTCTAAGTTTAAATTTATTATGCTCAAGCTTTACAAAATTTCTAATTCCACCACTGCGGTCAGTTATAGGCTCTATTTGGGTGAGTTATGTCATTTTAAAAGTAGTGACAAATGAAAATGTTAAATGGAGCTGTGAAAGCTATATTTCTAAAACTGAAAAGCTGCTTGGAAAAACATCATTTATAATCGAGTTCAAAAAAATGAGTTGTTTGATAAAATGTTGGTGGCTAGTTGAAGATTAATCACATTTAAAAATTCCAAAAATAAATTTAACCACAATTATGCACATCTATCTATTTTGTGCCTCCGGGAATATAATTATTTTTGTGATCTGATCTATTTATAACAATTATTTATTTAACTTTTATTTATTTATGTATAACATTTACAATGATCATCATTTATTTAAGCATCCATTAATTTATTTAACATTTATTTAAGCATCCACTTAAGCTTTCATTTATAACATTTATAATGATCTCTTGCACAAGATCATCTTCTCCGACGACTCGACTACTGAAAAAAACTCTTATGAGGAGCTCTACTTCGCCCATATCCTACAAGATCGTCATCTCCGTCGGGGACTGTTGGGAGTGAGCCGTCTGCGACACCAAAGCTTCAATACATGTGAATAGAAAGGTGAGATCCACGTAGAAATGAAGCTTGATTATATATTTTTTCCCGATCTTATTTCTGATCTCTGGTTCTTGCTCTTGTTCCTTTAGTATTGCATTGATCTTGTAATGATCATTTGATCTGCAGTTTGTAGTGTTCCAATTTTCGTAATTCTCCTTTGATCTTCTCCTTCTCAAGGAATCTACATCTTCCCCTATAGTCCACTTTGACCAAGCTCATGCTTGTAAATCAGGGCGCCAGCACGATCTTATCATCTCCACGGCTGCCCTCAACTTACTGACATGTTCGACGAGTAAGTCTTGTTGGGGCCCGTCACCAAGTCATCGTGATGCTATCAAAATCCCACAATATGGTCCTAAGGTGCGCATCCACCGGAGCCCTAAGACAACCTCAATGCCCTGAAGAGAAATCACCAAGAAATGCACATGCATGTAAATGGTACTCCTCCACTACGATATATCGGGACGACCCGACAAACTTCGAGGAAAGCCACCATACCATCGTTGGACACTGCGACGCAGAGGCGGCTCTGGGGGGTCAAAGAGAGATGAAGACATCGTGTTGTGTACTCACTGATGAAACTATGTGTACTACCCGAATCCATGAGACTGACCAACCTCTGGCCGACCACTATAATCTGCATTTGAATCGTATCCCCGACATGAGGACCGACAATAACATGTAGAGAAATCTCGGGCCCCCCGGATCCTCCTCATTTTCTTCGTCGGAGGGGACCTCAACCTCAAACCAGAAGAGGCGTTCGCAACGACCGGTCTCTCTCCTTGACCTTACTGGGCCCACTCCCAGATTGGGAGGGGGACGCATTGAAACCCTTGGAAGTTCCTTCGCCGCTATGACATCATAGGTGCGACCGATCCATCAAAACATCTTCCGATAGACATGTGTGAGGCTCATGGCAGTAATGAGGTCCACCAGATTTTGGAACTCCACATCCAGACAGAGATGCTCGTGAAGTCCCGCCGTGAAGATGGGCACCTGGTGTGATGGTGGAAAGGAAGGGGTGCAGGCAAACAACACCTGAACTACTCCAAGTAGTTGTCAATGGACCCATATGTTTGAAAGAGATGAGGTCTCCGATGGGGTTGCTGCGAAGGGGGGCCCAAAGCGCGCGGATGTTACAATTGACCCTAAAATCCTCCCATGTCAAATGAGGGTTTTCCTGCAACAACTGGGAAAATCACAGTTGGGTTGTGTTCATAGGGTGAAAAGATGTGACATTGATCCAATCCTCCCAAGGGGTGCGTTGATTGACAAAAAATTATTTGTGACGTATTATAACCAAGACAGGGGTCCTCACGTCGGTCAAAGAGAGGGGAGTTGTAAACTCTGTTCGAGGTTGGCAAACTGATCCATTGTGGGAGGAGCCCGAAACATGGTGCTATGGTAACGGCGCGACATCGAGGTGTGCATTGATGGCCTTGAGGATGACGTTGTTGTGGGTCACCATCATTTTCTAAAACGATTCCAAGAACTGAGATGAGGTAAGGCTACCTTCGCCCATGGAAGTGGGTCCCAAAAGAAGAAGATCGTTGGCGTGGGTGGGAAAAAGACCGTTGTTTATGTGGGTTGTGGTGGCTACGAACTGGACCAGAAGGTGTGGTTGGAAGGGAGGGGAGATGTATTCAGGCGGTGCGAGCGACGCTCCAGGTGTGGTTGGACGGTAAGTCCGTCGTCGCCCACACCGCATGAATACATCTCCCCTCCAGATGAGCGTGCCCCCCCCCCCCCCCCCAATCGGAGCTGTGCGCTAGAATGTCGTGGGCTAGCGGCTCTTCGGTGGAGGGGAAGGGCGAGAGGCCGTAGGGGAAAGATGTGTGCTCTTATACAAGTTGATATGGACCCCCGTTTGTGATCTGCTCCGCGGCTGGGTGAGATAGAAATAGGGGTGAGCATACAAAAACGGCAAACCATAAAAACCACCCGGACCGCACAAATCACACCGATTTTTAAACTGCACCACATAGTTTCGGTGCAGTTTTGAACTTTTACAAAGCGAGCGCGGTGTGATTTTCGGATCTTGAAAACCGCAGAAACCGTACTGCACCGACTAATTAAATATTTATAATTTTTCATAAACTTGTGACATATCACATATATCTAAATAAAAATATATATATTATAAATGATTAATTATCAATAGTAATTAACTAATTATATTAATGCATATAACACCATAGCATACATGTATAGGACGACCCAATCACGGACACGCTTGAAAATTGCAAATATTCTTAAACCCAATGCGGATGCTAGCCCTAGTTCGGTAGTGTAACATCCCAACTCTAAAATAGGGTCTAGCCGGTTCAGTTGAACCCTTGGAGAAGCTTAGGCCGGGTCATAGGACAACCACGACCCGACCTCCGTCACCTAAGGGTAGTCATTTAGAGAAATGACTGTTTTGGGTAGCATTGTGCTTCGCCACAACACCAAAGTAGTATGGTGAGCATACGCGATCTGAATTGACTTCCGTCAGTTGCGTTAGACTCGTATGGTCGATACGAGTGCAATCGAACTCGTTTCGTACCAATCCGAGGTCATTTGGCGAAAGTGACCGTTTTGAGTACCGTAGCGCGTCACGATGATGTAATTTCAGTATAGTGAGCATACGTGCTCCGAATTGACTTCCATCAGTTGCGTTAGACTCGTATGGTCGATACGAGTGCAACGAAATTTGTTTCGTCCCGATCCGAGGTCGTTTGGAGAAAATGAACATTTTGGGTATCGTAGTGCGTCACAACAAAGTCATTGGGGTACAGTGACCATACGTACTCCAAATTGACTTCCGTCAGTTCTGTTGGAATTATGTAATCAATACGAATGCAATGAAACCCGTTTCATTCCAATCCGAGGTCGTTTGGAGAAAACAACCATTTTGGATATCGTAGTGCGTCATAACAAAGTCGTTGGGTACAGTGACCATACGTACTCCAAATTGACTTCCGTCAATTCTGTTGGACTCGTGTAATCAATACAAGTGCAACGGAATTCGTTTCATCCCGATCCGAGGTCGTTTGGAGAAAACGACTATTTTGAGTAATATCGAGCGTCGCAACAACGCCACTTTAGAATATTGAGTAAACGAGCTCCGAATTGAAGTCCGTCAGTTGCGTAAGACTTGTACGATCGATACAAGTGCAATAGAGTCCACTTCGCTCAATTCTGATGTTGTTTAGTCAAATAAATAAAAATATTGCTCGTAAATTATACGAAACCTCGAGGTATGCGACGCTGAATTTTAAACCCCGTCGCATCGACGTTGACTTGACACTTGACGACTCAGACCCATATTGACCTTAACCCATAAGGGGGTGGGGCTATTGTAGTTGACCTTGGTCAACCCTCCTCAAAATAGCGATTTTTATAATCTTTAAATCCATTCCACCCAAGCCTCAACCCACCAAACCCATCCTCCCCCTATGAGATGATAAGCACTAATCCCAATGCCTACCTAATAAGTGGACTTGGATATTTATTTAGGTTTGGACCAAGGCTAGCTCCAAGCCTAGCCAAAACCAAACCTAAACCTAGAGAGTGGGAGGAGATATTTTGTTCAAGCCTAACCTTCTGCCCATACAAATACACCCCCTCCAACTGATGGCTGTCAGCTGTCTCCCCCACCCAACCATGGTAACTTGCTTTTACTCGGGTAAGAGAGAGAGAGAGAGAATGGAGAGAGAAGGAGGGGTCTCGACCTTCCTATAAAATAGGTCCCAGACCTGCTTCAGAAAAACACCTCCTCCAGAGCTGCTCCCTGAGGGTTTTCGAAACAAGCCCCGCCGCCCAACTTGCCCGCCGGAGCCGGAAAAGACGAGCCCGAGCCACTTCGGCCACCCCGCCACCTTCCCTCCTCAACCCTGCATGCTGGGCTCCCGATCCCTGCCAGGCTTTCAAGGGAGCCCTACCTCGCCGGAGAGGGGTCGGTGACCCCCCTCCGGGAAGCCTCAGGCGAGGGCACCCCCGAGAAAGCACCACTTCGGCGAAACCCGAGGACCGAGCCCTCTGAGGGCTCCTCCCGACGGCCGACAGCGGTGCCAGGCCGCCGGACCACCGCGGGAGGTGCTCCTGCCTCCGGAGGGTCGGCCGGAGGTGGTCGCACGCCGATCCGCAGGCCGGCCGACTATGGCGAGACCCCGTGAGCTCTCAGCCACCGCACTCTACAACTGTCGTTTGATCTCATCATTAAGATCCAACGGCGCTGATATCCTGGGCAATGATTAGCCCACCCCACAACGGATCGGTTCCAGATCCGCTGTGGAGTCCCCTCTGTGCGCAGTGAGGCTAGATATCAGCCGACCGATACGCTTCTAGATTCGTGTAGGTCATTTCTTATATGTTATGCATGTTTGAATTTTTTGGGGCTTATGCATAGATCAAAAAGAAAAATGTTGAACATCAAAGTTTTAGAACTCATCAATATCTACCGCCAGTAATTTTTTGATAATTTTCTAAGATAAATAGCTATTTTTAATAATTTAAAAAGGGGTAAATTTCTAGTTTTTAAATTATCAGAGGGCCTTAACATAGATGGAAAATTTGGAGAAAATTAGGGAAGCTTCCTAATACTAACTCACACCTACTATAATTATTTAGGCATTGTTGGAAAAGGTTTGCTATTTTTAGATAATGAAAATATCTATTTTAAATTAATAGAGAATTATTCTCTCTTTCAAAATGTCTCCAAAATTATGGACAATGTGAGGGCATGGTTCACACCCTATGGAAAAGTTTGAGGATTTTTAAAGTGTTCTTGCTATATTTGGAATTTATTTGGCGGTGATTGGAGCTTAAATAAATTAGCAAAATCTATTTATACCTCAAAAGGCCTTGGAAAATTTATGATAGCTCGTTATGGATGTTATCAACCTAGGATAAAAGTTGGATGATTTTCGGATATGGTCTACTATTTTAATAATCTTAAAATGGAATAATAACCCAACGAGTTGCGATTAGAATAATACTCGGACATTGGGAGCCGCCACTTTGGAGGATTTAAGAAACTCATAACATTGTGCCTCAAGTCCGCTTAAGCCATACTTAAAGGTTGCAATTAAAACCCAAGGTCAACAAAAAGGCAGAATTTGGAAGAAGCTCCTATGAACGGAGATAGAACAGAACTTTCCTCCTATGAACGGAGATGGAACCGAAGCCTCCTATATATGGAGTGAAGGACTACTAACCCGTTTATTCTATTGCACTTTCTTTTACTCCAGTCTCGTACTGGTCCCGCTCCTTTCAGTTTCAATACCTTCCTTTCAATTTCTTTTCAGTACCACTCTAGGTTCATACTGGTCCAGTTCATTTCTGTACTTTATTTTAGTATTACTTATGGTTTAGAGTTGACGTGAAGATGAGACGTTCCTTCAGAGTCAACCCTAAATAGTGCCGAACTGGTCGCTGCTTATAGAGCAGAGCGGACAGATCGATGTTTTGACTTTTCTTTCTTTATTACCTGTAAGTTAGAGTTGACGTGAAGATGAGATGTTCCTTCAGAGTCAACCATAAATAGTGCCGAACTGGCCACCGCTTGTAGGGCAGAGCAGACAGATCGATGTTTTGGTTTTCCTTTCTTTATTACCTGTAATTTAGAGTTGACGTGAAGATAGGACGTTCCTTCAGAGTCAACCCTAAATAGTGTCGAACTGGCCACCGCTTGTAGAGTAGAGCGGACAGATCGATGTTTTAGCTTTTCTTTCTTTATTACCTGTAATTTAGAGTTGACATAAAGATGAGACGTTCCTTCAGAGTCAACCCTACATAGTGTCGAACTGACCGCCGCTTGCATAGCAGACAGATCGATGTTTTGGCTTTTCTTTCTTTATTACCTGTAATTTAGAGTTGACGTGAAGATGTGACGTTCCTTCAGAGACAACCCTAAATAGTGCCGAACTGGCCACCGCTTGTAGAGCAGAGCGGACAGATCGATGTTTTGGCTTTTCTTTCTTTATTACCTGTAATTTATAGTTGACGTGAAGATGGGACGTTCATTCAGAGTCAACCCTAAATAGTGCCGAACCTGCCGCCACTTGTAGAGTAGAGCGGACAGATCGATGTTTTGGCTTTTCTTTCTTTATTACCTGTAATTTAGAGTTGACGTGAAGATGTGACGTTCCTTCAGAGTCAACTCTAAATAGTGTCGAACTGGTCACCTCTTGTAGAGCATGTTAAAATATTTGAGAGGGTTGGAGTTGAAGCAAATTAAGCGGAATGCTTCGCAAATTTGCACTTGAAAATTGACTATAGTTCCCTCTTTACAATGCGAGGTATACATTGCGAGACATAATTCATAAGAATCATGAAGGAGAGAAGCACAAGACAACAAAAACAACAAGTCCCGGTGAACTGTCAAATAGAAGCCGCCAGAGACCGCAGCGCCACCAGACCGCACGACGAACTCCTGAGACCGTGCGAATAGAAGCAGACGAGATGACCTGCGAACTGCCAGACCGCAAATTCAGACCGCACGGACTGCTGATTTATTCCACTACTGAAAACAAAACCTGTCCGCACTTCAGACCGCCAGACCAAGAGGTTGCCCGATCACTGAAGCTACCCGCGAACAGAACCAAAAAATTGCTCTAGCTGTCGCCTACCCGCAACTCGAGGTCACCTGACCGTTGAGGTCGCCTAATCACAGAGTTTGCTGCGAACAACAGAAGAACTATAACAATCCAGATCGCAGACGGAGACCGCTGACGAACTGATTATTCAAGCCGCTGGAAGGTCACCAAGGAAACAAACCGCACGCCGCTAGCCGCAGACCTGCGAACACAACAAAAGTTCAAACCGCTTCCAAGACCACACAACCTCAAATTGAGACCGGCACAAACAATCCAGGCTCTAGATCTTACAGTTCTCGGTTAAAAGTGATGGGCCCTGCACCCCTATTTATAGGCAAGACGACGTATGTCGTCACCACCCCAAGGGATACGATCACCTTCCTTATTGAAGCACGCGGTCTACATAAATAGACCGCGCGGTCTCTTCAAGACCTTATTGCACTAAGGCATAACTGTCCAAGAAGGACAGCTCGCCAAGACAACCCGGCAGACTGCCCGATCTCTGATAAGAACAGCATGAGCATCTGACCGACTAGAACAGACCGCCAGGATAAGCTCATGCAACCCGCAGATGAGACCGCCCGGTCTAAACCAGAACAAGGATACTTGGGCAAAACCAGCAGACCAAACACAGGCCTCCAACACCAGAGACGTGCGACCTCACCATCCAGGCCGCCACACCCAGCTCGCGGATTCTAGAGGCAAACTGCCAAACAGGGCGCGCGGTCTCTGCAGTCTCCAAAAGCAGATCGCCCGGACAGATCAATGTTTTGGTTTTTCCTTCTTTATTGTCTATAATTTAGAGTTGATGTGAAGATGGGGCATTCCTTCAGAGTCAACCCTAAATTGTGCCGAACTGGATGCCGCTTGTAGAGCAGCGTGACGAATCAATGTTTTGAGGTTTTATTCCTGTGTTAACCATAATTTAGATTTTACCGGAATATATTATGCCGTCAAAAAATATTCCTACGAGAGTATATATATTGTGCCTTCGAGAAGTATTCCTTCGGGAATATGATGTGTCTTCGAAAAATATTCCTACGAGAATATATTGTGCCTTTGAGAAGTATTCCTTCGGGAATATATTGTGTCTTCGAGAAATATTCCTACGGGAATATATTGTGCCTTCGAGAAGTATTCCTTCGGGAATATAATGTGCCTTCGAGAAATATTCCTACGGGAATATATTGTGCCTTTGAGAAATATTCCTACGGGAATATACAGTGCCTTCGAGAAATATTCTTTCGGGAATAAATTGAGCCTTGGAAGAATGTCGGATGGCCGATGAGTTTTACTCTAAGGCAACTCGCACGACAGACGGTCTGGGAGGGCAACCCGTGCGAAACTAATAGAACTACATGGGTCTGAGACCGTATGCAGGATGATACGGAGTACGTAGGCGGTGGTCGTGGGAAGACTACCTCGGTCCAATAAGAGTCCAGATATCCCCTCCCTTATAAATGTTATATTATGTCTGATGTTAGTAGGGGTTGAATTCTGTTCGTGGTTCTAATAACTTGTCTTTAGCACAGGTGTCATGTGTGGATGAGAGACAACACCCATGTGTGGATGAAGCCACAGAGCAGGCTAAGTCAGGTACAAGTTGTTAAGCCGCATTACCTTTTGTTGTACCCTACCTCACGTTATCTATATATTGGCAATGAATCCTTGATGGATAGGATTTAATGCGGGAGATATGGAAATTATTCATACAGGTTTTGAGTCTGAGATTTCTGTGATAGTTAATCTTCTGCTATAATACTACGTCTTCCGCTAAGTTTTATAAAGTGCACTCTGTGATGACGTCTTCCGCTAGAATACCGTTTCCTTACTTTGTTGGTGTGTAGTGACTTCCGCTTAACATCACCCCTAGGCGTGACAACGGAGTGTCTAGGAAGGGGGTTGGAGAAGCTAGTACCTTCACCCTTCGGGATCGCTTCGGCGTCTTGCTAAAAGGGTGGTGTGCGATAAGATCCCCTGGTCGGACCGTCGATTTGGGAGTGGGGGTCTTACAGGTAGTTCCGACTTCCTCCTCTCAGTCTTTTTATTTCGATTCGACGAGTGATGAATCGATGACATAGAGACTCAGAATCGACGACACAGAAACACAGCTCCTCCACAACTTCACTCCTCGACGGGCGAGGATTTCTTGACTTCTCCTCCAATCTTCTTCGCGAATCACAGTTTTTCGGCGAAGAATTGACCCACGGTTGATCCTCCTACTCATCGTTCACTCCACTTGCGATGGTTCTGCTCCAGAGACTACTCCCGTGATTGGTGAGTGGTGCTGAAGACTTAATTTTTTTCTCAAGTTACTTGTAAAGGGGAGCGGTGACCTGTCACTCTCCTAAGAACTCTAACTCTTATAACCGACTATAACTAGTGAATTTTGTCAGAACTGAGTCTGACCCCATGGTTTTATCCCTTTTCGGGTTTTCCACGTAAAAATCTTGTTGTCTTCTGATGTCGGTTCTCTCTTCACGTAAAAATCTTGTTGTCTTTTGTTGCCAGTTCTCTCTTTGACTGTTTGCGCGTTTAGCTAACTATTGAGCTAAGATAGTCCAATTCTTTAGGCCTGTTGGAGCGCTATGTAACACCCCTATCCCTTGTAGATCCTAGTATGTGTTAGGGCATGGCATGTGGTGATATTAGTGAGTTAAGGCAAGAAGGTGACCTTAGGACTTATTGAGTTAAGGTGAACTCACATAGTGCCCACAAGGGAGCACAAGTCAACTTAGGTCAAACTACCTCAAATTGAACTCACAGGTACAAATTGACCTCATCACTGTGTCCCTAACCCTAAATAAGACCCAATTGACCAAAAGCCCATTAATTGGTCAACCAAATTGGTCAAATTGACCAAAGTCAAACTTAGGTCAACATAACCCAATTCAACTCAAATTGGCTCAATTAGACTTTATATGGCCAACTTGAACCAACCACTACTTGACAAACCCTTAAAGAAGTTCAACTGACCAAATGCCCCATCAATTGGTCAATCAATTGACCCAATTTGACTAAAGTCAAACCTAGCCCAATTTTGGTCAAAATCACACCTTATGGCTCAATTAGCCCAATTGGGGCCTCACCATGGCCCAATGAACATTGGGTGATGTCATGGGTCTCATGACATTCAAGTGGGGCCAGCCCAATCATCAATTTGACCAAGACAGTCCCAAAGTCAACCTTGGTCAACATTAGGCCTAAAGAAGAAAATGTGAGCCAAAGTAATTTCCCAATGGGTTAAGGCCTCAACCCAAGCCCATACAGCAGCCCACATGCCCAATGACAACCCATGCCCTCTGATTTTGGAGAGAGATGACATAAGTAGGCAATTTAGTATTTTCCCTCAATTTGGAATAAGCTAAAGAGGGAATTGAGCAATGAGGGGCACAGAACTCTCCATTCCTCTACCCAAGCTCATCACAGAGCCCACCAGAGGAACTCCGGCAGTTTTCCAACATTGGGGGCCACTTGGCAGCTAGGAGGAGCATCCAATGTTCATGGTCGACCACCCCCTTAATGGCTCTTCCATATCTAGCCAACCACACTTCAATTCAACTTCACCAGCACCGTCAGAGAGCTGAGAGGAGTCGAGCAAAGCCTTAGCTTTGGAGGATTGGCCTCAGGATCCCTGTTTGGAGCAAGCTCGATGGAAAACACCATTGCCATGACTCACCCTCACAACACCTGTAGCCAAGCTCGTTTAGAGGTTCGTTTCTCATACCTCTGTGCCAGCCTTCTAGCTCATTTAGGAGAGAAATCAGGCTTAATTTAGCCCGATTCCATGTGAGATTTGAGAGAAATCCTGAGCTCCTTTTCCTTGCTTGGAATCGTCGGAGAGGCAGTTTTCGGCCTCCTTAACGCCGCCAATCAATGGACACCACCTCAATGGAGGTGGTGGCCGACCGTGGAGGCCGGTGGTTGGCCAGGAAATCACCTTTCCTCAAGTTCCAGCTCCGGTAGATTTGGACCGTTTGCTGGAGGAGGAAGAAAGGCAGGAGCCACCAGATCTGCTTCTAGATCTGTGATAGATCAGCTACACGCAGACCAAATGATTTTAATTAAATGTGTATTCTGTCACATATTAATCCAGTGACTTCTAGGCTGAAATCAAGAGCCTTAGAGGCAGATTTAGGAAAAGTGTAAGGTATAAAAGTTGTAGCCTATGGTCTTACCTTTCTAAAGAACTGTGAATCACTTGATTTGGTGCCCTAAAGATCCCAAAATCTCAGTTTTACTGAGGGGTATCTTAAAGGTGCCCTAGACCATATTTTATGAATAACTTTTCCTAAGTTGTTTGCATAGACCTAAAATTTTGGCCATAAATGAGTGGTACATAGATGGACCTACCATCAAAAAATCAGAATTTTTGAATGATATTTTTCTATAGCTTATGCAATAATTTAATTAAGCATGTATGAGTGATATACATGGATTCATGAACTCAAATGGACCCAAATCTTGGGCATAATGTTAACTAGGTTATGTTTGGTCACTGTTCAAAAATTGGGACCATTTGGACCTCTGCATGTTGGTATATTCCACTTGCATGAAGCTAGTAGATATGACAATGGTGTGCATTTAGCACCAAAGATGTATTTGGTGAATTTATTCAAAATGGATTGCTACCTGGCAGTGATATTTTGTACATGCATGTAATATGATGAAATGTATCATTGATAAGCTTTTTGAAAACGAATGCTTATTTTAAACACAAGAGAACGCGTCGGATCAAGTTGTATAAAGTGAGTAAAGATCGTCTCCACATGGAGGTGATAAATTTAGAGCTCGCAAATACTAGCTATGGCTTTTCTTTAAATCCAAGCGATCGATAACAGTGATTTTACTTAAATAAAAACAACTATGAGTAACTACTTCTAATTAAAAGCAACTATGCTACTTGAGAAATTGTTTTCTAATAATTGGGGAAGATAATCTTGTATTGCGACATCCTTTGTATAATGCAATGAAGTTATGAAGATGACTTTGTGACGAACGTTTAGTGAAGAGCCTTATAATGATTTGAAATTAGAAATCCGTATCTCTCGATATCGAAACTCCCTAATCCTTAATGTCCCTTGTCATCTCTAACTAAGGTGAATTAAAAGATTGCATTAAGCCTACAAACCCAAGTTGCTAACACCAAGAGGAAATCTCTTTCACTCTTCAAGCGCTATATCAAATCTATGACACACTTGTGCAACTCGTTTCTCAATTTATGGAGCGCAGTAGAACGATAAAACTTTGGCCAAAAGTTCTAAGATATAGATCATAGATTTGATAAAGAACACTCACAAAACCATTCACAAAGTGAAATTAAAACACCCTCATTTCATCATACAAAGTACCATCACAATACAAGATTAAGGAAATTAGTTCATACTCATGGAAATACAACCCAAAATTAAAAAAATCTTACAGAGCATCATGGAAATACAAGTCCCGAATGAACTCTCCTTCCTTCCTAGCCGAAAATCCTCTTCTTACTCCTGGTTCTTCGAATGTCCAGCCTCTCTATTCTGGCCAAATAATTCCCTTTTCCCACTTCCTTGCCGTTTTTCTTGTCCAATCCGGTCGACTCCCATCCATGCCTTTCTCTTGTCAATTCAGGTCAGCCCTCCTTCTCTCTCCATCGAGGCTGGATTCATATTTTATCCTATCTCTTCTTTAGAGTAGAAGGCGGGCCCACTGGATCTGAGAGTTTTATTTGTTACATACATCCAAAAATCAAGTACGTCCCAATTAAAAGCATAAAATCTGCAACCACAAGTTTGTAACAAATCGGCTGATTTGTTTCGGCTTTACAATTAAGCTTATCATTCGACCCACAATAGGATTTCTTCATAATACCTGAGATAAATCATGAAAAAGTGCTGATAATGACTAAAAATATGAATCTTTCATCATTATCTCAGTTTTGTTCTTGTTTATCGCACATCATGACAAAAACTAGATAAAAATCGGGCTCAAGATAACTCCATTTTGGAAGTTATCACCCCCCCCCCCCCCCCCCCCATGCTTAGCTCTTTCCATCCCTAGCAAAGTTATATATTTATAAATGACTTCAACCCGATATTTATCAAAGCATATTGATTCACTATACTCTCGTTTATAAATCAAACAACACATATTCAAGCAATTCAAATTAACAATAAGTATGCTTGTCAATCACTAGAAGATCAGGCTTTCACTAATCCGTTAGTTCAATTTAAGATAAAGTTCCTTTAAAAAGTAGAATGGCGTGCGCTATCCCTTATAAAATTATTTATTCTCCCATACTCATTTCTTTAAACTTCCTTGCCAATAGAAAGAAGCAAACATAAGCCGAGACTTGGAGGTGGCCGCCACAAGAATGAAAAAAAAGAATTTCTCTGGGTATACAATCATCGAAGCTCTCCAAATATGGGGTATAAAATAAATTCTTCATTCATTCATACTTTTTTTTTATAATTCATAGTCGGGATCATTCCAAGTATGTGGGGACATACCCGGGCCACGTATCACTATGATATATAATAATTTTTTTTAAACACCCATACTGGAAAGCTCAATAAGATACGAATGATACCAACTTTCTACGTCTTAGCCAACCTCATTGAATCAATTATTGTCTACTCTTTCGCTATGGGTTCAGACGTCTAAGGAATAAACATAAGATAAGCAAACTCTTTTAAGGGAATAAAGTGCCAAAAATAACTTTTTAAGGGAGCTCATAACAAATCTTTACTAACTTCAAAAAAAAATCAAAATCTGACATTCTAAAATTGCCTAGCATCTTATATCAAATTAACTTGAAAATACTTGAATATGTGACTAGTTTCATTCATACGGTGAACCCGAATTGAGTTCCTCAATTTGGCTTTGTGAACTATTTCCACACATGCATTAGGGGAATATGAGTTCATCACATATGCTGTAGGAACAAATAAGGCATAACCACCCCAATACTTAGACGTTTTGCTAGACCATAGCAAAGATATAAAATATGCTCAAATCTAAACATGCTTCTAAAAAAATAGAGATATGTCCCTGGAAAACAAGATTTGAAGCTTTCAGTTCCCCCGTCTTGCTTTGATTGTTTGATCCTTTTGGCAAGTACTTCTCCTATAGAACAGTAAAAAACAAGGCAATAATATTGTTCGTTTTATAACTATGGGTTAACAAGGGTGTGAGCTATTTTAGGAAATAAACAAACATAGACATATAAAGCAATTCACATAACAATACTAAATTAAAATATAAAGCATACCTATTGTAACACAAGTGTTGTAACACATTGCAGGAATAACAAAAGATGTCTATAGGTAACAGACCATAGCAATTTTCAACATTGTCCATCATAATAATATAACATACTAAAAAGAAAATAACATTGTTCTTCCAAACAAACAAAACTAAAAGAAACTTTCACCCACTCATTCTTCTCCACCATCATCTTCATCGTCGTCATCTTCTTCTTCCTTGGTCTCACTTTCCTCGTCGTCCTCAACGTCGGGGCTGTCTTCTGCATCATCAAACGGAGGCATTCACTTATCATCGATGGTAAGGTACCCCTTTTGGTCAAATGGGTTGTTGAAGGGAAATGCCCTCTTTGCCACCTTTAGTTTTGCATGCGAGAAGACTCGCTTGCCCCTCCCGCACTATATCCAGGAATGCATCCATGTGACGGTGGTGATATCGCTGAGCAGTGGCCATATACTTTAAATACTCCATGATGGTGGCGAATTGTGCATCCGAGGAGACGACATTCTTGACGGCCTTGGTGGTCTTGCTGGAGGAAGCCTTAGTGGGTGACGGAGTTGCCGCCTTGGGCACAGTGGGGTCCTTTATGTGCACTTTAATGTCAGATGAAATAACCTTCTGGGAGATGTGGTGGCCCACCGAAGAGGGAGTCTTGGTGCCTACAAACGCAACCCCTGCATGACGACAAAGCTCCATAATGAGAGCGGGGAACCACAATTGTCGTCCCCCATCCATCTTGACCTTTTTCTTCAGTTGATCAGAAATTAAGCGCCCCACTCTGAGTGGAGTACCGCGCAGAATACATGATATAATGTAAGCTCGCTTGATCGACACATGATTTGAGTGCTTGGTGGGCATGATGTTGCTGTTCACAAACAACAACCAAACTTTTGTCGGTCGAGTGAAGCTGGCCGAATCGAGCACGTATTTCCCTTCGTTTGCCCACCGAACATCATCGACGGGGCAAAGAGCGGCGGCGACATCATGGGGATGGATGATTGCTCTAAACTTCTCAAAATCATTCCCCTCAAGATGTGGAATATCAAAGAAACTATCTATAGCATGCTCAAAAAAATCCACGGTTTTACCTAGCACCATCGTTTTCCCGTCGGAGTGAAACTGTGCATTAGCGTAGAATTCGTGTACCCACTGCAAGACGGCTTCAGTTTTGGGATGACAAAAGGAGGACCACCCTTGCTTGTCGATTTGCTCGACATAGCCCATGCTCCAGATGTTGAAACGTGTTGACAGTTTTGAAATACACTCAGAATACTAGGAAAAGGCAGAGATAAAGCCTGAAGCAAAAAAGGATTGACTAAATACAAATTTTCTCACTACTTAAATACAAAATTTTAGTGCCCAGAAAATGAAAGTGAACTAAACAAAATGAAACCAAACAAATTCGCAAAAACTAAATTCTAAAAGATTGGGTTGCCTCCCAATATGCGCCATATTTCCAGTCCCGACAGGACTTTGCCCTTCTTGTGCTGCTAGATCAACCTGACCGATGACACCATTCGATCGGTGTCGCTCCCTCTATAGATTTTTAACCTTTGACCATTTACCTTAAATTTAGTGTTGTACTTCTCATTCACAACGGTCACCACACCATAAAGATAGACTTCTTTCACCTTAAAGGGCCCTGACCAATGGGATTTTAACTTACCGAGAAATAATTTTAGACGAGAATTAAACAAAAGGACTAGCTGTCCCGACTCAAATTGTCTTTCAATTAAACATTGGTCATGCCATTTTTTTGTTCGTTCTTTATAAATTCGCGCACTTTCATAAGTATTCATCCTCATCTCATCCAACTCATTGAGTTGCAACAATCTCTTCTTACTAGCATCTTGGAAATCATAGTTTATTTTCTTTATGACCCAATAAGCTCGGTGTTCCAATTCCAAGGGTAGATGACATGACCTTCTATAAACCAAGCGATATGAGGTTAAACCTATTGGTGTCTTGTATGCGGTTCTATAGGCCCATAGAGCGTCGTTAAGCTTTTGTGACCGATCTGTGCAGTTTACACAAACAGTCTTAGCGAGTATTTTCTTAATTTCGCGATTCGACACCTCAGCTAGCCCATTAGTTTGGGGATGATAGGCTAGTGCAACTTTATGCGTGACCCCATATTTTCTCAATAGTGCCGCAAATTGGGTGTTACAGAAATGACTCCTCCGTCACTAATAATAGCTCTGGGGTACCAAATCGGTTTAAGATATAATTTTTCAAGAAATGTATCACCACCTTGGCATCATTTTTCATTGTCGCTATTGCCTCTACCCACTTGGATACATAGTCTACAACTAGAAGAATATATAAATGTTCTTTGGAATTCACAAATGGCCCCATAAAGTCTAGGCCTCATACATCAAAAAGCTCAACTTCCAATATTGCATTCATTGGCATGACATCAGTTCCCTTAATGTTCCCGCTTCGTTGACATCGATCACATAGCTTTACAAACTCATTAGCATCACAGAATAAATTGGGCCAAAAGAAACCTGCTTCTAGAACCTTCATTGCAGTACGATTTCCCATGAAATGTTCTCCATAAGGAGAATTGTGGCAACTCTCCAATATAGATTTTATTTCTTCCTCAAGCATGCATCGTCTCACCACTCTGTCTTCCCCAATCTTGAATAAATAGGGATCATCCCAAAGATAAGAATGAACTTGGTGTAGGAATCTCTTCCTCTGTTGGTAAAGTAATCCCGGTGGAAATATGTTGCTCACAATATAATTCACATAATTTGCAAACTAAGGTGTAGGTTTTTCGGATATGGCTAACAACCATTCATCGAAAAATCTCTCGTCAATCTCGGAACGTAGTAACGAATTGGGACACTCGATCCTAGAAAGATGATCTGCTACTGGTTGTCTACCCCCTTCCTATCTTTAATTTCTAAGTCGAATTCTTGTAATAAGAGTACCCAACGAGTCAGTCGAGGTTTGGCGTCTTTCTTGTCTATAAGAAAGCGGATGGCGGCATGGTCGGTATAAACTATGACCGTGGTGCACAAGAGATAAGACTTGAACTTCTCAAAAGCAAAAACTACAACAAGTAACTCTTTTTCAGTGGTGGTGTAGTTGACATGGGCTTCAATCAAAGTTTTACTTGCGTAAGCTATTGTCTGGAAAATTCTCTCCCGCACTTGCCCTAAGACGACTCCTACCGCATAGTCACTAGCATCACACATTAATATAAACGATTCTCCCCACTCCGGAGAAACCACAATAGGAGCCGTGATCAAACAAGCTTTAAGTTCTTCAAAAGCACGCAAGCAAGCATCATCAAAATGAAATTTTACATCATTTTCAAGCAATCCACTCAACGGTTTAGCTATCTTTGCAAAATTCTTAATAAATCTTCTATAAAACCCCGCGTGTCCTAGGAAGCTTCGCAATATTTTGACATTTTTGGGCTCCAACAATTTTTTCAATTATTTCAATCTTCGCCCTATCTACTTCCAACCCGCTTTTAGAGACATGATGTCCTAAAACTATCCCATCGCGTACCATAAAATGACATTTTTCCCAATTTAATACAAGATTAGTTTCAACACATCGCGTGAGCACTTTTTCTAGACATCCTAAGCAAGCATCAAATGACTTTCCAAAAATTGAGAAGTCATCCATGAAGATTTCTATACCTTCATCCATAATATTCGAGAATATCGCTATCATACATCGCTGAAACGTCGTCGGTGCATTACACAAGCCAAATGCCATTCTTCTAAATGCAAAGGTTCTGAATGGACATGTGAATGTGTTCTTGTGCTGGTCTTCCGGATCCACGGTGATCTAGTTATAACCAGAATGCCCGTCTAAAAAACAGACAAAGTCGTTTCCCGCTAATTTATCCAAAACTTGGTCTATAAATGGTAATGGGAAGTGGTCTTTCCTAGTAGCTTTATTTAGCTTTCTATAATCCATACAGATGCGCCAATCCGTGACCGTTCGCGTAGAAATCAATTCATTTTTGTCGTTTTTTATTATGGTCATTTCTCCTTTTTTCGGAACGCATTGTACTGGCGAGACCCAAGCACTATCCGATATAGGATATATAATTCCTGCATCTAACCACTTGATGATTTCTTTTTTAACAACTTCTTTCATGGGTGGGCTTAGACGCCGCTGGTGCTATACCGATCCCTTAAATGACTCTTCTAAGAGGATTTTATGCATACACAAGGAAGGGCTAATTCCCATAATGTCGGTGATGGTCCACCCAATGGCCAATTTGTATTGCTTTAATAAATTTATTAACTTATGATATTATTCTGGAGGTAGCTTCGAATTAACTATGATGGGCAAGGTGTCATTTTCTCCTAGATATGCATAAGTGAGATGATCACGGAGAGGTTTTAATTCTAATGTGGGCGGATTTATAATAGAAGGCTTGTCCGCCAAAGACTTTTCCAGCATCTCAAATGGTTCCGATTTTCGGAAATATGTAGATTGACCTTCAAGGATTTGAAGACATTCGTGCTCTTCCTCCTCATTGTCAGATATCCCCTCATTGGTTAACACCCGAGATAATGTATCCTCTTGACTTCCTAATTTAAATTTTGAATTGTAGTCATAAATAGAAATACTCTGCACGTCCTCCATATCCTCTTCCTTCTCATGAGAGTACTTCATAGCCTTGAGGACATTAAAAGTGACATGCTCATCATTGACTCTCATAGTCAACTCTCCTTTATGCACATCGATCAATGTTCTAGCGGTTGCTAAAAAAGGTCTCCCTACAATGATGGGGACCTCCTTGTCTTCCTCCATTTCTAACACTACAAAGTCCGCCGAAAAAATAAAATTTCCTACCCTCACAAGCACGTCTTCTATAATCCCCTTATGATAAACAAGAGTTTTATCCGCTAATTGCAAGATGAGCGATGATTTTGTGATCTCGCCCAATCCCAACTTCTTAAAGATAAAAAGCGGCATTATGTTAATTGGTATAGAAATTTCGTGTTTTGAAATTAAGTGAAGGTTTGAAGATTTTCTCCAAAACTATATCCGATTAAGGCAAGTGTACCTTATCGTCTATAGTATAGGATATTTAGGAATATCAAGGTCGTATTCCACGGGGCACGTTGATTACTTCTACTTCGAGGAAAGTCACCATTATCTTATCGACGGAATTTTGAGGTTTGTTTTGCTTAACTAAAAAAAGAGAGACAAATTGCAAGCTAAATGAAAAGATTAAACATTGCATGAAAGGAAAGAAAAATTACCATTGCATGAAAGAGAAATTGCTAAAGAGAAAGAGAACATGAAAGAGAGCAAACTTAAATTTATTGAAAACCAAAACTATTACAAACCTTAATTAAAGAGTACAAAGCAAGGGAAATTAAGATTACAAGCTTAAGAAAAACTAGTACATGAAAGTTACATTAAAACATTGCATGAAAGGAAAAAAGAGAACATGAAAGCTTAAGAAAAACATGAACATGAACTAGAAAACCCACTAATAGCTCTAGCAGCACCTCTCCATCTCCAAAAATCTGTACCCTGGACTTAAGGAGAGCCTCTGAATTTATAGCAAAAAATTTCAAGTTACACGCCCTCGGTCACGGGCGTGACCTAGGGCGTGTAAACATTACTGACATCAGATCTGACAGTGGTGTGGACTTTGCATGACGGCGGGAGACATTCGGACATTACACGCCCGTGTAACTTTGGTCACGGGCATGTACTTGGGCGGCTTCATTAAATGCAGCATGGGCTGGCTTGCGGCTCGGCGGCGTGCAGGGATCACGCGGAAAATTCACGGGCGTGACATTTTGGGTCACAGGCGTGTACCTGGGCGACTTCAATTAATGCAGCGTGGGATAGAATTCGGCGAGGCAGAGCGCGTTCGTCGAACTCAGCTCAGTCTTCGTCGAACGCAGGGGCGGAGAGCGTTCGTCGAACGAAGCTCAGATTTTGTCGAACGCAGGGGCGGAGAACATTCGTCGAACTGAGCTCAGATTTCGTTGAACGCAGGGGCGGAGAACGTTCGTCGAACTGAGCTCAGATTTTGTCGAACGCAGGGGCGGAGAACTTTCGTCGAACGCAGCGGCAGAGAACTTTCGTCGAACGCAGCTCCAATTTCGTCGAACGCAGATCTTTAGGTTACACGCCCTTGGTCACGAGCGTGACTGAGGGCGTGACTTCTGATTTTTTCCAATTTTCCCCAAAATTCTGCAAAAATAAAAGTAAACTATATTTAGAACAGAAATTATAAAAGAAGTGATTTTAATCTAAAATATAAATAATATTTGCAATTTTAAATTAAAACTAAACTAAATACTATAATTAAAATACGTATAAATACTACTCATCAAATACCCCCATACTTGAGGTTTTGCTATTCCAGAGCAAAAGTGTGAGACATAATTTATAAGACATCCTTACAAATTTTTAATTTTAAACTAAAAATTCATTTAAACCAAAAGTTAAGTTAAGATTAAATTCAAGGAGGAGTTAAGTCCTAAATTATGATGATGATTTGAAAAGAGGGAAAATGTTTAGGCAAAGACTTCTCAAGAAAATTAATTAGTTTAACAATATTGTAGAAATTATAAAACGAGATTAAATTAAAATTATAAGAACTCTATCTTAAAAGAAACTTAAGGAAAAGTAACTTACTAAATATTGCTCTCTCCATAATCTTAAACTAAATCTAGAACAATGATAATTGGCTAAGGGGGATTTCATAAAATTTGGCATAAGAAGAGACATTTTTGAATGGAGGAAATGGAATTTATCCTCATCATGAATATTTTTTTTCTCTTTTTTTTCTCTTCTAATAAAAACCCAAAATGTATATGTTTAGGAGTAATGAATTTTATCCTCTTACTCCATGTCATATAATCTTGTAAATGATTTTGGGTGCATATGTTTAGAGAATAATGAATTTTATCTCTTATTCCCATGATATATGATCTTTTAAAATACTTTTTTTATATGCCATCAAAGGGGTAGGGTAGATAAAATAAATCTAGCTAGCTTTAAATTATTTTGAGAGCAAATTCTAGTAAAATTAAATTTCCTAAGATCTAAAAAGTTAGAAGAAAATATAATTGAAATCTAAAGAGGTTTAGCAAATTCACTACAAAATAAAGCCATTTAAAAGTAAAAAAGAGAAGTCATGCTAAATAAGTTCTCTAATCAAGTTAAAATCATAAGATGATTCTTAAAACAAGATTATCTCAAATTTAAAATTAACAAACTATGATAATCAAAATTTTAGCTAATTAAAAACCTAAACATGCTTATAAATATTCTCAACTAGATTTCTAAGAAATCACAAAAACAACAAATAGGAGAGGTATAAAATTTTTGTATTTTTTTGTATTTTAAGTTTTTTTTGTTCTAAGTTTTTCATATATATATATATATATTTTGAATTTTAATATTATCTTTTTTTTTTTTTGATATTATCTAAATAATAAAAAAGCTAAAAATAAACTAAAAAAACTAAATTGTTTTTGTTAATTCTCAGACTTCCCGAGGTCTACCCGGTGAAGGGCTCGCAAGGTACTAGAGGGTGTGATGGGAATTCAAGCTCAAAGCGTCCTTTCCGAGAATTTATATTTTCGATTTTCTAAATTTTTTTGAGCTTTTTTTTTTGGGTTTTACAAGTGCTTAACTAAAAGACAATTTTTTTTTTTTAATTTTCTAATTTAAAAACTATTTATAAAGAACTATTTACACCCCCATACTTAAAGTTAAACATTGTCCCCAATGTTTAAAACTAAGTATGAAGTTTAAAGAAAAGAAGTAAATAAAGTGCAAGACAAAACAAAAAGGAAATGCATGATAAAAGAGAAGGAAGAAGGAGAAAGTGCTTCCCTGATTTTTTGAAGTTTGCGCGGGGAATTACGATTACCTACAAAATATGTTAAAGAACAAGAGATAACAATAAAAAGATAACTTTGGGGTGCCTCCCAATAGCGCTTTGTTTAAGGTCGCGTAGCTTGACCCACTTGTCGATCATATTATAGGTTGAAATAAAATAGAATCACTCTTTTCGTTAGCTAACTCTCCCGGAAGATATAACTTAAGGCGGTGCTCATTTACTTTGAAGGTACCTTTTTCCGGGTGGGAAATTAGGATTGTCCCATATAATCTTAAACTAAATCTAGAACAATGATAATTGGCTAAGGGGGATTTCATAAAATTTAGCATAAGAAGAGATATTTTTGAATGGAGGAAATGGAATTTATCCTCATCATGAATATTTTTTTTCTCTTTTTTTTTTCTCTTCTAATAAAAACCCAAAATGTATATGTTTAGGAGTAATGAATTTTATCCTCTTACTCCATGTCATATAATCTTGTAAATGATTTTGGGTGCATATGTTTAGGAAATAATGAATTTTATCCTCTTATTCCCATGATATATGATCTTTTAAAATACTTTTTTTATATGCCATCAAAGGGGTAGGGTAGATAAAATAAATCTAGCTAGCTTTAAATTATTTTGAGAGCAAATTCTAGTAAAATTAAATTTCCTAAGATCTAAAAAGTTAGAAGAAAATATAATTGAAATCTAAAGAGGTTTAGCAAATTCACTACAAAATGAAGCCATTTAAAAGTAAAAAGAGAAGACATGCTAAATAAGTTCTCTAATCAAGTTAAAATCATAAGATAATTCTTAAAACAAGATTACCTCAAATTTAAAATTAACAAACTATGATAATCAAAATTTTAGCTAATTAAAAACCTAAACATGCTTATAAATATTCTCAACTAGATTTCTAAGAAATCACAAAAACAACAAATAGGAGAGGTATAAGATTTTTGTATTTTAAGTTTTTTTTTTGGTTTTTTGTTCTAAGTTTTTCATATATATATATTTTGAATTTTAATATTATCTTTTTTTATATTATCTAAATAATAAAAAAGCTAAAAATAAACAAAAAAAAAACTAAATTATTTTTGTTAATTCTCAGACTTCCCGAGGTCTACCCGGTGAAAGGGCTCGCAAGGTACTAGAGGCTGTGATGGGAATTCAAGCCCAAAGCGTCCTTTCCGAGAATTTAATTTTTTTATTTTCTAAATTTTTTTGAGTTTTTTTTTTTGGTTTTACAAGTGCTTAACAAAAAGACAATTTTTTTTACAAAAATTTCTAATTTAAAAACTATTTATAAAGAACTATTTATACCCCCATACTTAAAGTTAAACATTGTCCCCAATGTTTAAAACTAAGTTTGAAGTTTAAAGAAAAGAAGTAAATAAAGTGCAAGACAAAACAAAAAGGAAATGCATGATAAAAGAGAAGGAAGAAGGAGAAAGGGCTTCCCTGGTTTTTTTGAAGTTTGCGCGGGGAAGCGGCGATTACCTACAAAATATGTTAAAGAACAAGAGAAAACAATAAAAATATAACTTTGGGGTGCCTCCCAAAAGCGCTTGTTTAAGGTCGCGTAGCTTGACCCACTTGCCGATCATATTATAGGTTGAAATAAAATCGAATCACTCTTTTCGTTAGCTAACTCTCCCGAAAGATATAACTTAAGGCGGCGCCCATTTACTTTGAAGGTACTTTTTTCCGGGTGGGAAATTAGGATTGTCCCATAGGACCAAACCTCTTTAACAATAAAGGGTCCGATCCATCTAGATTTTAGTTTTCCTGGAAATAGGCGAAGGCGAGAATTATAAAGGAGGACGAGGTCGCCCGATGAAAAAGTTTTCGGAAATTTTATGTGTTTATCGTGATAAAACTTTGTTCGCTCCTTATATAATTTATTGCTCTCATACACATTCGCTCGCCATTCATCTAATTCGTTCATTTGAAATTTTCTTTGTTCGCCCGCTAAAGTGGAATCGAGATTTAAAAATTTAAGCGCCCAAAATGCGCGGTGTTCTAATTCGACCGGAAGGTGGCAAGCCTTGCCATAAACCATTCGATACGGTGTACAACCAATAGCGGTTTTGTACGCCGTTCGGTAGGCCCATAGCGCGTCATCGAGCTTTATTGCCCAATCCTTCCGATTAATCGAAACAGTTTTTTTCTAAAATCCGTTTAATTCTCGATTAACAACTTCGACTTGGCCGCTTGTTTGTGGGTGACATGCAGTGGATAATTTGTGCGTGACACCATATTTTGCTAAGCTTTTTGTAAATTGACTATTGCAAAAATGGGTGCCCCGATCACTCACTATAGCGCGCGGCGTGCCAAATCGAGAAAATAATTTTTTTAAGAAATTAACGATGACTCGCGCATCGTTGGTGGGGAGAGTTTGCGCTTCCACCCACCTTGACACGTAGTCGACCACAACGAGAATATATTTGTTTGGATAAGAGGGAGGGAGAGGAGCAACAAAATCAATACCCCAAAGATCGAAAATTTCGCATTCTAAGAAAATATTTTGGGGCATCTCATCCCGGCGGGAGATGTTCCCCGACCGCTGGCAGCTGTCGCAAGTACTCACAAGGGTGTGAGCATCTTTGAAGAGTGTGGGCCAATAAAAGCCCGCCTGCAGCGCCTTCCTCGCGGTTCGGTTCAAATGATAATGACCACCGGTTGGTCCCTCGTGACAATGACGTAAAATTTTAAGTCCTTCCTCACTTGAGACGCATCTTCTCACCACCTGGTCTGCGCAAATACGGAATAAAAAGGGGTCCTCCCAAAAATAATTCTTTAAATCAGAAAAGAATTTCTTCTTTTGCTGACTCGAGAATTCTTTTGGCAGGACCCGGGCTACTAAATAGTTAGCCAAATCCGCAAACCAGGGGGTAGAAGATGAATTAATATTTTCGAGAGCTAGGAGGCGCTCTTCGGGAAATTTATCTTTAATGTCGGCTTCTATTAATGCTTCCGAGGAGGAATTTTCTAAACGAGAAAGATGATCGACCGCCAAGTTTTCGGCTCCCCTTTTGTCCCGGATCTCTAAATCAAACTCCTGCAAGAGGAGGATCCATCGCAAAAGATGAGGCTTGGCATCCGATTTACTCAAGAGATACCTAAGCGCGGAGTGATCTGTGATGACGATAACTTTGGAAAGCGTGATATATGACCTAAACTTATCAAAAGCGAAAACGATTGCTAGAAGTTCCTTCTCGGTAGTGGTGTAGTTTGCTTGTGCCGACGTGAGTATTTTGCTCGCATAATAAATTGGGTGGAAATACTTACTCACCCGTTGGCCTAAAACGGCACCAACTACAATATCACTCGCGTTGCACATGATTTCAAAAGGGAGCGACCAATCTGGGGCGACTAGAATCGGGGAGTTTATAAGTTTCTCTTTGATAACTTTAAAGGCCAAATGGCATTCATCGTTAAAAATAGAGGATTCTTTTTCGAGAAGATGGGTTAACGGCTTTGTGATTTTGGAAAAATTTTGTATAAAGCGCCGATAAAATCCCGCGTGGCCTAGGAAACTTCTAATAGCTTTTACGTTTGTTGGAGGGGGGAGCTTTTCAATTACTTCGATCTTGGCCCTATCGACCTCGATCCGCTTGCCCGAAATTTTATGGCCAAGGACTAGTCCTTCTTTGACCATAAAATGACATTTCTCCCAATTAAACGCTAAATTCGTTTCCTCACATCGCTGCAACACGCGCTCGAGATTTTTTAAACAGTTTTTTAAATGAGTTTCCGTACACGGAGAAGTCGTCCATAAACACTTCCATCACCTCCTCTACTAACTCGTCAAATATTGTCAGCATACATCTTTGGAATGTAGCTGGCGCGTTACAAAGACGAATGACATCCATCGATAAGCGAACGTGCCAAAGGGACAAGTGAAAGTGGTTTTCTCTTGGTCGTCGAGCGAAATCGGGATTTGGAAATATCCCGATAAACCATCGAGAAAACAGTAGTAGGAGTCACCCGAAAGGCGCTCTAAAATTTGGTCGATAAATGGTAGAGGGAAGTGATCCTTACGGGTGGCATCATTTAGTTTTCGATAGTCAATGCACATCCGCCAACCCGTAACAGTACGGGTTGGGATCAATTCATTATTATCATTTGCAACTACCGTGACGCCACCTTTCTTCGGCACGACTTGTACTAGGCTAACCCAAGTACTATCTGATATCGGGTAGATGATTCCCGCTTACAGAAGTTTTATAACTTCGGCCTTAACGACTTCTTTCATGTTCAGGTTTATTCGTCGTTGAGGCTGGACTGAGTTGTGGGAATTATCTTCGAGAAAGATTTTATGAGTGCAGAAAGAAGGGTTTATACCTTTAATATCCGATATTTGTCACGCATTTGCGTGGCGGTGCTTTCTTAAGACTATAGTCAACTCAGAAATTTCTGAGTTGCTAAGATCGGATGAAACGGTGACGGGTAGCTTAGACTCTTTTTCTAAAAACAAATATTGGAGGTGAGGGGGGAGTTGTTTTAACTCTAATTCGGGTGGTTCTTCATAAGAAGTTTTAATTTTCAATTTTTCTAGAAATAACGGTTTGGGTGATGTGGGGTGAGAAACTTCTTCTTCAACATAAAAGAGCTCTACGGGCTCGGAATCACTACTTGCCAATGAGACTAACTCGGGGGATGAATCGAACTCACAACACTCTTCCAAGTAAAAACACGAATCGTCGTTTTCTAATGTGTTCCGCATCGAGGAATTTATGCCGAAAGTAACTTCATCGTCTCCAACCCGTAGGAGGAGCTTTCTGTTACTTACGTCTATAATAGTGCGGTAGGTGGCAAGGAAGAGGCGGCCGAGTATGAGGGGTACTTCGGCATCCTCTTCGATGTCAAGAATGACAAAATCCACCGGGAAGATGAATTTGTCAACCTTGACGAGCACGTCCTCCACTATTCCTACCGGATGTTTTAAAGAACGATCCACTAATTGAATACTCATTCGAGTGGGCCTTGGATTTCCTAGACTAGCTTTTTGAATAATGAGAACAGCATGAGATTGATGCTTGCTCTAAGATCCGCTAAGGCGTGTTTTACTAACACATTGCCAAATAGACACGGGATGGAGAACCGTCCTGGGACATTTGCTTTTTAGGCAATTTGTTGAGTACAACTGCGGAGCATTCCGCGTTTAAAGAAATTTGCGAAATATATTCTAACTTTTTCTTATTGGAGAGCAACTCCTTAAGATATTTCGCATATTTAGGCATTTGAGAGATAGCCTCGCAGAAAGGTACATTAATATGGATTTGTTTTAAACATCTAAAAATTTCTTATAATTTTTTTCGGCGCACTCATTTTTAAATTTAGATGGATACGGAATATTAGAAGTAGGAGCGCGCAGATTTAAAATAGAGGCGTGCGCAGCTGAAAGAGAAGCGTGCGGAGCTACCGTAGCGGGCAAATTCGAAGATAAATTAAAAGTAGGAGGAGGAGGAGAGGAAATTACCTTAGGTTCGTCCTGTTTTGAAACCACCTCCTTCCCGCTTCGGAGTGTAATCGCGTGCGCGCTCTCCTTTGGATTTTGCTCTGTATTCCCCGATAGTGCTCCTTGTTGACGCTCATAAATCATCTTTGCGAGCTGGCCCACTAGATTCTCTAAATTTTTCATTTTAGCAACATATTTTGCAAAAACCTCTTCAAGCGGAGAGAGTTTTTGCTGTTGCGGTAGAAAATCGGGTGGATTAAAATTTTGAGAAATCAAATTTGGAGGCGGAGTTAAGTTAAGAAGTTGATTAGGGGGATGTTGATTTAGATTCATAGGACGCTGAGCATTTCCTTGGTTGCTCCATGAGAAATTCAGATGATTCCTATAACCCGCATTGTATGTTGTTGGACATGTGTGTCACATCCCTTTGTTTGAGAATAACAAATCTCATATTGTATTTGATATTGCTTGTAGTGTGTTTATAGTGTGCAGGAACTATAGGTGCAATACTCCACAGGTAGAAGGCAGCATGGAATCAAACTTTCTGAAAGGAGCACTACCGCCAGCGCTAGAGGTTAACGCAGGCGCTACCGCTACCGCCAGCGCTAGCGCTACCGCCAGGCGCTAGCTCAAGATCATGTCAGTGGTTTTGTCTCAGCGGTTCCGTCTCAGCGGTTCCACAATGCTACCGCCAGCGCTAGCGATACCGCAGGCGCTAGCTCAAGATCTGCACAGCGCCACGCTGATGACGGTTCTGCAACGGCTCCACACGAATGCTACCGCAGGCGCTATCAGCTACCGCAGGCGCTAGCTCCAAGATTTATAAAATGATGTGTTCTCTCTCGTTTTGGGTTAGAACTTCCAGAGACATTACTTGTGCCCAAACTCTCGCGCTGCTACTCTGCCGAAACATCATCTCCCACTCAAAGCCAAAGAAGAAAATCTGGAGAAGGAAGCCATCACACTGCATCCGAAGAACGATCGATTCGACCTCGCTCGTGCTTCAGCGATCCTTCATCCTCATCTCCAGAAATCTCAAGAGGGAGTTTGCTTGTTATTTACTTCACTTCTTTATTTGTATCTTGTAGTGAAATCGCCTTGTTTTTGGCGACTAGGTCCTTGCGCTGCTTAGGGGGAATTCGCCGCGTGAGTTGGCGACTAGGTCTAGGGGATTAGATCTAGGGGGTGCTCGAGGCCATATCCGGGGAAGGATTGACTAGAGCGGCTTGAGGCCTTATCCGGGGAAGGATAGGCTAAAGCCAACCGGTTTGTGGGGATACAAGTCAGTATAGAAAAGGAAAAGAAATTCATTTTTGTACGCCTCCGATTTCTAGCGATATTGAAATCAAATTTTGTAAACACCCTTTTTATATAATGCAATCATGATTATATTTGTGTTTATTTGATTTCTCTCAATTGGCGTAATATTTCATTATTGCAAAATAGTTATTACTAAATTGTCATCTTATTTCCTATTAATCAAAAACAACTTAGTAATTATCCTAAAAATTATAAAAAGAATTTTATTCCCTTATTCACCCCCCCCCCCCCCCTCTAAGGGCGCCGTAAGATCCAACAAGTGGTATCAGAGCCAGGTTATTCCAAATGGTTTAAAAACCAGGAATAATGACGTCTTATGATCTCGCTTTTTCCGAGGGTCAGGGAATTAGTAGACCTCCACTATTTACTGGGTCAGATTATAATTATTGGAAAAATAGAATGCGTTGTTTTCTAATGACCCTAGATATTGAGGTTTGGAACATGATAGAAGAAAAATACACTCCTCTTACATTTGTAGTTGGAGAGGTTATGTTAGAAAAACCCAAAGATAAATGGGATGATCGGGATAAACTCAAATGTAAAAATAACGCAAAAGCCATGAATGCTCTATTTTGTGCGTTAGATCGAAATGAATTTAATAGAATTTCTGCATGTACTACTGCTTATGAAATTTGGAATCATTTGGAAGTTACTCATGAAGGTACATCGCAGGTTAAAGATTCCAAGCCTTTCAACTGGAGTCGGAATATGAAAAATTCCGAAAGCGAAGATGTTGATGGTATGTACACGCGCTTCACCAAGATCGTCAATGCCTCAAAAGCTCTTGGAAAGTCTTTCTCAAATGGCGACTTGGTCCGTAAGATCCTTCGTTCTCTTCCTCCAAAATTCAACCCGAAGGTGACGGCTATTTCGGAGTCGCACAACTTAAGGACGCTCCAAGTTGAGAGCCTCATTGGGAATCTCAAAACCCATGAGGTAGAACTCAAAATCCAACATGATGAATACAACAAGGAGCCAAAGAAGAAGGCGTTGGAACTAAAATCAAAGAAAGAGTGCCAAGAGGATGAGGATGAAGATGAAGAAAGTCTTTTGGTGAAGAACTTCCGAAAGTTCATGCGAAATCCGGAAAGGCGAAACACTTTCCGGAAATTTGTCCAAAAAGGTGAAAGATGGAAAGGGTCATCTTCAAGGAAGGAAAAAGAGAGCGACAATGAAGAAGAGAGACCTCCACCGGAATGCTATCATTGTAGGAAGACGGGGCACATTCGGAGCCAGTGCCCAAAGTTCTTGAATGAGAAGAAAGAAAAACGGCACAAAGGGAAGGAGAAGAAGAAAGTGTTAAAAGCTAGAACATGGGATGACTCCTCCTCCTCCTCCTCCGAAGAATCAAGTGGGTCTTCATCAAGCGAAGATGAGGAAGCAAACATGTGCCTCATGGGACGTGGAAACGACGGCGACGACACCAGTGTTCCTAGTGACACTGAGGTAACTCCTCCCACTTATGATGAATTGTTTAATGAATTTCTTGAAACTTGCAAAGCTTTTGATAAAAATATGAAAGATAGTATTTTATTAAATCGTGAAAATGAATCTCTTATTAAAGAAAATCAAAAGCTTTCCAAAAAGGTAATTGTTTTAGAAAAAAGAAAGGTTTCTTGCCAAGAATGTGATCACTCCACAAAATTGACAAAAGATATAGAAGAGTCACTTTCTAAAGCCCTCTCTCATGCCAAAACTCTTACAAAAGAGAAGGGGGAATTAGAAAGGAAATTGGAAGCCTCTCTTTTGCAAATCAAAAATAACAAAAAAGGTTTTGAAAATAAGTGTGTCATGATTGTGAAAGAAAATTCTTCACTTAAAGCACAAGTTCATGATCTCACCATGGCCATTAAAAAATTTGGTATAGGCCAAAAATCACTGGAAATGATTCTAGGGTACCATTGCCATGGATCTGGAAAGTTTGGGCTCAGATATCGAGGAGAGGGCTACCGCCCGGCGCTAGCCACTAACGCCGGCGCTAGCACCTCATACCAGAAACCTGAAATTTCTTTTTCAAAATGATTTCCTTCTGTAAATCAAATTTATTCCAGCAAGAAAAGTTTCCAGAAAAGGGTCTCAACCCCCTTTATTTCGTGTGTAAACTATTATAGGTTGGGTCACACAACTAGTTCTTGCAGGAAAATAAAATAAAATACTTTAAAGCAAATCTGGGTACCTAAGGCTTCCACTTATTCTATGGGAGGTTCTACTTGGGTATCCGGGTCTTTACTCTCATCTTCTTTCTAGATGTGCAGGCAGGCTAAGGACAATAAAGACGTGTGGTACTTGGATTCAGGATGCTCCAAGCATATGACGGGCAATAAAGCTAAGTTCCTTAGCCTAGAAAGGAAGAAGGGAGGGATCGTGACGTTTGGTGACAACGGGAAAGGAAGGATCATGGGAATTGGTACAGTTGGTAACGAATCCTTCACTATATCAAATATTCTTTATGTAAAAGGGCTAAAACATAATCTTATTTCAATTAGCCAATTATATGATAAAGGATTAGATGTTTTATTTGAATCTTCTACTAATCTATGCAAAATATCTAATCCTATTACAAATAATATTTTACTAACTGCACTAAGAATACACAATGTTTATATAGTTTCATTTCATGATCTTTCAAAATCATCTTTAAAATGTTTTATTACCAAAAATGATGAACTTGAACTTTGGCATAGAATGCTAGGACATGCTAGCACAAAGCTTATTGTAAAACTTGCCAAAAGAGATTTAATTAGAGGATTGCCTAGATTAAATGGAAATTTACCTTCACTTTGTTCACCATGTCAAAAAGGTAAAATTACTAGATCCTCTTTCAAATGTAAAAATGTTATTTCTACTACAAGACCTTTGCAATTAATTCATATGGATCTTTTTGGTCCCGTTAGCACCGCAAGTCTTGGTGGTAGATTATATACATATGTTTTAATAGATGATTTTTCTAGATATTATTGGACAATATTTCTCTCATCCAAATCCGAAGCGTATTGTGAATTTTCAAAATTATGTACTCATATTCAGAATGAAAGTGATTTAAAAATTAAATGCATTCGCTCGGATCAAGAAGGAGAATTTGAAAATGAAAAATTTACATCTTATTGTGATATGTTAGGCATAAAACATGAGTTCTCCGCACCACGCACACCACAACAAAATGGTGTTGTAGAAAGAAAGAATAGGACACTTCAAGAGCTAGCACGCACTATGTTATGTGAATATAAATTACCTAAGTCCTTTTGGGCAGAAGCCGTAAACACATCATGTTATGTTATAAATAGAATCATGCTTCGCCCATCTTTAAATCTCACACCATATGAACTTTATTTTCAAAAGAAGCCTAGTGTATCTTACTTCAAAGTTTTTGGTTGTAAATGCTTCATTTTAAATACAAAAGATAGCTTGGGAAAGTTTGATGAAAAATGTGATGAAGGAACATTTCTTGGATACTCTTCAACTAGTAAAGCTTATAGAGTTTTTAATAAAAGAACTAGAAAAGTTGAATAATCAATTAATGTGAAATTTGATGAGCTTGTTTCTTGTATAGAAAGACTTTCCGCAGGCAAAATGGATGATCTATTACCTCCTTTGGAGCATGGTGATGAAGAACCTTCCAAAGAAGAAGAAGAGGAGGCCAAGAAAGATGAATATGTACCTCCAAGCATCTTAAAATTCACAAAGGATCATCCACGGGAACTTATAATTGGTGAACCATCCATCGGGGTAAGAACTCGCTCTTCTCTGCATGAATCTTTTTCAAATATTTGTTTTGTTTACGAAATAGAACCAAAAATCGTTTCTACCGCTTTAAATGATGAATTTTGGTTTTTGGCTATGAATGAAGAGTTAGAACAATTTGAGCGACATAATGTTTGGAAATTAGTAGAAAGACCATCTAATCACCCGGTTGTAGGCGTAAAATGGATTTTCAAAAATAAATTAGATGGTGAGTCTAGAATATCTAGAAATAAAGCACGCTTAGTAGCACAAGGATATTCACAAATCGAGGGGATAGATTTTGATGAATTTTTTGCACCCGTTGCTAGATTGGAGTCTATAAGAATTTTTCTAGCATTTGCAAGCTTTAAAAGAATAAAACTATTTCAAATGGATGTGAAAAAATGCGTTTCTAAACGGGTTTGTAAAAGAAGAAGTTTATGTTGAACAACCCCCCGGTTTTATTAATGAAAAATTTCCAAATCATGTTTATAAACTAGAAAAAGCGCTTTATGGTTTAAAACAAGCGCCCCGTGCTTGGATGAAAGACTTACATCATTTTTATTGAAGCATGGTTATATTATGGGAAGTGCGGATAATACTCTCTTCATTAAGCACAATAATGATGATATGATTATATTACAAATATATGTTGATGATATAATTTTTGGATCTACTAATGAAGAGATGTGTAATGAAGTTATTTTAGTGATGAAAAATGAATTTGAAATGAGTCTAGTAGGAGAATTTTCTTATTTTACTTGGTTTTCAAATATCTCAAAGAATTGATGGTATTTTTGTATGTCAAACAAAATATGTCCATGATATGCTTAAACGTTTTGGATTTGAAAACCTTAAACATGCTTCTACACCAATGAGTGCGTCACTAAAATTAGGAAAAGATGAATCGGGAACTTCAATTGATCAAACCTTATATAGAGGAATGATAGGATCCCTACTTTATCTTAGTGCAACTAGACCCGATATTATGTTTGTCGTATGCTTATGTGCTCGATTTCAAGCCAATCCAAAAGAATCTCATTTAAAAGCGGTAAAACGAATCTTTAGATATCTCATTAGGTCATCTTGATTAGGATTATGGTACCCACATAATGATTCATTTACATTGCATGGCTATTCCGATTCGGATTATGCCGGTTGTTCACTTGATAGAAAAAGCACTAGTGGTACTTGTCATTTTCTAGGACCCTCATTAGTTGCATGGTCTAGTAGGAAACAAAATTCGGTTGCACTCTCCACCACGGAGGCCGAATACATTGCATTAGAGAGTTGTTGTGCACAAGCTCTATGGATGAGCCAAACTTTAGAGGACTTTGGTTTTCATCTAAAACTTATTGAATTAAAATGTGACAACAAAAGTGCCATTGATCTCACAAATAATCCGGTTCACCACTCTAGATCCAAACATATAGATGTGCGTCATCATTTCATAAGGGATCACATTAAAAAGGAAAATGTAAGGATTAGTTTCATTGGCACGGACTCTCAACTTGCTGATATATTCACTAAACCTCTTCCCGATGCAAGGTTTCAAATGTTAAGATTGGAATTAGGAGTCTTAGACATCTTAGGATGAATAACATGTAAAACACTAATGTTTTATGCAATTTGAGCAATCAAAACATCTCTGAATATTATACAATTTCTGCATAAGACTACACTTAAGACCCCTAATCAATATCAAAAATCAAAAATTTAAAATTCCTAAAAAATCGTGTACTGTTTGCCGCGCTATCACTAGCGTCGGCGCTAGCGTGGGTGTTGGAATTTTCTGATTTTCAAAATTTCTAAAAATCTCTAAAAATATTTCAGTCTATATGTACTACTTTGTTTTTGTATTTCTGACATTTGTTATTTTTGTTTTCTTCATGTTATGAAAAATCAACTACAAAAATTCAAAATTCAAAATTACAAAAATATTTTTTTTTCTGTTATTTGTGTTTTATTCATATTATGAAAAATCTACTACAACAATTCAAAATTCAAAAATTATAAAAATATGTTTTTGTGATTTTCTGTTTTTATTTGATTTAAAAATGATAAAACAAAAAAAACTGTATGATCTTTATTGTCAATATCAAGCATGTATGAATTCTATTATTTAGAATTATTTACAATGTTAAAACGTATTCTTTCAAATTACTATGAACATTATTTTGCTTATCATGCTTTGATATATCTATTTAAAGTGCATCAATTGTATTGAAAAATGTGTAGAACTCAGCTTAACATGCCTCTAAGTATGAGTAAATGTTTTATGATTGATAATGATACATTTCACTCACTTATTTTGGTAATCAACATGTGTGTCTAAATCTAAAAATGCTTGCTTGAGTATTATATTTGTGCAATGAATTAAAACTTGCATAAGTTTATTGACTACACTACATTTGAATTGCACTTATGAAATTTAGAAAAGTGGTTAAGTTAAAAATTGGGTTTGCAAAACAAGTGTATTCGGAGAATGTTGTCTCACAAATGTGAACAAAAAATTATATATGTAGACAAATATAACTCCACCAAGCACTACTTGAACCTCCTGATAAGTCTTCATAAGCATTGTGAGGTTGAGCACCTTGGAAAGAATAGTAAAGTGGCTTGTGCAAACCTTAGCTATTACACCACTTTGTTAAAAAAATTATGTGCATTAAAAGTGTGTGAAAGTAATTTATTTGTGCTTTATTGTGCACTTTACTTTACATATGTCTTGTATTTTGATGATTTAAATCCATTGTTAACATTGCTCAAAATACACTTATGTGCACATCATTATCTTTCATAATACTTCTTCTCATGAGTATTGGATTCTAATGCTTTATCTATACTACTCTTTATATAAAAATGCACTAGATAACTTAGCATGATCTCTACAATGTTTTGGTATTTCTTGAACTTAGAATTAAGTAACATTGTAGTATAATCTCTCTTTGATATGTTCATTGCATGCTTGGTATTTTTATGAAAAACTTTGAGATTTCAAAAAGGTTAAAACATCTTTTAATTTTGAACTAAAACTCACATTTTTATTTATGCTTTTTATGCTTACAAAAAGATGTTTCTTATAATCTTCCGCTTGCTTACAAACTCTTATCTTTATATTTGAAATCTCTTATATATACTATGCTTAAACTCTTTATCATTATCTATATTACAAAAGCTCGATCATGCTTTATCATTTATAAGAAATGCCTCCTTACTACCCTCACCCCACCTTCTTTTGATAATACCAAAAGGGGGAGATTAATTGAAGAAATCTATATAGGAGAAATATAGAAGATTAAGGGGAGACTAATTCATGAAATCTATCATTTAAGGGGAGTAACACATAAATTATATTTATGTAGGGGGAGCATTAAGATAGGGGGTGTATGCACATTATCATGCATATCATTTACTATAGTTGCACTTTTATCTTTCTTATCTTATCTATAAACACTATTGTTGATTTCTTGCTTAGAGAATTTGTTATTATCAAAAGGGGGAGATTGTTGGACATGTGTGTCACATCCCTTTGTTTGAGAATAACAAATCTCATATTGTATTTGATATTGCTTCTAGTGTGTTTATAGTGTGCAGGAACTATAGGTGCAATACTCCACATGTAGAAGGCAACATGGAATCAAACTTTCTGAAAGGAGCACTACCGCCAGCGCTAGAGGTTAACGCAGGCGCTAGCGCTACCGCCAGCGCTAGCTCAAGATCATGTCAGGGGTTTTGTCTCAGCGGTTCCGTCTCAGCGGTTCCACAACGCTACCGCCAGCGCTAGCGATACCGCATGCGCTAGCTCAAGATCGTGCACAGCGCCACGCCGCCGACGGTTCTGCTACCGCAGGCGCTATCAGCTACCACAGGCACTAGTATTTATAAAACGATGTGTTCTCTCTCGTCTTGGGATAGAACTTCCAGAGACATTACTTGTGCCCAAACTCTCGTGCTGCTACTCTGCCGAAACATCATCTCCCACTCAAAGCCAAAGAAGAAAATCTGGAGAAGGAAGCCATCACGCTGCATCCGAAGAACGATCGCTTCGACCTCGCTCGTGCTTCAGCGATCCTTCATCCTCATCTCCAGAAATTTCAAGAGGGAGTTTGCTTGTTATTTACTTCACTTCTTTATTTGTATCTTGTAGTGAAATCGCCTTGTTTTTGACGACTAGGTCCTTGCGCGGCTTAGGGGAAATTCGCCGCGTGAGTTGGCGACTAGGTCTAGGGGATTAGATCTAGGGGGTGCTCGAGGCCATATCCGGGGAAGGATTGGATAGAGCGGCTTGAGGCCTTATCCGGGGAAGGATAGGCTAAAGCCAACCGGTTTGTGGGGATACAAGTTGGTATAGAAAAGGAAAAGAAATTCATTTTTATACGCCTCCGATTTCTAGCGATATTGAAATCAAATTTTGTAAACACCCTTTTTATATAATGCAATCATGATTATATTTGTGTTTATTTGATTTCTCTCAATTGGCGTAATATTTCATTATTGCAAAATAGTTATTACTAAATTGTCATCTTATTTCCTATTAATCAAAAACAACTTAGTAATTATCCTAAAAATTATAAAAAGAATTTTATTCCCTTATTCACCCCTCCCCCCTCTAAGGGCGCCGTAAGATCCAACATATGTGTTGTTATACGGAGCGGTGTTGGGGTTATAGGAAGGTCGAGGCGGATTTCCGATGTAGTCAACATGTTCTTTAATTAAAACGTTATTAGCCCAAGGAGGAGTGGCGGAGGAAGCAGACAACTCCGTCACTTGCTTTGTTAAGCGCTCAACTTGTAAAGCCAAATTTGCGTTTGCGTCTATTTCAAAAATTCCGGCCGGCTTATTAGGCAGCGCTCGGGGCATGTTCCACTGGTACGCATTCGTGGCCATCTCTTCGAAAAGCTCTTGAGCGGCGACCGGGGTTTTGTTATTTAACGTCCCCCCGGCGGCCGCATCAATCATTTGCCTCGTTTGGAGATTTAAGCCATTATAAAATATTTGCACTTGTTGCCAAGTGGCAAGTGCGTGGTGAGGGCATCGACGCAAAAGCTCCTTGAAGCGCTCTCATGTGTCATAGAGAGTCTCCGAGTCGATTTGCATGAACGACGCAATATCCGTGCGCAATTTAGCGGTCTTTGAAGGCGGGAAATATTTATTTAGAAATTTTTCCGCCATTTCGGCCCATGTAGAGATGGATCCACTAGGTAGGGAGCCCAGCCACTGCTTGGCCTTAGATCGCAAAGAAAAAGGAAAAATACGTAATCGAATGGCGTCATCGGTGACGCCATTGATTTTAAAAGTATCACAAATTTCAAGAAAGTAAGAAATATGCGAATTTGGATCTTCGTCTGGTTGACCATCGAAGGTTACTGATTGTTGCACCATTTGTATGATGCTGGACTTGATCTCAAAATTATTGTTCGCCACCACGGGGCGAACAATGCTTGACTGTGTGCCATCCAAATTCGGCCGCGCATAATAGGACATGGTCCGTTGCGCGTCCTCATCAGGATTTGGCTCGTTAAGATTAGGAGGATTAAGATTATGATCCCTATTTGTTGTGTTAGTGTCCCCGATCGACTCTTCAAATTCTACTTGATTTTCCTGATCACGAGAACGGCGGTGCCTCAAAAAGGTTCGTTCGATCTCTGGATCAAAAGGAATAATCGAAGCGCTACCTCGAGTCATACACTAAAAAGAGAAGAAAGGAAGAGGAAAAACTAATAATTTTTTTTTGAAATTAAAAAAAATAAAATAAAATAAAAAGAAGCATGATAAAATTAATAGCTATCCTCTTTTCAAAATATCTACGCAAGTTCCTCGGCAACGGCGCCAAAAACTGGGTATAGAAATTTCGTGTTTTGAAATTAAGTGAAGGTTTGAAGATTTTCTCCAAAACTATATCTGATTAAGGCAAGTGTACCTTATCGTCTATAGTATAGGATATTTAGGAATATCAAGGTCGTATTCCACGGGGCACGTTGATTACTTCTACTTCGAGGAAAGTCACCATTATCTTATCGACGGAATTTTGAGGGTTGTTTTGCTTAACTAAAAAAAGAGACAAATTGCAAGCTAAATAAAAAGATTAAACATTGCATGAAAGGAAAGAAAAATTACCATTGCATGAAAGAGAAATTGCTAAAGAGAAAGAGAACATGAAAGAGAGCAAACTTAAATTTATTGAAAACCAAAATTATTACAAACCTTAACTAAAGAGTACAAAGCAAGGGAAATTAAGATAACAAGCTTAAGAAAAACTAGTACATGAATGTTACGTTAAAATATTGCATGAAAAAAAATGAGAACATGAAAGCTTATGAAAAACATGAACATGAACTAGAAAACCCACTAACAGCTCTAGCAGCACCTCTCCATCTCCAAAAATCTGTACCCTGGACTCAAGGAGAGCCTCTGAATTTATAGCAAAAATTTTCAAGTTACACGCCCTCGGTCACGGGCGTGACCTAGGGCGTGTAAACATTACTGACATCAGATCTGACAGTGGCGTGGACTTTGCGTGACGGCGGGAGACATTCGGACATTACACGCCCGTGTAACTTTGGTCACGCGCGTGTACTTGGGCGGCTTCATTAAATGCAGCATGGGCTGGCTTGCGGCTCGGCGGCGCGCAGGGATCACGCGGGAAAGTCACGGGCGTGACATTTCGGGTCACGGGCGTGTACCTGGGCGGCTTCAATTAATGCAGCGTGGGATAGAATTCGGCGCGACAGAGTGCATTCGTCGAACTCAGCTCAGTCTTCGTCGAACGCAGGGGCGGAGAGCATTCGTCGAACGGAGCTCAGATTTTGTCGAACGCAGGGGCGGAGATCGTTCGTCGAACGGAGCTCAAATTTCGTCGAACGCAGGGGCGGAGAACGTTCGTCGAACGGAGCTCAGATTTTGTCGAACGCAGCGGCGGAGAACTTTCGTCGAACGCAGCGGCAGAGAACTTTCGTCGAACGCAGCTCCAATTTCGTCGAACGCAGATCTTTAGGTTACACGCCCTTGGTCACGGGCGTGACTGAGGGCGTGACTTCTGATTTTCTCCAATTTTCCCCAAAATTCTGCAAAAATAAAAGTAAACTATATTTAGAACAGAAATTATAAAAGAAGTGATTTTAAACTAAAATATAAATAATATTTGCAATTTTAAATTAAAACTAAACTAAATACTATAATTAAAATACGCATAAATACTACTCATCGTTAATACTTGCCCCAAGATCACATAATGTTCGTCCTACAAATAGATACCCAATAGAACAAGGTATAGTAAAACTTCCCGGATCCTTTAACTTTGGCGGAATTTTTTGAAAGATTGCACTACACTCGTGATTGAGTGCCACCGTTTCGTTCACTCCAAATTTCCTCTTTTTCGTAAGGATGTCTTTCAGAAACTTGACATAACTTTGCATTTGTTCAAGGGCCTCCGCAAAAGGAATATTAATATGCAATTTCTTAAATACTTCTAAGAATTTCTGAAATTGGTGATCCAACTTGCTTTTTCTCAACCTTTGGGGGAAAGGTGGCGGCGGGTATACAATGCCACGTTCTTTTTTCTTTACGGATTCAAATTTTGTTTTGTTCCGATTTTCCTCCACTATTTCTACTTCGTTCCCATCCTTACCATCACCATTATGCCTAGGTTCCTCATTCATCTTGATAGGAATATCACTATCACACATATCCTCGACTCTACTTTTCTTGGGGTACTCATTCACATTACCATTCTCTAACTCTTTCCCACTCCGCAACACCGCCGCTTTACATTGTTGATTATCACTCTTTGGATTTGGGATTGTATCTGCAGGGAGTGTACCTTGTGGTCTAAGGCTCAACGCATTAGCTATTTGACCCAATTGAGATTCAATTATACGCAAAGATCCTTCTAAACTAGATACACGAGCATCATTCTTTTGCATGGATTCTATTATAAGGTCATCTGTTAATTTCCTAGACGCCCCTTGTTGACTAAGAGTTTGATTTTGATGTTGATTCGGATTTGAGTTGAATAAATGTGGTGGGGTCATTCCAGAATTATTTTTCCATGAAAAGTTGGGGTGGTTTCGCCACTCGGGATTGTAACTATTTGAAAATGCGTTGTTGTTTTGCCTTTGATGACCGCTAATGTAGTTGGCTTCTTCGTTATGGCTTATGAGTTGTTCGACGGTGAGTGAGGGACTAATACTGGGCAAGGGGTTGGATATGTTATTTACTTGGGGAGTCATTTGACTTTGTTTTAATGTTAAGGCATCTAGTCACTTATTCATCGAGTTAAATTGATGGTCATTAACGCTGCAAATGATGTCAATTGATTTACTTGTTATACGCCTGATGAAGAAGGTCCTTGGCGTTCCAGAGAATGATAGTTATTGGAAGATAAGTCTTCCAATATTGAATAGGCATCCTCCGGATACTTATTCATTAGAGAACCTCCTGCGGCTCCGTCCACTTGAATCATTGTGGACGTCTGGAGACCATTGTAAAAGGTCCATACTTGTTGATGAATGGCTAAGCCATGATGGGGACACTTCCGCAATAGCTCCTTGAACCTTTCCCATGTTGGAGTTTTTGAGGTGATCTCAAAGCAATCAACAGTTAGTCTTACTGCCAACGCAATATGAGTCTATAGGGTCGCACATAAAAGTGTTTGGAGAAGTTGGAGAAAGGATTGTGTTGGTCTTACTCATATTGGATATGAGTGGAGGACCAATCCTGTGACTGCTTGGCATTAACTTGAGAATGTCTCAAAGGGAAATCGTTTAAAGGGTTTAAACGAATGGATTTATGCTAGACAAATTCGGGTAAAGGGTTTAACCGAACTGTGTCAAATTCGGCTAAAGGGTTTAATTGAATTATGTTGATTCGACTAATGGAATTCGGCTATATCGATTCGGCTAATGTGATTAACCGAATTGTAACAGATTCGACTAAAGGGTTTAGCCGAAATATGTCAGTTCGATGAAATGGTTTCGACGAAATGATATAACCAAATTTATATAGTCGAATCGGCTATGCATATAGACGAATTCGTCGAAATGGTTTAGCCGAATCTGAGTCGAATTCGGTTATAGTGATTAGTCGAATTCGGCGAATGTAAATCTGGACAGAAATGTTCTGGTCTGCGGATAGCCTGATTTATGCGTTTAAGTATAAAAGGGCTTGCGATTCTAGGTTTACGATAACTTAATCCTTTCGCGATTTTGGACGAGAAGCCGACCGGAACTGTTCCGCGCGAGGGCATCTCATTCTTCCCGTCCACCGGTCGCCTTCCGCCGCCGCTAGTCGCCGCCGTCGGTCGCCGCCTCCCCTAGATCGGATCTAGCAGTCCGTGGGGACGTTGGGAGCATCCTTCTCCGACCTAATTCTTTTACGACAAGAAGCTAGGGTTCTCCTTTGCTTGTGTGGACTTCTATAGAGGGATCGATCCATTTTGATTCTTGAAGAACTCAAAGGCAGATCTTTGGATTTCTCTTTGGAGCACCTTGGTTAAGTGTTGACTCAATCCCGCAAAGGTACTTTATATTTCAATTTGCTTATTCTCTTGAATCATGAAAACCGCAAGATCCATTAGCTTCTTTTGGGTTGTTCTTGTTATTTCCGCTGCACATATTCGATATGTCATCCCTTTCGAGGGGTATAGAAAACCCAACATCCCACGCTTCATACAATGTTTCCTCATTCCCTTGCATAAATGTCGATATATCACGCATCAATTTTGTGGTCTTAGATGGAGGAAAGTACTTAGCTAAGAATTTTTCTACCAAAGATGTCCAGGTGGTGATAGAAGCATTAGGCATAGAGTTTAGCCAATCTTTTGCTTTTCCTTCCAATGAGAAAGGAAACAAACAAAGTTTGATTGCTTCGTCAGACGCACTATTAATCTTGAATGTATCGCATATTTCAATAAAAGTTCTTAAATGTGAGTTGGGGTTTTCATGATTTAGTTCGCCGAATTTATTATTTTGAACTAATTGCATAACAGTTGAATCGATTTTAAAGTTATTAGCTTCAATGACGTGTTTAGTAATGCTAAATTGAACTCCCCCTCGAAAAGGCATATTATAATCGCGACATGTTCTTCTATTCTCATTTGGGTGTCCATTGTGTTCTACCTGACCACCTATATCTTGACCTTCGTCATGAATATCATCATTATTATGCTGACCGTTTAGATCCATAGTGAATTGCCTAGTGTTTTCCAACCTTACTAACTTTCGATTTTGTCTACACGTTCGTTCAATCTCAAAATTTAATGGGATTAGTTCTACTGAACGATACCTGGACATGCACCACCGAATAACAACAAACAAAAAGAACAATAATAAAAACAAACAAACTAAAACTAAAACTTGAGCTCCAAATACTAAGCGTCACTAATATTGCAAGACAAACAATAAATTTGCTGCGCCTCCCCGGCAACGGCGCCAAACTTGATAAGCTTTTCGAAAATGAATGCTTATTTTAAACGCAAGAGAACGCGTCGGATCAAGTTGTATAAAGTGAGTAAAGATCGTCTCCACAGGGAGGTGATGAATTTAGAGCTCGCAAATACTAGTTATGACTTTTCTTTAAATCCAAGCGAATCGATAACGGTGATTTTACTTAAATAAAAAAACTAAGAGTAATTACTTCTAATTAAAAGCAACTATGCTACTTAAGAAATTGATTTCTAATAATTGGGGAAGATAATCTTGTGTTGTGACTTCCTTAATTTGTATAATGTAATGGAGTTATGAAGATGACTTTGTGACAAACATTTAGTGAAGTGTCTTGCAACGATTTGAAATTAGAAACTCGTATCTCTCGATATCGGAACTCCCTAATCCTTAATTTCCCTTGTCATCTCTAACTAAGGTGAATTAAAAGATCGCATTAAGCCTACAAATCCAAGTTGCTAACACCAAGAGGAAATCGCTTTCACTCTTCAAGCGCTATATCAAATCTATGACACACTTGCGCAACTCGTCTCTCGATTTATGGAGCGCAGTAGAACGATAAAACTTTGGCCAAAAGTTCTAAGATATAGATCATAGATTTGATAAAGAACACTCACAAAACTATTCACAAAGTGAAATTAAAACACCCTCATTTCATCAAAGTACCATCACAATACAAGATTAAGGAAATTAGTTCATACTCATGAAAATACAACCCAAAATTTAAAAGATCTTACAGAGCATCATGGAAATACAAGTCCGGAATGAACTCTCCTTCCTTCCTAGCCGAAAATCCTCTTCTTACTCCTGGTTCTTCGAATGCCCAACCTCTCTATTCTGGCCGAATAATTCCCTTTTCCCCCTTCCTTGCCGTTTTTCTTGTCCAATCAGGTCGACTCCCTTCCATGCCTTTCTCTTGTCAAATCGGGTTAGCCCTCCTTCTCTCTCTCCATCGAGACTGGATTCATATTTTATCATATCTCTTCTTTAGAGTAGAAGGTGGGGCCCACTGGATCTGAGAGTTTTATTTGTTACATACAGCCAAAAATCAAGTACGTCCCAATTAAAAGCATAAAATCTGCAACCACCAGTTCGCAACAAATCGGCAGATTTGTTTCGGCTTTACAATTAAGCTTATCATTCGACCCACAATATGATTTCTTCATAATACCTGAGATAAATAATATAAAAGTGCTGATAATTACTAAAAATAAGAATATTTCATCATTATCTTCTTTTTGTTCTTGTTTATCGCACAACATGACAAAAACTATATAAAAATTGGGCTCAAGATAACTCCATTTTAGAAGTTATCAATCATCCTTGGACAGATTGAAATTTTTGGACTTATAATTCCTAGGTATTTTAATTATTCTCAATATGTCGCATTTTTAAATATGTAAAATATTTGTGACCAAATAACCTAGAAAAAATCCACAACTCTGTCATAAGTATTATTAGGACATAATGCACCTCTGGAATTTTACTGGAAATTATTGAACATAATTTACATTTTTGAATTAATTTGTTGGGATTTTTACCCTATGTGAATTAATGAGATAACCATGGATAAATTATTCTGGAAAATTCTAAAATTATGGGTATACCCATTTTATAGTATTATTTGTCATTGTAATTTTATTTGGAATTTTTAGAGCAATATTTTACATTATTCATGCACAATTGTTGATTAATCACTATCATGAGATTGTGGCTAATTATGGTTATAATATTTCCGGAAAATTATCAAACTCTGTTCAACATCATTTTGAGTCAATATAACCCTCTGGAAATTTACTTAGAATTTTTGGGATTCATTTGGAGGTACTTCATGTTCAAAATTGTACAACTCTCTATTATTGGTGAAATTAATTATTATTCCGAAAAATAATGGAAATTATATGAAATTCTGATAGACCACACTCAACATATTGAACCTCTGCAATAAATATTAGATGCACTGAATTTTATATGACAATAATCTGTTCACTAATTCCATGGTTATTAATAATAGTGCATATGGTCTACATATAATAATAGTATTACTTAGGGGTTTGAACATCATAATCACCTTGGATGCAGATGAAATTTGACATGTGACTGTAGGATTATATTTATATCTTCTCCAAAAATTATTAGAATATTTGGAGCAAAAAGGTTCTATAGTTTGAATAAAAATACGATTTAGTGTCACATGTGCATATTAATGAAATTTTGATGAGTTAACCACCATGGAAAATTATAGTGTTCTGATAGGACTTCATTAGGAACACCATACATCCTTGGTAGAAATTTTAGAGTATTTAGATGAGTTCCGAAGAAGTGTCACTCGTAGGCATTAATCCTTAAAGATAGAAGTGAGCAGTGTTTAACAAAACACGTGTTAAGTAAGTCAACTTAAGAACAACCTAGAACTTGACAAGAGTAATGTAATGACATGATTATATGTAGTCTAAACTTCTGATTGGAGTCCTAGGACAATTGGCCAAGGAATGACGAGTGATCAGACATACAGACATTAAGGGGTGTAGTAACGTTGGAGTTCAAAGGTTAGATCACTCACTGCTAAAATGAGTTATAATATACCCTAAATCTATTTAGGATAACAAGAGTAACATGGAAAGAGGATTATGAGAAGGGTAGCCACCGATAAAAGTAAATATCTTAAGAAAAGGAGGTTTGAGAGGTCATCCCATCATACCGCCTAGTACCACTGCGAGCCATTCTCCGGGTAGTCCTCGGGAAGTTCAAGACTCACCTCAAATCTCTAAGTATAACTAAACACTAAGCAAGATTAGACTAAGTAGGTGAATAACGCTAATAGTAAACATCGTCCTGTGTTAAGGGATGTAGTTGGTTATGGAGAACTAGTTAGTCCTGCGAGCTGGAGGCTCGGTTGCTTGAAGTAGTAATTTGCATGTGCATATTAGTGGTGGGTCTTCGGTACTTGTCCAGTCTGCACACCGATGGAAGTACGTCGACTCTGATGAGGTGTACTGGTTTAGATGGCCAGTAGGTTTTTTACTGCGGTCCGGAGGACAATCCATAATAACCCACACCAGATTATAAAAGATTGGTGGATTCAAGCAAGAGTATGCAAGATCTCAAGAGGTGCACCTAGGACGTGTACATAGGCATACAGAAGGTCTAGGTTTGGTAGTGTGCATACCGCCTAGGAGTGGAGTACCCGATCAATTGCTTCCGTAGCCACAACGGTAGTACCTGAGAGACTAGCAATCTATGAAAAGAGGAAACGAAAGGTCTGTGTGCGCAGAGTCGTGTGGGTGAGTTGCACTTGCATGAATAATAACATAATACATTACATATCATTGCATAACATTCATACAACATACATAATTGTAGATCCTCATCATATAAATTAGTGTGAGCTCTTTTATATGATGAGTTAATTACTGAAAATCTTAACTTATAAGTTTGTACGTGCATTCATATAAGTTAAGGTACATTTCTGTGATGGTAGTGTAGTTGTTTCTTACTTTCCCTACTTGCTTTACTTACTGCGCCACACCTTTGTATTACTGCTCTTTTATTGCTCTAGTATATATAGAACCATTAATATAGTTTTTATACACCGTCATATATATACATACTTGCTAGTTAGAGCTGCATCACCCTCTTTGTTATACTACTTTGTTGTCCTCCGTTTTCATCCTCCCGCCAGGTGCCTAGGAGTCGTGGGGGGAGGCGAGGAAAAAACGACTTAGTCTTTTTGACTAACGGTCAAATATGGCCATAACACCAGGTGCACGAGGAGACGGAGCAGCAACAAGACTAGCAGGACGGGGTGGCAGGACTTGAGGAGCAGCTGCAACGCAATACTACCATCCTTCCCCGAGCAGTTGTGAGTTTTGAGTAGCTTCTACATTTTGTTAGAGAGAGAGAGAGTATTTTATATTTGGACATGTACAAGACATAAGTTCTTATTCTTTCTTTTAGTACTTATTGATGGACTATTGTTATCTTGATATATTCATATTTGTGTGATTGTGGACTTGCCTTTATTACTTGCTTCTTATTCTCATGTTGGCCTGATTGATCGTTATTGCCAGCAGGACCAGCGTCTTGCGGCGGCGACTAACCCGTGTGTTGGTGTCACCATAAGACGACGGTTCTAGCCATAAGACCACTCGGATGTCTCATCGCAAAATCTGGGGGGTGGGATCTTACACGCTAAGCGACCCACAACAATTGAGTTTATCTGTTTCTAGAGTACCATGAGTAAAGAATTATCCATAAAGTATATATTTAATCCTATGTGGTGGTTTATTTCCTTTAAGGGCAATGGCTACTAAGAAATGAAAATCTAACCAAAATGCTCCATATATTTCTATTACTAGATTAGCCGCTAAGTAGACGTTTTATGATTCCTTTAGTAATAAAAGACTACTACCTGATCGATATGGAACCATTTTTGCCCATAGGTAATCAGAATAAAATGTTCCATATACTTCTAGACGACGACAGCTCCCAGGGGTGAAACTATTCACGGGCACACCGAGACATATGTTCGGGTTCAATCTTTGAGGAGATAAATATAGGTTTTTTGGCTTATACAAACTTACAAAACGTAATAGTTGATTTCTCATCAACCGCTTCACGAAATTCAAATCCGAAATTGGCGTTAGACTCGTATCAAAAAATTACACAAGATAGATCCTTCAATCAAATGTTTTCATGAAGATTTGACAAGACTATCAATTTTACAAAATTGAAATTATATAGCTAATTGCCAAAAGTCCGTTAAATAGATCAAATATCATCACCATCATCAGACTCATGAAAACTAGTCAAACATTTTTTAAATTGGCTTATAAGGAGTTTTCTCATATTATTACATATAAACTGGCTTAGAGAGGGATGAAACTGAACCTGCGTCTCACATTGAATGTTGCAATATTTACTATTGATGAGGATTCATCATGGGCTCTCATTTATGAGAAAAACCGGATGGCGGTTACTCCCATAAACCACTCCCCCCACTACTTTAGTGGGAGAGAGTGGGAGATCAAAGCCGGAACCGCCATTCCCGCCACCAACCGTCAATCCGAAAATACGCGCTAAGCACGCCAACCGCAACGCGCACGGCGACGCCCCCCCCCCCCCCACCGGTGAGCGGGCCGCGTCAAACCGCGCACCCCATGGGGTGCGGCCAAGCCGCACCCACGTGGTGCGGCCAAGCCACACCCACGGGGTGCGGCCTCGCCGCAAGGAGTGCGGCCGGCCGGACCGCACCCCCTTGGGGTGCGGTCGGGCCGCACCCCCCCCCCCCCCCCCCTCCGCAGTGTGCGGCCAAGCCGCACCCCCTTTTTTGCGGGGTGAGCCCACGCCGCGCCCCTCCCCGAGGCGGGGTACGGCCGAGCCTCCTCCTCCTTCCGCTTTCCTCACCGGGGGGCTTGCAAGGGGTCCTCCCATATTCGCGCCCTCGTCAGAACGCTCCTGAGTGCGCTTAGAACGCCTCCGCACTCACGCGCGCTCAGAACGCCTCTAAGCGCGTTCACAGCGCTTCCATGTTCGTTGCGCGCTTAGAACGCTTATGAGCGCGCTCGGAGCATTCTCACATTTCCGACAAGCTCACTTTTCCGACTCGGCTCGCTCACTTTTTGTCTTTTCAGTTTCTCACTTTTCAGGAACAGCTTGTCGCCTTTCCTCGAAGGGCAGGATGGTCATTTACGAAAAATGGTGATCCGTGGGCTCTGAACCGGAAAATATGATTCGTCCTCCCAGGTGGTTATGGTGGTTACAATGGCAAAATTACTGGGCTACCCCCGGCCAAAGCTATAAAAGGACCCCCTAGGCTTCATTTGAGAGGGTCCCCGCCTTGATGACCAGAGAGAGCTCCTCGAAGATTTCCACGGATTTCTCCTTTGGCGCTTGAAGATCTCCTTCGTGGACTTGAAGTTTTCCTTCGTCCCGGAAGGCGACTCGGCAGTCTCACTTTCGTTCTCACGAAAGCGGACACAACGCTCTCACTTTCATCTTCACGAAAGCGGACACAACGCTCTCACTTTTGTTCTCCGCCTTTCTCAGAAGGAGAAAGGACTTAGTTTTTCTAGAGGTGGCCTGTCACCTTCGGAATTCTCTTCTTCTCTTTCTCTCTTTCTCTCTATTATTGTAACGAGCAGCGGCCTGTCGCGCTCGACTTCTAAGTATCAAATTGTAACCCCCCAAAAGATAGTGGAAGTATGGACGGCACAGCTCCGGCCACGTGGTTTTTTACCCTTTCCGGGTTTTCCACGCTAAAAAGTCCCAGTGTAATCAACGAATCACAAATTGATTGTTTACGCGCTTGGTTCGCTCCCGAGCTAAGGTGGTTCAAGTAAACCGATCTACCAAGAGCCCTAAGCGACCCGCAACAGTTTGGCGCCGTCTGTGGGAATGGATTCCCAACTACCGAACAAAGGATTTCGGAACGCAGTGTCCGCTTCGCCCGAGTTCACAGAACCAGCAAGGGTGGACACCTCCCCCGAACTATCCGACGCATGCAGTTCCTCAATCCCTGAAGGCCCGACGAAAAGAGCGCTCATCGCTGCACCAATCCAGCCCCAGTGGGATGGACCGACTAGCAAGACGACCCCTCTCATAGCGGGGCAGGATCCGAACGATATCACGCACCAACAAAGGCGATCCCCCCTGTCAAAGTCAATTTTGGCATTCCCAGTACCGTCATGGCTAAATCTCCCGCACTTCAAGGAGTTCCACGGAGCGGAGGACCCGTACGGGCACGTTAATCACTTCTTGATAACGATGCGGACGTTCGGACTTCCCGACCAAATCAGCTGCAAGATCTTCACCAAGACACTGCGCGGAAACGCCCTCCGCTGGTATCAATCCCTGCCAAACGGAGCGATTCACAACTTCACTGAGTTGTCTCAACTGTTCGTTGAATGTCACGAGACACGCTCGCCAAGGATTCAAGAAGAGAGAGAAAAGCCTAGCACGGACGAACCGCCCCGCCTAAGGGAGGCGGAATGGAGCACACATCAACAGAAGATCCGCACAAATTTCCACCAGGAGCGTCCCTGCGCATGGATGGACTTCGCCTTAGACGCGAGCATAGACAGTCCACCCTGTGAGCTAAGGAGAGCGTTGGTAACTCACCGCATCTCCTTCAACATCCTATTCCTGGCTGTCGTAGTATGACTCAAACTCCTAAAAGGGAACCTCAAACTCAGGGCCAGCGACGCGGAGCTCCCAGACGGAACTATGGTACCCACTATAGGAGTCGTCACCCTCCCTGTCCAAGTAGGGATGCACGCAGAACCAGTCGAGTACGACGTTCAGTTCGTAGTCGCCGAGGCAGACTCCCCTTACGACGTAATATTTGGGAGCCTCTTACTGGACGCCCTGGACCACGACGTTTCCATGTCCGGGCGTATGGCCAACAAAGGGAGTATCCTCAGGAACGCGATTCACGGTTTCGACACACCCGCCTCCAAGCTCCCTTGGATCAACAACGACCCATCGCTGAAACCAAAGTCTGGAAGCAAGGCGCGCGGAAGGATCGCGCAACTCCCACACTGGCTGAAAAAGCCAAATTTCAGGCATCGGCAAATCCGCTGCAGTTTAATACATGCCGCAAGAGAAAGGGGCAGCAGCAGCAGTTCGAGAAGGCTGAACTGCTCACTCAGAACCGAGCAGACCGCTCCCAAGGGCTAGCAAATCAAGGCTCCCGCAGCTTCACCCCGTTAAATGCCCCCCACGAGCATATATTGTCTGTAATCTACAACAGCAAAATCATCAACTGGCCCAGAGCACTCTCCCAACATAGCGGAGATCAATCTCAGTTCTGCAATTTCCACAAAGGTCGAGGGCACCGTACGGAGCACTGTTCCAGGTTGAAATAAGAAATTGAGCGCCTTGTCCAATCGGGACACCTTGAGGCTTTCCGCGAAGAAGCACAGGAGGATGCCCCTGAGGGTCGGCTGCCGGGTCGCCGTCGTTCGCCATGCTGAACGACCAAAAGAGCTCGAGCCAGCACAACACAAAGGGGGAACGATGTTACCTTCTCTATCTCGTCAAACTTGTATCAGGAAACTTATTAGCTCAAAAGCCGCAAGATCACACTTGCGCATGTACCGGTGTTCATTTTCTAATTATGTTTTACCTGTCCTAAACCATTCTACTGCAGGGACCACTTCGGGGCCCTGCCCCGGGGACTTTGCACCGCCGTCGATTGAAGGTTCGCCCTTCTCCTCCGCCGTCGAGTCCCAGCGTCGTAGGGGCCTGCCCCCTTACGTTCGCCCCCGGTTTGAATACACCAGCTATTCACCGACCACTTCGGGGCCCTGCCCCGGGGACTTTGCACCGCCGTCGATTGAAGGTTCTCCCTTCTCCTCCGCCGTCGAGTCCCGGTGTTGTAGGGGCCTGCCCCCCTTACGTTCACCCTCGGTTTGAATACACCAGCTATTCACCGACCACTTCGGGGCCCTGCCCCGGGGACTTTGCACCGTCGTCGATTGAAGGTTCGCCCTTCTCCTCCGCCGTCGAGTCCCGGTGTCGTAGGGTCCTGCCCCCCTTACGTTCACCCTCGGTTTGAATACACCCGCTGTTCACTGGCCAAGCCGCGAGCCAGACTCGTGCGAAAGCCGCAAGCACTGACTTGCGCAAACTAATTTTTTATGTAAAAGCCGCGAGCACAGACTCGTGCGAACTAATTTTATATATAATGTAAAAGCCGCGAGCACAGACTCGTGCAAACTAGTATAAAAAGCCCCGGGCTCAGATCCGCGCAAACTCATCTGTAATTTTGAAAACAATCAAACTATGCAGGTGCTAACAACCAGATTGACAAGATCATGCAGGGAAACAAGTACGACGCATGCAATAAAGGAGATACAACCACATACGACAAACACACAACAAAGCTGAAAGCAAGAAAATGAAAGATAAACAACATCAGTCCTCGGCCACGTCCGAGTAGTCATCCCCAGAAAGATCTCCGGCTCCAAGGCCAGCGGTGTCGCACCCGAACATCCTCCCCATCATACTGAGAGTCTTCTGAATGCCTCTCTGAAAAGAGACTTTGCACTCGTTCGCTATCAGGGGCTCTACCTCCTTCGTCATCACCTCGGCGCGAATCTCTTCCACCATCTGGAAACGCTCTTCCGCAAAAGTGAGGGAATCCTTGTACTCGGCTACCCCAGTCTCCTTGGTCTCCTCAAGACTCTGCTCGATCGACGACAGCCGGTCCACCTCGCTCCGTAGAAAGCCCAACTCCCCCTCTAGGCGAAACATCTCTCCCTGCGCGTCCGATAGTTGACGAAGGGCATCCTGGGCGAGCGCCTTATCACCACCGTACTCTGCTCGCAGCTTATCGACTTCACCCTCTAACTGCTTAATATGAGCTGCGTCGCGGTCCCTCTTCCTATGCAAAACGGACATGTCACACCTCGCCACGCGTAACTCCTCCTGAAGAGCGAAGTAGTTGTCCTTGAGGCTCACATAATGATCGTTCCATGTGAGCGCAACGCTAGTAAAAGCCTCTTCCTGCGAACAAAAGTCGAACGGTTAGCAAGCATAAATAATGACGGAGAGTAAAGGCTAAGATCAAGAAAGAAGAGCTTCACTTACCGCACAAGCCATCGCCTGAAGTGAGGAAGAAACTCGCTTCATCGACATGAGGGGAGGTGGTGGCGGCAAATCCTCCGGCCGGACCCGGTCGGCAATAGGAGACGCCAAAATCTCCACCTCCGGATAGGGCAAAACCGGCTCTCTCCTAGGACGGCTCGGGCCGGCCTCGCAATCTTGACTCATAGGCGCCAGTGGAATAGGGCGCGGATCGGAAGGGCCGTTCTTAATAACGATCTTCCTCTTTTTCCCACGATCTAAGGGAACAACAGCCTCCCGCTCGGGATCCCAGGAAAGCCCTACCGAGTGCAGTCGACGTTCATCCACGCAACCAGAAATGGAAAGCAAGGCCTTCGACAGCCCCTCTCGGCCAGGAAAACCAGGGATAGGAAGGAACTCATCTTCCCGACCAGTCTGCCGGCGACAGCGTCCGGGAAGCGATCTCCATAACTCCGGTAGCTCCCATCGATTCCGGACATACCCATAAAGAGTATTCCCATGGCGGTAAGCAGCCTTCGCTCCAAAGTGAAACCAACTTTTGTTGCTCCGAACTTCAATACGACCGCCCGGGTCGGTAGAAACCTCGCACCAATCTTTGAAAATCTCGAGCGAGAAGCGCGTACTATGTTCCCGAAAAAATACCACCATCCCCATAATGTTCGTCATCCCAGCCGGTGTGAACTGGGTAATCGGGACACCGCAGAACCGGAATATCTCAACGACCTCCTCGGGCGGAGGAATGCGAAACCCAGACTTCAAACAGCTCTCCGAAAGGGCCATGAAACCGGTCGGTGGATTTTGGGCGCGCTCTTCCGCCCCTGAGATCTTCACCTCAACATCAGGGGACAACCCGAACCGCTTACGCCATGAGTCAACCCGCGCCCCATCAAGAGTAGAGCGCATGCGCATCAGCCTCGACTGGCCACTTCATTTCAAAGCCTGCAAGGAAAATTTCGCGCACATAAGTGCATATATCCAACGAAATAAATGCATGTGAATAAAAATCCCGAAAGACGCACGTCAAGCGAATTCAACCCCCTAGCGCGCAATTATGCCAACCAACCGCATGAAAGCAACGAGCCATGCGCACCCCGCAATTCGCACGCAACTAATCGCACGCGCGCAACAAGTCACGCGCACAACAAGACATTCACGCAACGGCTTCCGTGCGCAACGAACCGCACGAGCGGCGAGACACGCACACACGGCACCCCGCGTGCTCGATTAACCGCCGCACGCGGAGGACGCGCACGGCAAACCGCCGCGCAAACGCACACAGAAAAGCGCCGCGCACGCACGCGTGGGGGGACGCGCGCGGCCAACCGCCGCGCGCGTGGGGGCGCGTACGCGCCCACCACTGACCGGCGGCGCGTACGGGCCGCGGAGGCCGCCGACGCCCCGATCCCACGGCAGGCAGCGCCGCGCGCGCGGGCCGCGAAGGGCGCCGGTGGACCGCTCCCGTGGCCGGCTGCACCCGCGCGCGGGTTGCGTGCGCCCGCCGGACGCCGGCTCCCACGGCCGACGCCGCCCACGCACGGGCATGCACCCTCCCGGCGTTTCGTCCCCTCGGTCGGGACCACCCTCGCGGGCGCGCTCCGCCATCTCGTCCTTCTTCACGAAAGAAACAAAAACAATGGGATAACTTACCTCCACCATGGTTCAATACGCCGCACGCCGACAATAACGATGACCGGAGTCAATGCAAGAGATGAAACCTTCGTACCCCTTCACACGGAGGATCAGACTCCGAAGGTTTGGGGGGCTTGTGATGAGGATTCATCATGGGCTCTCATTTATGAGAAAAACCGGATGACGGTTACTCCCATAAACCACTCCCTCCACTACTATAGTGGGAGATCGAAGCCGAAACTGCCATTCCCGCCACCAACCGTCAATCCGAAAAATACGCGCTAAGCACGCCAACCGCAATGCGCACGACGACGCCGCCAACCCCCCGCCGCCGGTGAGCGAGCCGCGTCAAACCGCGCACCCCATGGGGTGCGGCCAAACCGCACCCCTAATGGGGTGCGGCCGACCACACCCCACATGGGGTGCGGCCAAGCCGCACCCCACAAGGGGTGCGGCCAAGCCGCACCCACGTGGTGTGGCCAAGCCGCACCCACGGGGTGCGGCCTCGACGCAAGGAGTGAGGCCGGTCGGACCGCACCCCCTTGGGGTGCGGCCGGGCCGCACCCCCCTTTGGGGTGCGGCCAAGCCGCCCCCCTCTCCGCAGGGTGCGGCCAAGCCGCACCCCCCTTTTTTGCGGGGTGCGCCCACGCCGCGCCCCTCCCCGAGGCGGGGTACGGCCGAGCCTCCTCCTCCTTCCGCTTTCCTCACCGGGGGGCTTGCAAGGGTCCCTCCCATATTCGCGGCCTCGTCAGAACGCTCCTGAGCGCGCTTAGAATGCCTCCGCGCTCACGCGCGCTCAGAACGCCTTTAAGCGCGTTCAAAGCGCTTTCATGTTCGTCGCGCGCTCAGAGCATTCTCACATTTCCGACTCGCTCACATTTCCGACTCGCTCACTTTTCCGACTCGGCTCGCTCACTTTTTATCTTTTCAGTTTCTCACTTTTCAGGAACAGTTTGCCGCCTTTCCTCGAAGGGCAGGATGGTCATTTACGAAAAATGGTGATCCGTGGGCTCTGAACAGGAAAATATGATTCGTCCTCCCAGGTGGTTATGGTGGTTACAACGGCAAAATTACCGGGCTACCCCCGGCCAAAGCTATAAAAGGACCCCCTAGGCTTCATTTGAGAGGGTCCCCGCCTTGATGACCAGAGAGAGCTCCTTGAAGATTTCCACGGATTTCTCCTTCGGCGCTTGAAGATCTCCTTCGTGGAATTGAAGTTTTCCTTCGTCCCGGAAGGCGACTCGGCAGTCTCACTTTCGTTCTCACGAAAGCGGACACAGCGCTCTCACTTTCGTCTTCACTAAAGCGGAGAATGCGTTCTCACTTTTGTTCTCCGCCTTTCTCAGAAGGAGAAAAGACTTAGTTTTTCTGGAGGTGACCTGTCACCTTCAGAATTCTCTTCTTCTCTCTCTCTCTTTCTCTCTATTATTGTAACGAGCAGCGGCCTGTCGCGCTCGACTTCTAAGTCTCAAATTGTAACCCCCCAGAAGATAGTGGAAGTTTGGTCGGCACAGCTCCGGCCACGTGGTTTTTTACCATTTCCGGGTTTTCCACGCTAAAAAGTCTCAGTGTAATCAACGAATCACAAATTGACTGTTTGCGCGCTTGGTTCGCTCCCGAGCTAAGGTGGTTCAAATAAACCGGTCTACCAAGAGCCCTAAGCGACCCGCAACAACTATATATATATACACATTATTTTTCAGCAACGAGTCTCGTTATTTTTTCCCAATTTATAAAATTTTCATGCTAAAAAAATTATTGACCTTTCTTTTTAAATTGAGTGTACACTTGATTATTTTGATATGATTATTCCTTTTACTTACTCGTGTGAATGTTATAATCATACATTATTTTTTTTTTACTTGGTGCCTAGGCTGAGTCTGAATCCTAGTTCCGCCATTGTTAGCTCCCATTTATGAATTTATGACAACTAAAAATTATTCTGTAGACAACCAGACCAGGAAGACTGAAGTCATCAATCCATGAAGCATCTTCGGGGTAGGGAGCGTTCTTAGGGGCGATTTTTTTTTTGTACGTGTAACACACCAAAGATCACAATACGGAATACGCCCACATGGTTGTTTTCAAAATTGTTCACCAAACGAGGACCGGTTATATTCGTTCGACTCATTTAGGTTTTTTTCCAGAATTCAAAAAATCTCTCTCCCTCCCTTTCGGTTGCTCGTCTGACGGCCGATCTCCTCTATGCTCGAGTTTTCCCGCCGGCCTGATCAGGCAGTCGCCGGAAGCCTTGTCCACTTTTCTCATGCACAATCATTAAGCCCGGGCGCTCACCACTCCCCTCGCTCCTTCGCCGACCCCCTATTTCCATGGCTCACTGCCATCAGCCAGGCCTTGGATGCGTTCAGACAAAGCCCCGAGGGATATGGAGATCGCCTCAAGATCTTACTTGAGAATTGCATCTCGAACTTCTCCAACGACGAGCAGTACCGGAACGACGCCAGATTTCTGAAGATCTGCATTCTTTATGTAACGTACCCTCCCATTTCCTAACTGGGAAGCCTAAATGGTGCCTTGTAGATCGAATTGATTGACTTGATGTTCTTCTTGTGATAAAGGGGGACGCGATTCAAGATTTCAAAAGAATTTTCGAGATGATGGAGGCGAAGGGAATCTGCCAGGGGTTATCGATGCTGTTCGAGGCATACGCGGTGTATCTTATCGCGAAAGGAGATCTAATGGAGGCGAACAAAGTGTACAAGCTCGGAATTTCGAGGTTTCTGCCTGGTTTTGGGCTTTCGAACTTTTTTGTAAACATTTTACTAGGATGCAGTAATGAACATGTTGTGAATATGTTAAGTGGTATTTGCGCTTGGTTTATAGAAAAGCACAGCCTCTAGAGAGGTTGAAGAAGATGTACGACTTATTCCTGAAACACATCCAGGAAATCCTTCAGAACGGTGCTCCTGAATCCCAGGTTTGCTTCTCTACAATTCACACATCCTACTGTTTCGTTTCAGAAATTATTAAATGCCGAATCCGCATGTAGAACTACATGCGGAATCAATAAAAAATTCACGCTTGGGAATATATGGGTCCGGCAGTGGAGCTATGTATTTCAACCTAGAACCGTATGTTTCGTTGTGATCATAGGTGCGCACAGGTGTTTTGTATTGTCTATATAATTGTTATATATTGCTGTTTTAAGCTATTTCTAGCGGTGTATTTTGTATATATGATTTTGTAGTTATATTTTAAGGTGATAATGGGCAAATTGGTGTTTTAATATGATAGTTGTTGCGCAACATAATATGAGGATTAATTGTTGGTGGTCTTGGTTCCAGCGGGTTCATGTCGTATGAGACCACTACTATGTGGGTTATCCTCGGCGTGACCCGATCTGTTGTATTAATCTCGCATTGTCTATCTACGTTCACTTGTTTGTGCATTTAAGTCTCAGTCACTTCTCTTTTCACCTAGAAGTTTTGGGATGGAAACCGCGATTTCTACATTGTATCGGGGTGCTAGTTTGACTCGCTATGGGGGCATGTAAGTTGGCCTGGTTTTAGCTGGTTTACCACGTCGTGTGGGACCACTATGCTATGTATATGTTATGGGCCTAGTCGGAGGGCGTGTCGGAGGCGATGATGACGACGGCGGAGGAGGATACCGTGGAGCCGAAACCGTGGCTGCCTAAGTGGGGCTTGCTTGTTGGAGGAGAGAGCTACCAATATCTCACAATTTTAGAGGAAGGAAATAGACTTTATTTCTTGCATACTAATACAAGACCCAAATGGTCCCTTAAATAGGCTTACAATCAATGCCAAAGAAAAGTACAATAAAGGAAATACAACAAAGGAAAGAACGATAATGAAAATACAACAAAAATAGGAATGCGCCATAAAAGCAATATTTAGGAAATAAAATAATAGAAATAGATCCCATAACATCTCTCCCGCCCTTGGGAAAGAGCTTGACCTCAAGATCGAGAGAGATCGATACGTTGGTTGCCTTAGCCGACGCCTTCATCATCAGAGTCCTCAACTTGTAGATAGAAAAGCCGTTTGCACCTGTGGCCGCAAGTGTACTGTTCGTCGCAGTTATAACATAAGCCCTGTGCGCGTCGTTTCATCATATCGGCCTGAGATAGTCGACGAACTGGTGGGGCTGTATGAACCTCGGGCCGGTCTTGCTGAATGCCTATGTGGGTGGGTGGATATGCCTCTTGTGTCAGTTGTAGGCGACGGTCACATAGCCTGACCAGACTCATAACAGTCACTAAGTATGGAGGATCTTCAAATTCGACATCAAGTCGCAGGCGATCGCGAAGTCCTGCAGTGAAGATGACGACCTGCATATCTGGAGAGAGCGTGACTTGTGCCAGGAGAAGCTGAAACTGGTCCAGGAACTCATCCACGGATCCTGTCTGACGCAATGTCGTGAGGGCGCCAAACGGATTACTGCGGATGGGAGGGCCGAAGCGTAGGCTGCAAAAGCGTTTGAAATCTTCCCACGTCAGTCCTGGTTGATCGTTGAGGAGACGAGTGACCCATAGTAGAGCAAAGCCGAGAAGATGGAAGGAGGCCAGGGATAGCCGCTCAGCCGCCGGAATGTGTTGGTGGCCAAAGAATATCTCGCACCTGGTGAGCCAACCTAAGGGATCCGTCTTCCCATCGTATGTTGGGAAGTCCAACCGCGTGTAGCGCGGTGGGGCAATAACCTCAGGGCGTACAGGGACCGTTGGTGGTTGCAGTGCTTGACTGCTGTAAGCATGGTCGTGTGCGGGAGCGGTGGAAAGATCATCGAGGCGCTTGAAGAGTGCTGTAATGGACTCTTAATGACGTTCCACAATTGCAGTTTGTTGCGCATGAAGGTCTGCACCATGGTCAGAAGTTGGTTGAGTTGATCCGATAAGTCGCCCATGTTATGTTGCGCCGAGGTTATCGAGTGAGTGACAGGTTGGTTTGAGCTCGGCTGAATGAGTGTCGCGGACGGTCGTGAATTTGGTGTGCCACGTGACCCGCGACGCTTCCCTATTTTGGTGATGCGAGCGTCTGTTGCGGAACCAGGATCAGGAATTTAATAAGTTTCCCGTTCTTGGCTCGAATCAGGAAGGGTGGCCTTGAATGGAAATAAAACGGCTGGGGCGTGCGCGTCTGTCGCGGATTGGACGGAGACGGAGGCGCCGACGACTAGCTTCGACGATTGAATGGAACTAGAATGGAAATAGCCGCGGTTTGCTGGCTGTCGCGGTTGGCGTATGTTGCGTATGTCACGGATTGCACTGAGACGGAGACGCCGACTGCTGGTTTCGACGATTGAATGGAAATAGAGGCCGGTGGAGACGCCGCCGGTTGGCTTCGACGATCCAGATGTTGGAGACGCCGGCGGTTGGAGATGCGACAAAGGAAGATGATCTTGCGGGATTGCGGTCGATTGGACGGAGGCGGCACGATGTTGGCTTTGGCCGAAGAGGAGTTCCCTCTGATACCAAGTTGTTATGGGCCTAATCGGAGGGCGTGTCGGAGGCGATGATGACGACGGCGGAGGAGGATACCGTGGAGCCGAAACCGCGACTGCCTAAGCGGGGCTTGCTCGTTGGAGGAGAGAGTACCAATATCTCATAATTTTAGAGGAAGGAAATAGACTTTATTTCTTGCATACTAATACAAGACCCAAATGGTCCCTTAAATAAGCTTACAATCGATGCCAAAAGAAAGTACAATAAAAGAAATACAACAAAGGAAAGAACGATAATGGAAATACAACAAATGAAAGAACGATAATGGAAATACAACAAAAATAGGAATGCACCATAAAAGTAATATTTAGGAAATAAAATAATAGAAATAGATCCCATAGCAATATACTATCCTATACTATCCCCTAGCGTGGTCTGGTCTGTTGTATTAGTCTCACATTGCCTATCAACATTCATCCGCATGTGCTTATAGATCTCAGGCCTGTCCTCATTCATGTCGTGATTTTTATATGGAAGCTGTGGGTTTCTACACTTATCTAAGTATGAGGGACTAAAAAGAAATGAATGCTGATGAGGATAGATTTGGAAAAGAGAGGAAGAGAAGAAGAAGAAACTTAAAACTACAAGAGACTTAACATTCTAATATAATCCTCTCTTGTACATCTAAGGCCTATTTATAAGCTCGTTTACAATATTAATACACTTAGATGGCTCAGTAGCAAGGGAACGCCTGCTTTATTGAGATCCACCTGCGAATTACTCCCAGTATATGAATGGAGTAACAAGCTTGCATCTTCTTCTATATGAATCCTACAATTTTTTGTGCACACCACCAAACTCTACAAGAAGATCCAAGTCAATTACATTGGTTCCTATATGAATGTTGAATTGTGATATATGGTAGCCCTTCGGCTGACAAGATAGAAGTATTGGTCAGATTTGGTGGTCACACATGCACACACATGCACACACATACACACACAAAGAAAAAATATCACAATTAAGTGCGAGAACTAACTTCGTGGCGAAATACACAACCTTTGAATTTAGTGGGTACGCACGGGAAAACAATAACTGCAAGGATGTAGCTCCAAATATTGATGATCAGTTGTTACTTCTATTTCAATCTCATGTTTGATGTAGGACAAGCCCAGGGTGAACTTCAACAATGTCTTCAGAAATCCTAAAGGTAAACCGCTTGTGGGTGCCTAGGGCCTGTGAGTGGGAGGTGATGAGAGAAAAACCAAGATATGGCTTCAAGGGAAACAAAAAAAGCCCCCACAAGTCGACCACCAACTGGATCAAAAATAACTATGGCTCCCAAATCCTCCTTCGAAGAGCTCTTTATAGCTCGGCCAGTTATTCGACATTCTTCTAGAGTTCTTCAAGTTTCTTTGTCTCCAACAGTTCCATTTCTGAACTATATTTGTAAAAATATTGTTGATGTTCTTTATCTCGCCTGCACTGGATGTTTTGCTGGTGTCAAGTCATGTTGGTATTTTTTGTTCAACTTTCATTGTCTGAATTGCTGCACGAATATGGATATGCCCCCTGATTCGAACAAGGGACAACTTGTATCAAAAGATGGATTGACCTCTTGTGCTTTGGGAAGCTTATTGTTGATGAAAATGATGTATTTTGGGATCTCCAGGTGGAGCCTTGAATTCTTCTAGATCATGAGATGATTTTTGGAAGACATGCTTTATCTCCTTTTTTTCATCTCGATGGAAGCAATCAATTTCTTCATCACCGGGCCTATCAGAAATGTTGGTTGGAAATTCTTAACTATATTAAAAAGATGGAATCCTTGACGGATTATATTATGTATCTTATTCATTTGATAGTTGGTAGTGTCTTCCGACACATCGTGTCACCGCCACCGGCTTCATTGGTCCTGAAGCCATTGGAGTCCTCCTTTTACTACAACCCTCCAGTCCTCAAGCCATTGCCTCTATTTCTCCCTGCCTTGAGATATCGAAAGAGGTACAAATGGTTTATTTATCACCAAATATAGGTGAATATTATATTTTAGCAGCAGAAATTTCATTGGTCTTGAATCGGAATATTCAAGAACTACAAATTGTTCCTGATATGCACCCAGGAAGTTATAAGGAGCTCCAAGGGGTGCAATTAGCAAAAGCCCCGCTATGGGAAAGCAGAGGCAATGGAACCAAGTTAAACCCCATGACAATGAGAGTGGGGAGAAAATCGCCCTAGCTATCACACGACGTCGCACGCATGGGCGGCAGCAGGGCCACACCCCGCCATCACCGGGCGCGGCCGAAGTCGCATAGTCACACCCCACCAAGGGGGTGCGGCTAAGCACGACCCTCGGTAAGGGGGCGCGGCCCGCACCCCGCTTAGGGAGTGCGGTCGAGGCCTCACCCCACATAGTGGGGTGCGGCCAAGACCGCACCCCACTTAGTGGGGAGCGGCCAAGGACGCACCCCACGTAGAGGGCTATGGCCCTCTCCGCACCCCACATGGTGGCCGCACGCCCCATGGGGTGCGGCCCCCCCCACCTCCATGCGGGAGCGACTGGCGCCGCGCCCCCTGTGGGGTGCGGCCGACGCCGTGCCCCCCATGAGGGAGCGGCCGGCGCCGTGCCCCCTGGTGGTGCGGCCAAATCCGCACCCCCAATGAGGGAGCGGCCGACGCCGTGCCCCCCTTGGGGGTGCGGCCAAACCTGCACGGCTGCACCCCCATAGGGGGTGCGGCAGGGCCCACACTCTCCTTGGGGGTGCGGCCGGAATCCCAGCACCCTCCTATTCAGGAGGGTGCGCCTTCCCGTCTTGGGGGGCACAGTCTTAAGCAGGCCCGCCCTCCCTCTTACCGCGCGTGATCACATTCTTGGCTTTCCGCCCGCAAAACAAGCTAAGTGCTTCCGCATTCATCGCGTGCTCAGAACGCTCCCGCGTTCGTCGCGCGCTCAGAACATTTCCATGTTCATTGCGCGCTCAGGACGCTTCCGTGTTCATTGCGCGCTCAGAACACTTTCGTGTTCGCGACGCGCGCGACAGTTAACCTTGCCTAATTTCTTAAATTGTAGGTCTTGTTCGCTGCACTCAACGCCATCAACGAAGCTGCCCAAACTGCCCGGGGGGCAAGACGGGAATATCCAAAAAGTGGCGATCCGTGTGCTCCAAATCGACAAGCGTGATTCGCCCGCTAGGTGGTTATGATGGTTACAACGGCGAAATTATAGGGCTACCCCTCCCCAAGGCTTTAAAAGGAGCCCCTAGCCTTCATTTCAAGATACCTCGTCTTCTACGCCCGAGAAAGCTCCTTTAAAGATTTCCTCTGAGTTCTCCTTCGACGCTTGAAGATCTCCTTCGAGCCTTTGAAGATTTCCTTCGCTTCGAAAGACAATCTTCTTAAGCGAGTTGGGAATCCTCCGGGCACCGAACGGTGACTTGAGAATCTCACTTTCATTCCCAGAAAAATACTTAGTCTCTCGAGAGGTGGTCTGTCACCCTCAAAGTTTTCTCTCTACTACCATTGTAACGAGCAACGACCTGTCGCGCTCGAGTTCTCAACTTTCAATTGTAACGAACCAACAGATAGTGGAATTTGGTCGGCATAGCTCCGACCGCGTGGTTTTTCACCCTTTCCGGGTTTTCCACGATAAAAAGCCTTCTTGTCATTTATTAATTCTCATTGACTGTTTTCGCGCTCGGCTCGCTGTCGAGCTAAGGTGGTTCAATTCTACCGGTCTACCACAACGTCGAGTGTCCCGCAACAGTTCCAACTCGTTATCATCATGAATTCCCGACTATTGCATGAGAAGAGATTCTTCTTATAACATTTTCCCTTCCAACAAATTTCTATTGTAGATTCCCTCATCCCCTCTATTAAGCATAATGATGCTAATCGACAATGCCAAGAAGTTCCACTTTCTTGGTCCGAGAAAATTCCAGCAGTGTTTCACATTTTAGCTTTAATTTCACACTGTACAGATTTTCTTTATTTTTACTGATATCCCACTCTAAGTATTTTACAGTTTCCTTTCAGGAGATGTGCAGTACTTATTCGCCTTATTCAAATTTTATGCACTCTCATAATTATGCAAGTGTTACCAGTTAGACTAATCCATATTAGTTGTAATCAAATGCAATTAATTATGCAAACTTTAAATTTTCGTTATTTAATTAATTGTCTGTCAAAATATTTGCGTGTTGATTCATTTAATTACATATTATCAGCGGTAGACTTGTCATTGTTTCATTTGTGTCTATTATGTGTGCCTCAAAATCGCTATAGCCTTGTCCTGCGTCAAAATCGTCTGTCTCTAATTATTCTAATTGCAGGTTCATAACATTCTGAAAGGACAGCAGGAACAATTATGTATAGATCCTTGGTCAACTTCTGTGATAGACGGTTTCCAGAAAAAGATGGACTCCTACTTATGCAAACAGACCGTAAGATATGCCCCTATATTGTTATATGCCATAAATTTGAAATTTTACTATTTCCCCAAACCAATTACTGAATTTCAAAGATGTTCAGGGTTATCATTTTAGTAACAAGGTCTACTCCGGAAAAGTTTCCTTATCATCATTACAAACTTCCTCGAGGAATAAAGTCCTTGAGTTAGGTAGTAATTCCTTTGACTATCTTTTGCTCGTTCAATTTAATTTGGCTCATTAATGATAATTTCCCCTCATATTTGCTATACTTACAAACTTGTAAACATTTCTATTATTTGTCCTTCTTTCAAATTAAGAAATTCCACCTAGTAGTCAATGACCTCCTTGATCTTGGTCATAGTAGTTGAACAAACTTGATGTGATAGAAAAAGTCTGCTTTTTAGGCATTGGAGGTAATGCTTAGTTCGTTTTAAGATAATGAGGCCAGGAGAGCTGAATATATTTTGTATATATAAAGAAATCTCAAAACAGATGAATTGATTATAGCATAACTTCATGTCTTGGGCAACTCCAATTGGGATTATGCTAGTTCATGTTGTCAGATATACTGACCAGTGCATTCTGAAACTTGTACCAAAATTGATTAGTAAGCCATTTGACTCCATGTCATAAAAATGAGTGAATTAAGTTAGGTAACATATTCTGCTATCACCCAAAAGCTTCCTTAAATCATTGATACAACATGAAAGTAATCAAAATTCTTCGTCACTTCTTTTAAAAACTCTTATGTTGATGTGATAGAGCGATCTCGGTACACTGGAGACCACCGTAAGATTTGAGGTTTATATATATTTTGTGTTTTAGTTAATATTAATTAATTAGTTGATATTAACTTTACTCTTTTCTCACTCATACTCATTTCATTAATTAATCAATATTAATTATATCAATTAATATTAATAGTTATCACTAGGGGTGCCTTTTCTTCTATATAAAGGGTGGTCTAAAAGTGTTTTATGGATTTTTTGGAAGTTTGAGAATTTCTCTCTTGTTGGAGTGGGAAGTGTTATGGCCTATGGGCCACGTAAGGGGTGATGACGCATGGTTGTGGACGACTTGCATTTTCTCGTTCTTGCATTGTATCTTTATTTCTCACATTTTTAGCTTTTCACGCACACAAAACTACTCACACATTATGTAGCTTGGGTGAAGGGCATAACAAAGATATTTTTGTAACTTTTCCCTCTCACATTATATCTGAGTGAGGGGGGCCTTAGCGTTAAGCATGAATGAAACCCTAATTCTCTCACCTTAATCTTCCCTCCCCCTCTCATCTTCTCAAGCTAGGGCTAGGGTGCAATAAGACTCCTCTCTCTTCCTTGTTTGTCGGTCAACCTTGTTTCTTTTTGTATCTTCTGTCTTTGGGAAGGCTGGGTCAAGGAAAGGTACATAAAATCTTCTCAGTGGCTTCTCCCTCTCAAGATCACACATACATCCAATTCAGAGTCTGACATTTTGTTATTAAAACTGGACAACTCCATTGCAGGAAGACAACCTGACACTGCCCGGTTTACCACCCGATTCCGATGCGAAATGCCAACCGACGATCCCGCTCTAGCATTCTACACACACTCCCTCTCCAACGTTCTAGCACACGCTCCCGGTCCAGCTCTAGCTCCCCATTCTGATCCCGCTCCAACTTCACTCTACCGCTTCAGCAGTCAATTCCACTCCAACTTCCTCTCCAGTGCTCGAGTGGGCCGTCGGGTAGAGGAAGAGATTGGCGACGATGGAGGTAGCCGGCCGTCGGGTAGAGGAAGAGAGTTAAGGAGAGATAGAGAGAGAGGAAGATTAGGGTTAGGGAGAGATGAAAGGAGGAGCAGCCCCCAACTAATTCAATTGATCCAAAGATAAAAACCCAAGCCAGAGTTTACCCTCTTATAGTGAGGGGTCAAATACAACATTGAAATAAAGACTTGAAATAAAACCAAATACTAAATTTCAGCCTGAACCGCTCGGTTCAATTCCTTCTGCGTCGTGATCCCCTTCCGCTGAACCGCCCGGTTTGCCTGCATCGCGAGTCATCTCCGGCTCACGCGGCCTTCACGTGTAAACTTACCACGACGGTTCTTCCGCCTGCAGATCAGTAACAATACCTCCATCTGGAAAATTGGCCTTGTCCTCAAGGCAGTAGTCTGGAAACTGTCGGCAAAAATCATCCCAAAGGAGCCATGTGGCATCGTTGGTCGGACGGTGGCACCATGCGACGCAGATCTCTTCCGGGGTGGCATCCCCGAGTAAATGATGCAGACGACCGAGGATAGCCTTGGGGTACAACGGTTCGGAACCAGAATAGTCGAGGTCGGCCGGAATATGGTCTATGACGGGGTGGTCACCTACCACCCGCCGAAGCTGCGAGACATGAAAAACGGTTGGATGCGGCTGCTGTTGGGCAAACGAAGCCGGTACGCCACGACCCCGATGCAACTGATGACTTCGAAAGCCCCGTAGAAACGCGGTGCCAACTTCGGGCACGGCCACCGCGCAACGGTGAGCTGACGGTATGGATGGAGCTTGAGAAAGACCTCCCCCACTTGGAAGGATAGATCCCCGCGCTTCCGGTTGGCAAAGGATACCATCTTTGCTTGGACCCGTTGGAGATGGTGCTTCAAACTGTCGAGGATGATGCCGCGATCTTGGAGATGGTCAGCCAAACTGGACACGAGGCATTCCCCCGGGAGGTGCTGGACCACCGAAGGTGGCGGGCGGCCATAAACTGCCTCGAACGGTGATGTATTTGCCGCATGATGATAGACTGTGTTATAAGAGTACTCTGCCCAACACAGCCATTTGGCCCACGTGCTTGGCCGCTCGTCGATGAAACAACGAAGATACGTCTCTAAACATCGGTTGAGCACCTCAGATTGTTCGTCTGACTGCGGGTGATAGGCCGTACTCATACACAGACGTGTGCCCTGTAGTCGAGAAAGGAAGGTCCAAAAACTGCTGAGGAATAGAGGGTTGCGGTCGCTCACGATGGATCGAGGAAATCCATATAGACACACGATCTCGGCGATGAAACAGTCGGCCACGGTGGCCGCCGTGTAAGGGTGGCGGAGAGAAATGAAGTGTGCATACTTCGTGAGACGGTCCACAACCACCAAGATGCAATCGAACCCGCTTGAACGGGGCAGCCGGGTGATAAAATCCATGACGATATCCTCCCATATGCGCTCCGGAATCGGAAGGGGCTGAAGTAGGCCGCTGGGGAACATGACCTCGTACTTTGCTTTCTGACAAGGAAGACAAGCGACCATGTAGGCCTTAACCTGGCGGAGCATCTGCGACCAATAAAGGGATGCCGCCAATCGCCGATAGGTGCTGAAAGCACCCGCATGGCTGCCGGACAGAGTGGAATGGAACTCATCTAATAGACGCGGTATACTGGATGACGCGGCGGAAAGCACTAGGCGGTCCCGATGAAATAGGGGACCTCCAATAAGCGCGTACGGCGGGTGAGCTTCTGGGTTCGCCAAGAGCGCCGTCCGGATGGCCGCAAGGTGGGGATCCCGCTCGACGTCCCTTTGGATGGAAGCCCCATCGGCCCACACCGGCCGAGAAATGGCGGCTAGCTCCGCGGCTTGCGGTTGTCGAGATAGAGCGTCTGCCGCCCGATTTGCCCTACCGGGGCGAAACTCAATGACGAAGTCATAACCCAACAATTTGGCCACCCAAAGTTGTTGTGCCGGAGTTGCTATCTTTTGTTGAAGTAGGTAATGCAGACTGTAATGGTCGCTACGGACCACGAAGGGGCGGCCCAAAAGATAGGGGCGCCAATGTTGGACCGCGAGAATGAGGGCCATGAGTTCATTCTCGTAAGCCGAGCGACTCCGGTTTGCCGTCGAGAAAGCCCGATTATAGTAAGCAATAGGCCGCCCGGACTGCATCAGAACGACGCCGACGCCCTTGCCGGAGGCGTCACATTCCACAAGGAAGGGTTGCTGAAAATCCGACATGGCCAACAACGGCCCTTGAACAAGGGATGCTTGGAGCGTCGTGAAAGCGGCCATGGCGGCGTGTGGCCACGAGAAGGGCCGTCCTCCGAAAGCTTCAACAACTGGGTGAGGGGACGGGCCAACCTGCCGTAATCTTTGATGAACCGTCGATAGTACTCTGTGAGGCCGAGGAACCCGCGAACCTCCCGAAGGGACGTGGGTGTCGGCCAGCGGAGAACCGCCTGAATCTTGTCTTCATCCATGGCTACGCCGTTGACCGAAATGGTGTGACCCAAGCAACTCATTGTCGTTGTGCCAAAAGTGCACTTCTTGCGGTTGACGGTGAGATGGTACTGCCGAAGCGTCAAGAAGGTACGACGGACATGGTGTAGGTGTTCCTGCCAAGATCTACTAAACACCAAGATGTCATAAAAGAAACGAGCACATGCTTACGTAGTACCGGTCAAAAGATATCATTCATTGTTGCTTGAAAGGTAGCCGAGGCATTGGTAAGCCCGAACGGCATAACCAGAAACTCGAAGTGTCCGTCATGCACATGGAAAGCGGTCTTGGGAACGTCGTCCGGTCGGACCCGAATTTGATGGTATCCTGCCCGGAGATCCAGCTTCGTGAAGTAAGCGGCGCCGTGGAGCTCATCCAAGAGCTCCTGAATAACCAGAATGGGATACTTATCCGGAACCGTGACTTTGTTGAGCTCTCTGTAATCTACACAAAAACGCCAACTCCCGTTCTTCTTGCGCACCAATAGGACCGGGCTGGATAACGGGCTAGCGCTGGGTCGAATGAGGCCACCCAACAACATCTCCCGCACAAGGCGTTCGATCTCGTCTTTCTGGGCGTGCCCGTAACGGTAGGGGTAGACAGAAACGGCCGCCGCATCCGGATAAAGCATAATCGGGTGATCGGTCGGTTGTACCGGTGGAAGGCCCTGAGGAGCAACAAAGATATTCAGAAAATCCTCGAGGAGGTGCTGAAAATCTGCAGCTAGCGGTAAGGAAACGGTGGACTTCGTCTGTAGGGGCCATAGCCAGGCTGAAAAATCCACGTTCGTTACCCGGGTGAGGGCTCGAAAAGAGACCGATGACCGTAGAAGAGCCGAATCGACCACTAGACGGCAAGGGCGGCCCTCGTGCTGAAAAAGCATAGTCATAGCGGCCCAATTCACACGGACATCCCCCAAGGTTTGAAGCCACGCCACCCCCAGGATAACGTCGATGCCGCCCAAGTCGAATGCATAGAAATCTGCCGTGAGGGTGCACAGACCGACAGAGAGAGTTACACCCAAGCACTGCCCCAAGGTCGGCCGCCGGCGGCCATCGCCCAAGCAAACGGAAAAATCCGGGGAAGGTGAGAACGGAAGGACGAGGTCACGCGCCAATTGTGCCGAAACAAAATTGTGGCTGGCGCTGCTATCGACCATCACAATCACGGGCCGATCGAGAATCACTCCGGTCATCTTCATCGTCCGGGGCCCGGTAAGGCCGCCCACGGAATAGAACGGAAGGTCCAGCACATTGAGGGCCGCGCCGTCGGGCTCCGGTGGAATGGCATCCTCATGGATAGCGAGGTCGTCGAAATCTGCCATGGTGATTTCTGGGTCATAATCGCTGAAGAGGGCGTGAAACTCTTTGACCGCACACACATGGTGCGGTGAATAGGGTTGGCGACAACGGAAGCACAATCCCTTGCGGCGAAGTTCATTGTATTCTTGATTGGAGAAATGGTGGTGGGGGGGGGGGGGGGGGGGCGGCGTGTCCCGACCGTACGCCCCCAGCCGGCGGTGGCCGTGGGGCCATGTCCCGGGTGGCCTGGGCGCGGGGGACGATGTGGCCGCTGGGTTGAAGGTGGCGGGTACCGAGATCCGCTTCCACCGCACTGGCAAACTCCAAAGCCTCGGATACTGTTCGAGGATGATGTGTTCGGATGCGGGAGCGGATATTGGGTAGTAACCCCTGAAGGAAGAACCCCAGGTAGTGGTCAGGCGGAAGGCCTGAAACTTGTGTCACGAGCGCTACAAACTCATCAATGTAACTATCCATGATGGTCGTTTAGCGGGCACTGCAGAGGCGCTCGATGGCGGAGCCGGTGTAACACGAATCATAATGACTGATCATCTCTTGCTTGAACTCGCTTCACGAGATCGCGGGCTGAACTTGGCGGAGCCAACACGCCCAGTGAAGAGCCGAGCCGTCGAGACCGACCACGACAGTGCCGACTCTATCCGCCGGCGGGGTTAGGCGGAGGTCGAAAAATTGCTCTGCGTGCGCGATCAAACCCATTGGGTCGACGCCGGAGAAGGAGGAGACGTCCAAGGTAGGGACGACACGCCCGGGCGGCGGTGCGGGGGCGGTGGGAAGCAGCTGCGGCTGCGTTCCCAGAATGGAGCTTGTGTCCGGAGAGGAAGTTGACCCCGTTGGTGGCGTGTGGGCAGCCGGTGCCATAAGGGCGTCGGGGCGGCTGAGGATGAGCGATTGTCCGGCGAGGAGGGCGTCGACGGAGGACTGGAGGCTGTGCAACCGGTCGTCGTGGTGGTCCAGCCTGGCGCGAGTGTCGTCCTTCCCATTGAGGGCATCAGCGGCGTGGAGACGGGTGTTCAGAGCCATCGGGAAGCAAGCAAGGAGCGTCCGACGGCGCTAGGGCAGGCAGAGAGGCGGGTCGGACCAGTTATTACCGCCTAGGGAGATTGGCGACGATGGAGGTAGCCGGCCGTCGGGTAGAGGAAGAGATAAGGAGAGATAGAGAGAGGAAGATTAGGGTTAGGGAGAGATGAAAGGAGGAGCAACCCCCAATTAATTCAATTGATCCAAAGATAAAAACCCAAGCTAGAGTTTACCCTCTTATAGTGCGGGGTCAAATACAACATTAAAATAAAGACTTGAAATAAAACCAAATACTAAATTTCAGCCTGAACCGCTCGGTTCAATTCCTTCTGCGTCGTGAGCCCCTTCCGCCGAACCGCCCAGTTCGCCTGCGCCGCGAGTCATCTCCGGCTCACGCGGCCTTCGCGTGTAAATTTACCACGGCGGTTCTTCCGCCTGTAGATCGGTAACAATCCCGCTCCAGCATTCTAGCACACGCTCCCTCTCCAGTGTTCTAGCACACGCTCCCGCTCCAGCTCAAGCTCCCCATTCTGATCCCGCTCCAACTTCACTCTACCGCTTCAGCACTCGATTCCACTCCAACTTCCTCTCCAGTGCCCGAGTCTGCGCCCGCAACGCCTTTGTTCCCAGTCTCGTCGATTTCACTTACTTGCAACGAGCTAGAACGGCAACATTCAATGAGCCCTCCTATGATCAACGCCTCCCCGCAGGGTTGATCCCGCCGACAGCCTCTCACACCTACGACATTTCTCCTACACTTGTACAACTGTACTTGACGACACTGCTACGCCCCGCAACCCCTGTTTCTACTCTACAACACATGTTTCTCCTTCCCCAACTAGTCAACCAGCCCACACCTACCTTTGAAGGGCATCCTAGCCATCCTAACTGCTCCCCCATTTCTGCCATGATCACCTAAATTCCCAATTCACCAAACCGGGTTTTCCAGCCCTTGATCTCTGCTATCGCCACCTCCGAACAACGTTGACACGCCTCAAGCGACTATGGATGAAGGCGGTCTTACCCTCTCAGATTATAGAGGCAATACAAAAGATGATGGCCGTCAAAGCTCAACAACAGTCCGCATTTGCCTCCTTGACCGCCCGCCTCAATGGCATGCATCTGCCACCCTAGCCGGGATAGCACCCCGCGATAAGTTCTACTCAATGCGGTCCGCCGGATGCCATGCACTCTGATTCTCGCGGTCATCGGTTTGCAAACGACAACGTCCCATGTTACATGAAGCTAAATTTCCTATATTTGATAGCAAGAGCGATCCTTTGGCCCATGTGAGCACTTCTTTGCCAACCAGCTCATGCACGGAAGATTGTTACTTCCTTCCACTTCATGGGCTCGACACAATTGTGGTATACCCAACTTGCGCCCCTAATTTAAATTGGACGACCTTCAAACATTTCTAAAATATGTGCTTTGGCCCACCACTCCGCAACAATTCGTTCAGAGACCTCGTCTCAAGCAATCAGTGCCCGTCGATTATCACTTGGAGAGTTTTCAGATGTCACTATCTCGTGTCCCTTCTGTATTGCCGGAATATCAAGATCACATCTTCACTGTCAGCCTACACAACCAACTGCGTCTTGATGTCGAATTCCAAGCCCCACGATACCTCAACACAACCATGAGCTTAGCTCGTATAGTGAGAAACGTCTCCTTATAGACAACCTGCATGGCGGCCTGCCACGACGGGAATGCGGCAGTCGGCAGGAAGGCACCCCTCCTCATTCTAGTACCTTTTCCACCACATCCAAAGGAAAGGAATTCAGTGGCCCCATGGCCATCAAATGATTGTCACGAGCGGAGATAGCGGAATGGCGTGCACAAGATTTTGTTTCAACTGCGATGGCCCATATACAGTCGGATACAGGTGCACATGTCTTTTTTGGCTAGAAGTTGAAGATTCCTCGGACGACGATGAAAATAATGCTAGAGGAGAACCCCACATCCCAAGCTTGAGGACAAGCTTGATCTGCACGAGGTAGGTCATGCTATGAGCCCACGTATGGGGTGACGACGTGTGGTTGTGGGCGATGTGCATCTTCTCGTTCTTGCATTGAATATTTATTTCTCGCATTTGTATCTTCTCACGCACATTAAATTACCCACACTTTATGTAGCCTGAGTGAGTGTCAACGAAAATATTTGTAACTTTACCCTATCACTATATATGTGAATGAGGGGGGACTTAGAGGTAAGTATTAATGAAACCCTAACTCTCTCACCTTAATCTTCTCTCCCCCTCTCATCTTCTCAATCTAGGGCTAGGGTTGAGCAAGGCTCCCCTCTTCTCCTCCTCCTCTCCCTGTCGAACTTGGCTCCCGTTATATCTTCCATCATTGGGAAGGCTAGGTCAAGGAAGGGCTAAGATGATCCTCTCCGAGACTTCTCCCTCTCAAGAACACACACCCACTCACAATTCAGAGACCTTAACATGAACTTTGGAAGACCCACCCCTAAGAGTAGGCGAGATCTCATCTCTCCAGACTGTATCCAGTGCTATCATTTTAATTTAAATTCGTCTTGAGTGCTGTCTATCTCTCCCATCTAGCGGTCACATTAATTTCTCTTCGGTGACACATTGCCAACTCAAATTTGCGAGCTTGTCACATTTATGAAAAGAAGCGTCCACCTCAGTCATTCCTCTTTGACAGCTTACTCCCATTGCTCTAGCACTCCTCATCAAGATGATGAGGGGTCCATTTGTGAGGGTGTGTTGACTTAACCTTGGATGATTATGTTCTGAATGTTGATCAATTGGAAGAAGTGGAACTTGGGCTTGAGGTTGAAGAAGGTAATAAGGCACCAAATTTTCTTAGCCTCAAGCAGGTGCACAATTGTTCACAATAAATTTTAGTTGAAAAACAACTGTTAATCCACAAACAATTGAGGCGCAACATATTTTGAGCGTGTGCCGAGTAAGCCTTGCAAATCTATGGTTTCACGGTAATAAAACATATAATATCACATCCGACAAAATATAGTCCAAGTACACAATGATAGGGAACAAGAACACCAAACTATGATTTACACATGTAAACGACGACGAAGTACATCAAATGGTAGAGATCCGAGGTTGTTGTTTTGATGTAAACCAAATCTAGGGTCTTGGAAATATGATATTGTAGGCTATTAATTTTACTTTGAGAGAATAGGCCAAGCGGGCCAAAGCGAATTTTCGTGCGCCAAATCACTTTCAATGCTTGGACTTTGAAAGACCGTTAATTTTTATTTGAGATTAAACTTCTAAGCGTTTAGCGATTTGAATCAAAGCGGGACCCGATCTTTCACAAACAAATCACAAACAATAATTTATGAAATACGGTAATGAAAGTGATTTAACATTCGGGGCAAGCTCTTAATTATTTAAGTGGGTGCATAAATTTAAACTAATAACAAGTGGAGCAAGAACGGGCGAAGTTACCACAAAGAGGGCAGTCAATTCCAATTCCGTCTGCAGAAGCGGAATAGTATCCTCCGACCGATTGCTGGAAACAGTTGCTGGAGTTGAGAGCAATCGGCAGCGGTGTGAAGTCGGGGAGGCCGCCGGAGGGGGGAGATGAAGCTTCGACAGACGCTGACTGAAAGAGGCCGAAGGTTTGTCTGGTACGACGCAGGTCTGCTGGTTCGACGGGGCCTCTGGCGATAGAACCGAGAACCAGGGGCGGCGAGAACTTCTGGATCTTGGTCGAGACTGTTAGGGATGCGACAGTAATTTTATATGAGTTTGCGCATCGAAGGAAATACGTTCATGGAACGAGAGATAATGGCGGTCAGGTGGGCGGAGCAATGCATACAAAATCTCGAAAGGAGATATATTAAGAGAGCGGCTTTTAGAATTATTACATGTGAAATTTGCTCGTAGAGGTACTAGATTCCATTGCGTTGGATTCTCCTCAGTTAAACGCCTAAGAAGGTTCTCTAAACTCTTATTAACGAACTCGGTCCATCCATCAGTTAGAGAGTGATAAATGCTACTAAACTCGAGTTTGATTCCCTCTCGACCCCATAATATGTTCCAAAAATATGACTTAAAATCTTTAATACATTGTTTCAATTCCACAAATCTGTCTATCTCCCACTGATAGTGAGGTGAAATAACAATGTCGCCTCTAAATATGAAATCGATAGAGTGAAGTGTGCGGAGTGAGTGGTCTTCAGATATAGTATCAAAAGACTGAGAAATATTGGGTGGTACGTCGGGAATTGATAAATGTGGGGTGAGCGTCACATCTGGGCCATGAGTCACTTAATGGGATGAGGGTTCAGGCGGGAGTGTGGTGAGTAGTAATGTGTTGGAGTCAACAAAAAGTGAACTAGAAGTCGCGGAGGTCCTCTCGTGTGCCCTTGGAATAAGACAATTCTTCTGGGGAAGAAGAACAATCTTTTGTCCGTTGTGCTCGAGGGAATGAGAGTTCCTCGTGCCGTCGTGCATGTCATGTCGGTTGTACTGCCATGATCTCCCTAATAGGATGTGACAAACATCCATGGCGGCGACATGACACAATACTCTATTCGAATAGGTGCTCCCTATAGAAAACTCTACGAGAGAATAGTGGGTTACGGGCATAGTCAAATGACTGTTGACTCCAGATAAGCTGTAGTGTTGTTCTAACGGATGCATCTCAAGCCCTAATATGTCGACCATACGTTGAGAAACGAAATTCTCCATACTACCACTATCGATGATAATGGAACAAAATTGTCCCTGGATACGTGCAGTAGTGTGGAAAATATCGTGCCTCCCATGGTCATCTGCAATAGACTTGCTAGGGGTAATCATACTATAGCGTAGGACGCATACTAAGTGTTCGGCGTGTTCACCTTCCACTTCTATGACATCCTCAGACTCGTGCTCAGGCTCAGGCTCAGGGTGAGATTTATTAACGTAAACTCCATACTCAAACTCTCGTCCATCAGTGGAATCAATAACAACGACAAAGTGGCGTCGCGGGCACTCAGATGATTTGTGCCCCGACTCCATGCACTTGAAGCATCGGAATACGCCAGTGTTGGGCTTAGCCCCAATAATCTCCTTTCCCTTGGTGGGAATAGTGGATGGGGTCGGAGTCCCAGACGTGTGGCAGGGTGAGGGGAATTCGAGATCCTATCAGTGGTGGTAGTCGTGACGCTCGATGTGGATCTTTCAGTAGACCTAACTCCGGATGTCCGCTTCTGTGATGACTTTACTCTTCGTGCGCGACTCGAGATCTCTTCTGTGATGACTCTACTTTTTTTTAACTTTAAAGAACAATAAATTTCTTCTTCTTCTTCTTCTTCTTATTTTTTTGTAGAAAAATATGGATCGCTTTCTCTGATACCAAATTGATGTAAACCAAATCTAGGGTCTTGGAAATATGATATTATAGGCGATTAATTTTATTTTGAGAGAATAGGCCAAGCGGTCCAAAACGAATTTTTGTGCGCCAAATCACTTTCAACGCCTGGACTTGGACTTTGAAAGACCGTTAATTTTTATTTGAGATTAAACTTCTAAGCGTTTAGCGATTTGAATCAAAGCGAGATCCGATCTTTCACAAACAAATCACAAACAATAATTTATGAAATACGGTAATGAAAGTGATTGAACGTTCAGGGCAAACTCTTAATTTTTTAAGTGGGTGCATAAATTTAAAGTTTAAACTAATAACAAGCGGAGCAGGAACGGGCGAACTTACCACAAAGAGGGCAGTCGATCCCAATTCCGTATGCAGAGGCGGAACAGTATCCGCCGGCCGATTGCTGGAAACAGTCGCTGTAGTCGACACAATGGACAACAGTGTGGAGTCGGGAAGGCCGCCAAAGGGAGGAGATGAAGCTTCGACTGGCGCTGACTGAAAGAGGCCGAAGGTTCGTTTGGTACGGCCCAGGCCCGCTGGTTCGACAGGGCCTCTGGCGACAGAACCGGGAACCAGGGGCGGCGAGAACTTCTGGATCTTGGTCGAGACTGTTAGGGTTGCGGCAGTAATCAACTGTGCGGTCGACGGGGAGGGTCGATCAGCGGCAGGGGAAGAAGACTGTACGGGATAAGCGGAAGTAATCGGCGAGGCAGAGAAACGATAAACGATTCGTTTCTCAACTGTCCGGTGTCTTTTCCTCCTCACGGTAGGGTTTCTTTTATAGAGGCAAATGTTTTATTTAGCCATTTGATTTCTTTCCCAATTCTTTGCTGCCAAATAATCCTTTTAAAATTATTGATTCTCAATAATTTGAGATCTTTCTTCCTGGCTATCTTTCCAAATAGCCTATTTCCAAATTTTTTTAAAATAATCCTTTTCCAGATAACTCTTATTAATAAGTTTTTGAATTTGAATTGTTTTTTTGAATTAAGTTTATGTTTTCCTAAATAATTATAGGTTTGCCAGTTACGTCCTACGACTAAAATTACCGGACCTTTTATTTAAGGTCTCATCGGGTGGTCAAACCGACGAGCCGAACAACTTCAAACAAAGCAGGTGTGCGACGAAAGGAATACATGATAAATAAATGTATAAATGAAAATTCGGGACGCTTGATGACGTCACACAATTTTGGATGCCACGGAGGATGCATCATGTTTCCACATGAGGATAGAGGTGATGGTGGAAGTAAGGAGGGGGGGGGGGGGGTCGGTTGTTACCATGGCTGAGAGTGGAGGGGTTAAAATATGGTGGATTTTGAGTGGAGAGAAACTGGACTGATGTTGTTTGAAGAACTGGCTGTGAGGATATCAAATTTGGGGAAAACGGGCAGGGAGTTGTTAGATTTTGGCGGGAAAGAAATGGTCAATGATTGGAGAAACAGCGGCTTGCAGAAACAAGGAGGAAAGTTGTAAATGGCTTGCGGCTGGTGATGGAGTTGCAGCGAAGGCTTACGGTGGAGGGCGTGGATGAGGCTTGTGGGGTTGGAAGAGGGCTGCGAGCAACAGATCTACGGGAATGGAGGCTGAAGAAAACGGTGCCTTGGAGTCCACCAAGGAGAGCACCTCTCGGCGCCGCACTTAGAGAGGGGAGATTGATTATTCCAAAATGAATCAAAACCACGATATCCCCTGTAAACCGTTGCCCGCGTACATAAATACTACATAATTAGACGACTCATAATGTCCGAATCGGTCGGGGTGTCAACTACAACTCGAAACATAAAAGTATACATGAAAACGACTCAGAACGACCATCCAGACGCATTCGTGGATTTGGATCATCCGAATTGGTAACGGATCACCGCCTCCTGTGGAAATACACGTACGTGGGCCGGCGATCGCCATCACTTATTGCACAATCCCAAATTATTTGCAAAATGTCCCTTTTTCTTTTTCTTTATATAGATCCTTACCCTCCCCACACCCATGTAACCTCATCCAGAATTAAGTAAAAACAAAATCCTAGGTCTTGGGATAACCTCTCTTCTTCCATTGATTCAGAATGTCGTGGTCGACAAATCTGGCTTCATGCGTTGCAACGGTCACCAATTATTATTTTGTATAACGTCCACATTAGTAAGCAACAATGAAATTTAATTCCATACCCATTGTGAGTTCTCTCATTGCCTGGACTATTAAAACCTATCTGCCCATTTTAAGTCACTACTAATATCAAAATATTAATAATATTTTCATTGATAATTATCTTAATTCAATTACTCATCACTAACTATTCAGATTAATAATTTTCTCATTAATTGAGCCTATGAGATATAAAGCTTGCCATAAAGAAATCAAACTGAATTGCAGTAGTTGGTTGAATGACTCGGAAGGTGGGGAATACGCGATAAGGCATTTGTGGAGTCTAAATATAAACTTCATTATCCTTTACAGAAAGGCACATTTTATTTGTTCCATCTCAAAAGAATTTTGTCATCAGCTTATCACTCTTAATATGTTTGACTCACCCAATTTCACAATTGAAATCAAGAAGTCAGGATTTTTTTATCAGATAATAGATCATATATTTCAGGATAATCTTTTGTTTGACTTTAAACTTCACAACTAGAAGTTGTATTTGTTTTTTTATTAGTTATTTCTCAGAACAGCCTACAGTCCAGAAATATTTTATTTTAGAGTTACTAAGTTAGATCTTCCTCATAAAATTGACCTTCAGGGAATATTCTTAATCATGATAATTCATTTATAACTTCTAGATTTTTTACTTCAAAACTTTATTTTCAATCCTATAATCCATTGATACACAACTATATGATATTTCTCTTAACTGGCTGTTGTTTAAGGTGGCAAGAAGTACCAAATCAAAGGTTGCTCAGGTGTAGGTGGGTTTGCTCAAGTATACAAAGCTTTGGTTGAGAGCAACCCTGATGATATTGTTGCACTGAAGGTTATTATACTACTCACCTTTATAGTGTTCTATTACAGGAGTTTAGGATCATGATTTATTATTATAATTTTCTGTAGATTCAGAGACCCTCTTTTCCTTGGGAATTTTACATGTATCGTCTACTTGATGAGCGCATTCCATCTGAGGAAGTATATTACCAATTTTTTGTTCCTATTTAGTAATGGATTTGTTTCTTTTCTTCCAGAGCACTAATAGTGCATATTCCTTTTTGTCAGAGGTCAAGTTTTGGCTTTGCTCATAGGGCACATATTTATACTGATTCAAGCATATTAGTGACAAACTACATGCCCCATGGAACTCTTCAGGTAAATGCATCGGCCAGTTAATTTTGGACTTCTGCTTGACATTCTTTACCCAATTTTACTGCTAACTTGTGCGCCTTTTAGCTTTTTCCGCTGATTAGTGATTTGAACATATTTTATTATCAATCTTCACACGATATCCTTACACAGGATGCTATAAATTCACATTTGGTTGCACAAAAAGTCATGGATGAAGTACTATGCGTCCATTACTCAATAGAGATGCTTCGCATGTTGGAGGCTTTGCACAGTGTCGGTATAATTCATGGTGATTTTAAACCAGACAATCTTCTCATCCGTTATGCTGGGTAACTATTTTTCGAATTCTACAGACAGTCAGCATTTCTTATCTTTATTTGTTGTTGGATCTCTCTAATTACTATGATGAGATCTTATGTTAGAATATCCCCAAGTTTTATCCAAAAGATAAAGCACTCTATGCATATTTCATATTTTAACAAACCTTGAGGATCATATCTTTTTTATAACTGATTAACTGACCACCATCATCAGTAAATTTGCTTTGCATTTATTTATTTCATTCTTTCAAATTAACATGAATCTGACATCCGACATCTGCAACTTTGATATCGATGCTAATGCGCATCTAGATACTAGCATGTTAAAGGGATTAATAGTCAGGATGTAACGCAACTTTCTTATTAATCAAATAGTGCTGTCTATGCTTGAGCATGTGCACCATTGCATATAATTCTTTATCATACTTGGACCACTTTGGTTTAGCGTCATTGATTTTCTCATCAATAAATGACATGGTTCATTCTGTTGTGACATCCGTCTAATGCCAACATCTCTACCATAGTATTTGACCTCGAAGAGATCACAACATTTGGAAGAGCTAGTACTGGTGTATATGTTGCAAAGCATTTCATTGATCCGAACAAAATTCGTAGGGTTCGTTCGGTGCGCAGGAATTGACTTTCTGAAATTGACATTGGGAAAAAGTAAAGCTAATTCCTAGGTTTAGCGTGATTAAATTGGGCCGGAATTGGCTTTGACGCCGAAACCAACTGCATTCTTTCTAGCCTAAGAAAACCTTCCACGAAAACTTATCTCTTCCCTCAATTTTGCGCTGATTTCGTCCAAACCGGCCTTAGCCCGCGACACTCCCGCGGTAGTCTTGCAACTTTCTTCTTCTTCCCGCGACACTCCATCATTCCGATTCTTCCTGCTCAGGAATTTTGACTGAAGAGCTGAGGGGACGGAGGAGTGCTTGTGGTGCGGGTTTTGGAGAGTTAGGGCTTGGGAGGGGGTTCTATGATGGATCTGAGCGTTTTGTTGGAGTAGAGATGATTTCATTTTTTGGTCGGACAAATGGAGATTTGGATGCGGAAGACCTTAGAGAGGTGGTTTCTATGTTTCATCGTGGTGTTCCATCTTCTGGCTAGAGTTCTTGCTAACATGGAAGGCATGCAACCAGCTTATGCCCACTCTGTTGATTTTCTCTGCTGCTGTCTTTTTTTCCCTGTAATGACAGTGGAGTCTGGCGACAACTCATATCTGGATGCGTAGAAGACGATGTAGGATAGTGTTTATCCGCGTGTGCACTGATTGAATGATCATTTGAGACGGTGGTGGGATTTAAATGAATTTTGGGAGTGATTCCAAAGGGCATGTTAGTTGGTGGTGGACTGAATCCTTCCACTGTCATGGCTACGATTTTTAGGCAGTACCAAGTTGCTAAGTATTCTCCACTTCTTTTACATGGCATGTTAGTTGTGCTTATATCTATTACTGGTGAATGCTCGGTACTGAACCGATGAATGCTCGGTGCTTGGAAAAATAATGAGTTTGTGCCATTTGTGGTATAAAATGCATGTCTTGCTTTATTATATTAGTATTTTGTACATTCAAAGAGATGCAAAGTGCATTTAAATTTTTTTGTTCAATTTCAAGAATTATAAAATTTCAAAATTTCAATTCCTATGATGAATTCCATCCTGCAGTCGAACATCTTTTGTCTCAATTTCAATTTTGTTAACTGAATTTCATCTTGCAGCCGAACAGTAGAATTGAAATTTTGCATAATACCAATTCCTTTGGATATTGGTTTTCTCCAGAAAGCCAGTTCCTGAAAGACAAATTCTGCACGCCGAACGGACCCTATTTTTTCTCCCATAATTTCTCTTTTCCTTTATTTTGTAATAGGTGTCATAATGTTGTTAAAATCTGCACTGAAATGTCAATAAGATTTGGGCAACTTGTGAAAGCTACACACTTCTCCTGCAGTCTTAAGGTGTCTGTCACTCTGTAATTGTACAAACCTTCTTGATGGGGATCATAGTCCACGGGAGGGCTGACCCGCATCAAGGCCTATTCGGATTTACATTCACAAGTGGGGGAATTAGGGTCGTCATATGGACGATCCGACCCGTCGTCACGTTCAGAGCGTCGACGGGATATCTTCTATGTGTTGGTTTTATTTTTATCACATGTTATTTTGTGTGTTTTAGTGTTTATTGTGGCTGCCAATCATAGCCGTCCGATGTGTGTGGCTCTCCTATAAATATGTGTGTGGAGTTCATTTCAATTCATTGCAAAATTTTGAAAAGATTTTCTCATTTTTTGTGATCCTCCGCAGTGCGGAGGCCGTAGAACACTAGGCGCGATGCCTAGTCAAGTTTGTTCCCTTTGGTCTCCCGTGAACTCCATCAGTTTCCACAAACCGCCGGTTAATTCCTCCAAACACCCTTCGATCCTCATGTAATTGCTGAGAACTGCCATTTTCTGTCCCCACGTTTCTTCAACATCAGTAAAACCGCAGGAAGCCGTAGTAAACCGCTGATAACCGCTTGATTCAATGAGGGTTTCGCCGTCGAACAACTCTAGCGAGAAGAGGAAGCTTTCCCCCCTTTCAGCCGAGCCGTCTCCTTCCTTCTACGACCTCTCACGATAAGGAAATCGTAATTTCTGGTTCGTTCCTACGTCGGACTCTACGACATCGCCCAACAACTCCTTTCCCCTCTAAGCCGAGGCGTCTTCTTCCTTCTACGACCCTCACGTCCAGGAGATCTCCATCTCTGGCTCGTGCCTCTGTTGGAATCCTTGGCAGCTCCAATAGTCGCTGTCATTTTCCGATTTAGAAGATGCCCTGCCTGTAGAAAGAAGATAAAGAGGCTGCTGAAACCCTTGAACCTGGGATGATTCAAGAAGCCACAGATTCAGTTCCTGAACCCATAATTTTAGAAACCACAAATGCTGAAAACCTGAAGTAAAGCTTTCTGCTCATTTGGGCTACTGGGACAACGATTTTTCATCACTGCTCAGGCAACATTAGGCTGCCAGAAGGTCCCCAAACGAAATTTCAGCATGGCAAACTTTAGCTGTGCCTTCTCATGCCACCAACTTTACAAAAATCGTGAAAACTGTGCAAACTGATCTAGTTACACGCTGTCCAGCGCTTCAAACCCGCCATCATGTACGTCATTGGGCTTTAATTTCATGTGTAAGTTCTTAATTTGTTGTCTCTTACTTAGGTTGAATTTAGAGTTGGGAATCATATTATTTGTGACTTAAATCTCGTAAAAATTTGCTTATTCATTTGTGCTAATTGAAAGACATTCGCCGAATATTCGATCAGTGTACTCATACTTTAATTTTGAACTTGAACTTGTTTATTGAATCTAAAGCTTAACCTTGATAGTGCATGACCTTAAAACCTCTTTATAACTTTTGAAATTATTGCAATTAATTATTGGATTTTTGCATGTGCATCACATCCATATAAGATCTCCTACACCAACACACTTGTATCATTCATTAGAGATCCATAGGGCATAACAAACCACAGCCTTCATTTCGTCCTACCTCACTTCTCCTCGTCTACTTGGATGTCAGCCGCGCCCATAATGAGTCCAAGAAATAACGACTTTGACATCATGAAATAACACTTCTTGAAGTTAATGTAACTTCGGTTTTGTTTTAGCATCTCGAAGATCTTCCTCAAGTACTATAAATATTCCGTGTGACTCATGTTGTAGATTAGTATGTCATTAAAATAAACAACAATAAACTCAACAATGAAATGTCTAAGCGCTTAATTTATGGTGCACATGAAGATAATCAACACGATAGATTTTTTTAATGGTATAACCATCCACTCGAACAATCTATCCCGCGTTTAAAGGCCTTCTTCCATTCTTCTTCCGGCCAAATGTAAGTTTAATAGGCGTCGTTTTGAAAGTCGTCCTTGGAGAAGATCTGGGGATCACCTAGCTGATCAAACATTACATCCAGAAGTGGTATATGAAACTTGTAATCAGTCAGAATCGTGTTGATTCCTTGATTGTGTACACGTATCCTCCAACTGTCATCCTTCTTTGTTGTTAACAATCTTAGGATTGCATACTGACTCATGCTCTTTCTAAAATTACCCTTTTGTAATTAATTGTTACCTGTCTCCTGGAGAATCTTGTTCTCTTACAGACTCATAAGGTAGTGTGACAAATTTGGGAAACTTGCCTTGTGTGGAAGATCAATTTTGTGTTCGAATGTCATACATTGGGTAGGTGGGGGAGCCCTACATGTACCTTTGGCAGAATGCCGTGAAAATCGTCGAGAACCAATTGCACCTCCAATGGAATCATCATTGCCTTCCCCTCTGTAGGGTCCTCAACCTCTATACTCCCCTTCACTAAATGACTTGCACTTTGTGTGATGCTGTAGTCTCCTTTTTTTGTTTCCTTGAAAGAGCTCACAAGAAAGGAACGTCTTCTCCTCTTCTTATAAGAGTTTGTTCGAGGCATTCTTCTTTGATTGTGTTAGCTTGCACTTCATTACATGCTTCTACAATTGATATGTGTTGACACAATCATTAAACTTAGCCCCCACGCCAAAATTGACATGACTGTCTAAACAGCATATGGCTTATGTTCAACCCATATATCACATCATAATAAATCATAGCGTTGTTCATTCCATGAAGAAAGGTAATTGATATATCTTAGTGACCGTAACACTTTTTACCCTTAAGCTATCCAATGGAGTTTAGGTCCGGGTGTGCTTTTAATGAAAAACATGCTACTTCAGCCATCTGGTGATTAATGATATTTTCAGTTTGAAGAATCATTAACTTTTGTTGCTAACATGATTTTTCTCACTATCCTAGGATTAATATTCTCCTCGTAGTTGTTCTGACTGTATATGGTATTATTGGAATTGTAACTAGACGCCTCACAATTCACATATGCCATGTGCTTTTATTCACAATCACTAACAATGATCAGATTGGTTGAACTTGAAACACTTGTAGATGAAAGATTTAGTGTACAGGTTGTTGGTGAGAGTAGTTGTCTTCATTGGTTTCTTTCCCACCGATTTCTCTGCCGCATTATCATTTTTGAGTCATCACTCACAGACTTGCTCCTAATGAGCTCTACTTATTCTGACTGCCACTTTGATATGTTGTTTGCCAATCATTTCCGTCAACTATCTTTTGGCATATAAAACTCACTTTCTGGGTTCTATCAAATTAGAGATGCATTGGGTCCCTATTCAATCTCGAATGTCCTGCTTAAGACCATCCATGCAATTGATTCATCTCGTCCTTTTAGTATTGTTGCGGCCTACTTGAGGCTCCTAAAACCGGTCTAAATGGACCGTCTTAGCCCGGGAGCGGTCGAGCGCGCAATTAGTCACAGATAATGGAGATGATTGACATGAGATCTTTTTTACCGTGGAAAACTCCGGAAAGAGGTAAAAAACCACGTGGTCGGTTCGGTGCCCGACCAAACTTCACTATCAGTTGTTTCGTTACAGGGCTTTGGAGAGAAATTGAGGGCGACAGACTGCTCCTCGTTACAACTTGTGGTGAAGAGAGAGACGTTCAGAAGGTGACAGACCACCGCTCTCGAAACTAAGTCTTTTTCTTAGTCCCGGTGGGGAGCACCACGCTCTGGGGCCTAGACAGCCTTCTACTTTCGCTTATGATCTCGAGGGGAGCGTCCTCCACGTTCGGATGTCTTCGCAGTTTGTCTTGCAGTTTGTGGCGATGTCTGAAGCACGGAGCTTGCCATTGACATGAAGGTGACGATCCCTGAGCGTTCTGTGCTCGGAAGGAAGCTTGAAGGCGGATGGAGGTCTTTGAACGGTCTTCGAAGTGCTTGAAGAGTCTTTAAAGGCGTCTTCGAAGGCGATGAAGATCTCAAGGGACTCTCTTGCACGTAGGAGGAGAAGTCCGAGGAGAAAAGGATGAAAATGAAGGCCCTGAGGCCCTATTTATAGGCCTCAGGGGTGGTTACGGTAAATATGCGGTTATTCGCAGTAACCACCATAATTGTTATTTGCAGGCCGATTCTATATAGTTTAGGGTGCGTATTATTTAAGTATTTTTCTATACGCAAACCGATATATTTTTGGATATTCACACCCAGCCATAATGGATGGTTATGCCGGTGGTTACGCGGGTGGTTAACCGCTCACCGGAGGGTGGAGATTTCACAGGGACGATCGGACGACGGCGGTCGAGAGTTCGGCCGGCAACGGGGGGACCGACCGGTGGTGAGGAAGCCGACCGGCGGGGGAAACCGGCTTGCAAGGGGGGTCGGCCGCGAGGGGCCTTGCGGTCGCGCGGCCAAGGGAGGGTGGCTTCGCAGCCTTGCGGCCGTGCAGCGTGGGCGCGCGGCCAAGGGCGGCCGACCGGGTGGCCGACCGCGCGGCCTTGCGACCGTGCGCCGTGGGCCCGCGACCAAGGACGTCCGACCGGGTGGCCGACCTTGCGGCAGCGCGCTGTGGGCACGCGGCCGAGGCCGGCCGGCCGGCCGCGCGACCTTGCGGCCGCGCGCCCAAGGGCAGCCGGCCACCCGCCTTGCGACCGCGCGCTTTGGGTGCGCGGCCGGCCACCCGCCTTGCGACCGCGCGCTTTGGGCGCGCGGCCAATGACGGCCGGTTGGAGGGCCTAGCAGCGCCGGATAATTCCATCTCAGCATATCATTTATGTCAAATCCCATTAATAAAAAGAGAGAATGCAAGCTGGATCGAACCATCAAACAACACCAACATGCAGTCCGCGACACAGAGCATCTAGGGATAATGACGCACGAAGATGGGAAGATAGACGACCACGCCCAAGGAAGAGCGAAGGAACATCCAGGTAATCCGTCAAAGATGAAACCAGAGAAAAAACGACCGAAGGCCATATTGCCTTAACATGTTATGATACTAAAGAAAGTAACACAATATACCTTAAGCCAATTCCATGATGCTCCTTCGTTTCCTCTCTTTGATTTGCGCCTGCTGCAGGAGATACACTAATATAATATTTTAAGTTTTAATATAACATTTGAACGCTATGACGTTCCTTTGTTTCTTCTCTTCGATTAGCACTCGCTGCAGGAGATACAATTTGCGCCCTCCATGAGTCTTTTAGTCTATTCTTAAGTTTTGCGTGTAAACAACTCAACATAAGTGCCGATTTGTGGGTCTCGGGTGGTTAGTGCGGTGGTTGGGAGTGCGGATCACGTGCGGTGATCGCGCGCGTGGTGGTTTTTCCCATAACCCCCCACCAAGGTAGTGGGGGTTATGGAATTCCGGCTAATCGCAGCCCGGAATTCCTATATAATGAGGGTGATCACATCAAGTATTGTTATTGATGTGGTATGACGATGCAGACCTGCAACAGAAGGATGAGTTTTGGGCCCATTCGGGGCCAATTGGCTATCTGCCATATTTAGCATTTTCATATCGATAATCCGACTCCGCGAATGCGTCCGGATTTTCGTTTACTTACATTTTCATATATTATATTGTATTTTTAGTCTTTATTTAGTCTAATCGAGTCCGTCACATTAACGGTCAATCATAGTCGTTGATGTAAGAGATGCCCTAATGTTCTTTTAATATTAATAGGAGTAGGGGCTGCTTGGAGGCTATTGTAGATTTTGGAGAAGATTATTCCCAGAATCCAGCGACCCCCTCATGGTGACGACTCCGTGAGGCCCTAAGTGACGACTCCTAGGTGGTTTCCTTTATCCCCAAGATAGCCTTTATCCCTAACTTTCATTTTCCCCTTCCCAAGCCCTAAACCGAAGCCCTTTTCCAGCCGCCGGCCTGCTGTGTTCTCCATTCCGCCCAGATTCACAAAAACAGCTACCACCCACCCTGCCATCCACTACAAAACCGCTGGATCACCTCCAGCCCGCTACCAGCCCTCACGCCTGCTGATTTCCCTATTCCTGAAGCCGCATCCCTCCCATAAGTCATTTTCCTGGACCCGAGTCTCCCGCCAACACATCCTCCAGCCTTACACCAGCCCCTCCCTCTCAGATCTGCTCCAACCTCACAAATCCGCCAAGATCTGGGCTGTCCCGTCCAGATCCATCCACCTACACCCTTACCGACCTAAAATTCCCCCGATCTAAAACTGCGACTTCTGATCCTCCTTCTTGGGGCTGTTCCCACCCCGATCCAATGGTCAATTACTGGATCTAGTCCACCCAGCCCCCATTTCAGCCACCAAATTCCCCTTTAGACTGCCACCAATGCGTCGTACATCACCAGATCTTCTCCCATATGGTAGCCCCCTTACTTTGTGAGTTCTTATTCGTTGTATGAATATTTGTTTTCAGCATTATTATATGGTATTGACTTGTGCTTAATTGGATCTATAGCCTTGTAGTGTTTTGTTCTGGATTCACTTGTGATTGCATGAAAGATTCATACGCCGCGCGCTCTTGTTTTGGTCCTCTACGTGGAGGAAAATCAAACCTTGCTTTGCCCTAAAGAATTACTTTGGTCTTGCTTAAATTATTTCTTGCAATTTAAATTTTTATTGCTATGATTTGATCCCTCCGTCAGATTTGCATGTGTCGCATTTATCTGTTAAGAAGAATCGAGTTATTTCCACGACACTTTCCCTAGGGTTGCATACTAGTCGCACATTGACGTGTCCCACCCTTCATTAGATGGTGTTTAGGTTCATTACATTCGTCACATGCTCGCATGTAGGGTTAGAGCATCATTTGTACGCCACCTATAGATTTGCCCTGCGTTAGTTATACTCAGTATGACGCATAAACTTTGTATTATACTCATTGACACTCCGTTATTCCTGACTACTAGTATTGATGAAAAATATGTTTCTCACTGCCATCAGCTAAGAAACGTTCCTTCAACCTGTTCTTCTTCTTCTTCAGTTATGAGGTACTGTCTCCTGCCTTTTTGTCGACGCACATCCTATGACATGTCCTACCAGGTTGCCACAGACTTTAGTTTCCTACCCTTAGAGATTTCTGTAAAAGGGCAGGGCAGCCCGGTGCACAAATCATCCCCGCTCAGTGAGGGTTCGGGGAAGGATCCCACCACAAGGGTGAAATGTAGGCAAACCTTACCCTGCATTTTTGCAAGAGGCTGCCTCCAGGACTTGAACCCGTGCCCTCAAGGTCACACGACAACACGTTAACCCATAACGATTTCTGTATAATCGAAAAATCAATTGAACTCCAACAAATAATCCATAAACTTCTCAATGCCTAAATCTCCATCGAAGCTCATAATATTGACCCCAGTTAGAGATAAGCTCTCTTGTACTAACCTTTGACGTAATCGTCATTTTGATAAGTGCAACCATCTTCAAACTGATCTCTATTGCAATGAAACTCATACTTTCCCGAGTCTCCATGCTGAAAACATCCTCTTAACATATGCCGACCGTCATAATCCCATTGTCCAGAGTCATGTCACAATTGCATTCATCATCACAACGTCATTAAAAAAAAAATCTAACTGAGATTTGTGTGGATGATGCCTCGAGTTGATCTTTGAGTTAGTTGGCTTTGTTTACCCATGACAATGTTTTTGAATCGCGAGCCTGTTGTCTAAACGATTTTGATTGCCTCCCTCCTGCTACAAATCCCTGCACATAGGTTCAAATTCACAGAGAAGCTTCTCTATGGCGGACTGCCTCAAAAAGGCCTGCAAAGATTCATCATCATCACCAAGACGTTGGTTTTCTTCTCAGTCGCTGGTTCCTATCATGCTTCGAGCACGTTGGAACTCTAGTACCATGTTACGCACATGCGGCGACTTGAATATGAATTCTTTTATTTTGTATGGTCATCATGTATTTTTAATTCGGTATGATCATTGTGTATTTTTATTTCACTATGGGTCATTATGTAATTTTATTTAGTAGGGGTATTATGACAATTTGTAAGCGAGTCCCCCCTCCCTATGTAAGGAGAAGACTTGAGAGTATTAGGGAGATTTTGATCATCAGGGTTTGGGATCTCTCATATTGAGAGGGGCTTCAAGAAGCACGAATATCTCTCGTGATTTGTATATGATTTTCTAGTCCTATTACAATCAATTTTCTGAGTTGGTAACATTAGTCCGACCTTACCGTTTTCGCCCGCTTTTAGCCATCGAATCTCGTCCCTTTCGGTTCGTTCTTGCAGCGCGACACTCGCGGGGCAACATTTCACACATTGATCCCCCGTCTCAACCTGTGTCGAGCGATTCCGCAGCCTCAATCCTCGACGTTCTTGTCCCTGTCTATTACCGCTTAGGGAGATTGGCGACGATGGAGGTAGCTGGCCGTCGGGTAGAGGAAGAAATAAGGAGAGATAGAGAGAGAGAGAGGAAGATTAGGGTTAGAGAGAGATGAAAGGAGGAGCAGCCCCCAACTAATTCAATTGATCCAAAGATAAAAGCCCAAGCCAGAGTTTACCCTCTTATAGTGAGGGGTCAAAAACAATATTAAAATAAAGACTTGAAATAAAACCAAGTACTAAATTTCAGCTTGAACCGCTCGGTTCAATTCCTTCTGCGTCGTGAGCCCCTTCCGCCGAACCACCCGGTTCGCCTGCGTCGCGAGTCATCTCCGGCCCACACAGCCTTCACGTGTAAACTTGCCACGGCGGTTCTTCCGCCTGCAGATCAGTAACAATACTGCCATCTGAAAAATTGGCCTTGTTCTCAAGGCAGTAGTCTGGAAACTGTCGGGAAAATCATCCCTAAGGAGCCATGTGGCGTCGTTGGTCGGACGGTGGCGCCATGCGGCGCGGATCTCTTCCGGGGTGGCGTCCCCGGGTAAATGATGCCGACGACCGAGGATAGCCTCGGGGTACAACGGTTTAGAACCGGAATAGTTGAGGTCGGTCGGAATATGGTCTATGACGGGGTGGTCGCCTACCACCCGCCGAAGCTGCGAGACATGAAAAACCGGGTGGATGCGGCTGCTGCTGGGCAAACTAAGCCGTTACGTCACTGCCCCGATGCCGCTGATGACTTCGAAAGGCCCGTAGAAATGCGGTGCCAACTTCGGGCACGGCCGCCTCGCGACGGCAAGCTGGAGGTATGGATGGAGCTTGAGAAAGACCTCCCCCATTTGGAAGGATAGATCCCGTCGCTTCCGGTTGGCAAAGGATACCTTCTTTGCCTGGGCCCGTTGGAGATGGTGCTTCAAACTGTCAAGGATGATGTCGCGATCCTGGAGATGGTCAGCCAAACTGGCCACGGGGAATTCCCCCGGGAAGTGTCGGACCACCGAAGGTGGCGGGCGGCCATAATCTTCCTCGAATGATGATGTATTTGCCGCATGATGATAGGCTGTGTTATAAGAGTACTCTGCCCAACACAGCCATTTGGCCCACGTGCCTGGCCGCTCGCGATGAAACAACGAGGATACGTCTCTAAACATCGGTTGAGCACCTGGGATTGCCCGTCTGACTGCGGGTGATAGGTCGTACTCATACGGAGATGTGTGCCTTGTCGCCGAAAAAGGGAGGTCCAAAAACTGCTGAGGAATAGAGGGTCGCGGTCTCTCACGATGGATCGAGAAAATCCATGTAGACGCACGATCTTGGCGATGAAACAGTCGACCACGGTGGCTGCCGTGTAAGGGTGGCGGAGTGGAATGAAGTGTGCATACTTAGTGAGACGGTCCACAACCACCAAGATGCAATCGAACCCGCTTGAACGGGGCAACTGGGTGATAAAATCCATGGCGATATCCTCTCATATGCCCTCCGGAATCGGAAGGGGCTGAAATAGGCCGCTGAGGAACATGACCTCGTACTTTGCTTTCTGACAAGGAATTCAAGCGGCCACGTAGGCCTTAACCTGGCGGAGCATCTGCGGCCAATAAAGGGATGCCGCCAATCGCCGATAGGTGCGGAAAGCACCCGCATGGCCGTCGTACGGAGTGGAGTGGAACTCGTCTAATCGACGCGTTATATTGGACGAGGCGGCGGAAAGCACTAGGCGACCCCAATGAAATAGGCGACCTCCAATAAGCGCGTACGGCGGGTGAGCTTCTGGTTTCGCCAAGAGGGCCGTTCGGATGGTCGCAAGGTGGGGATCCCGCTCGACGTCCTGCTGGATGGAAGCCCCATCGTCTTACACCGGCCGAGAAATGACGGCTAGCTTTGCGTCTTGCGGTTGTCGAGATAGAGCGTCCGCCGCCCGATTTGCCCTGCCGGGGCGGAACTCAACGGTGAAGTCATAACCCAACAATTTGGCCACCAAAAGTTGTTGTGTCGGAGTCGCTATCTTTTGTTGAAGTAGGTAACGCAGACTGTGATGGTCGGTACGGACCACGAAGGGGCGGCCCAAAAGATAGGGGCGCCAATGCTGGACCGCAAGAATGAGGGCCATGAGTTCATTCTCTAAGCCGAGCGACTCCGGATTGCCTCCGAGAAAGCGCGGCTGTAGTAAGCAATAGGCCGCCCGGACTGCATCTGAACGGCGCCGACGCCCGTGCCGGAGGCGTCACATTCCACAAGGAAGGGTTGCTGAAAAAGTGGCATGGACAACACCGGCCCTTGAACAAGGGCTGCTTGGAGCGCCGCGAAAGCGGCCATGGCGGCGGGTGGCCACGAGAAGGGGCCGTCCTCCGAAAGCTTCAACAACTGGGTGAGGGGACGGGCCAACCTGCCGTAATCTTTGATGAACCGTCGATAGTACCCTGTGAGGCCGAGGAACCCGCGAACCTCCCGAAGGGACGTGGGTGTCGGCCAGCGGAGAACCGCCTGAATCTTGTCTTCATCCATGGCTACGCCGTCGACCGAAATGGTGTGGCCCAAGTAACTCACTGTCGTCGTGCCAAAACTGCACTTCTTGCGGTTGACGGTGAGATGGTGCTGCCGAAGCGTCACGAAGGTACGACGGACATGGTGTAAGTGTTCCTTCCAAGATCTACTAAACACAAGATGTCATAAAAAAAACGAGCACATGCTTACGTAGTACCGGTCGAAAGATATCATTCATTGTTGCTTGAAAGGTAGCAGGGAGTTGGTAAGCCTGAACGACATAACCAGAAACTCGAAGTGTCCGTTATGCGTCCGAAAAGCGGTCTTGGGAACGTCGTTCGGCCGGACCCGGATTTGATGGTATCCTGCCTGGAGATCCAGCTTCGTGAAGTAGGCGGCGCCGTGGAGCTCATCCAAGAGCTCCTGAATAACCAGAATGGGATACTTATCCGGAACCGTGACTTTGTTGAGCTCTCTGTAGTCTACACAAAAACGCCAACTCCCATCCTTCTTACACACCAATAGGACCGGGCTGGAGAACGGGATAGCGCAGGGTCGAATGAGGCCGCCCAACAACATCTCCCGCACAAAGCGTTCGATCTCGTCTTTCTGGGCGTGCCCGTAACGTAGGGGCGGACAGAAATAAAACATCATTAAAATAAAGATTTGAAATAAAACCAAATACTTAATTTCAGCCTGAACCGCTCGGTTCAATTCCTTATGCATCATGAGCCCCTTCCGCCGAACCGCCCTGTTCGCCTGCGCCGCGAGTCATCTCCGGCTCACGCTGCTTTCGCGTGTAAACTTGCCATGACGGTTCTTCCGCCTGCAGATCGGCAATAATGTCCCGTTTGAGTTCTTCAAGCCGGTCTTGTGTTGGGCCGTTTGATCATGCCTCACACTTCACCTTTGATGCTCAGCGGCGCCGACCTTGCGCTCTCCCAACCTGCCTTTCGCGACCGTCCAACATCGCAGCTACCGCTTCTGTATCGTTCACTTGTGTCCATCTCCGCCTGCAGCTTTTGTGTCTTCCCTCCTCAACCACTTTTGGGCGGTCCAACACCGACTCGTTTGCTCCTGCCTCGCATCTCCCCTTCCACATTCCACAACGATGAATCACACGTTCCCAGCTCTCCCTACCGTGACAGTCGCGGCCACACATACGTAACAACATCTTCATCCCTCCTCGTTGCTTCGGTCCATTTTGTCTCCGTCGCTACCCCGACACTCGATGGAGAACCCTAGTAGACTTGGGAGTATTAGGGAGCTTTTGATCATTAGGGTTTGAGATCTCTCATTTTGAGAGAGGTTTCAAGGAGGAACCAACCTCCTGAGGTTAAGCACGAGCATCCCTCGTTATTTATATCCGGTTTTCTAGTTCTATTGCAATCAATTTTCTGAGTTAGTGATTGTTGAGAGACATCAATTATAGGAAATGTGATGACAATCAATGTAGGAAATGTGATTGTTGAGAGACATCAACCCAAAAACGAGGGTAGAAACTAATTTTCTCACACAAGAGATGCAACTTTATATTTCAAGCAACATCCCTTAATTTATCATGAGAGATGCAATCGAATAGGATATAACTCGTGGGAACACCTTTGGAATAACCATATAAGAGAAATTATAGAAGCCATGGGAGAGCAAAACCTTAATTCTTGATGGAATAGCTTAGGTGGAGCACTACTGAAAGTTTTGATGGACTAGCAGCCGATTAGAAACATCTTAAAATTTTGAATTGATAGAATGCCAGAATGAGAGAATGACCTAACTAATATTCACATCAACAATATTGTATATATACATGTACATAAGAGGGTAATCACAACACCCAAGGTGAGCCTATGCTATGTCTACCATATAGAATGTACAGTATATCTAACACCCCCCTCAATCTCATGGGGGATCATACACCGAGAGTTTGAACAATTGATAGGCATGTCGGGTCTGCGTTTACGACTTAATTATCAAATCTGCAAGCTGCTGCTCGGAAGGAACAAAGTAAGGAGCAAGAGTGCCACGACCATACTGCTCACGTAGGAAGAAAGCATCCACCCCGATATGCTTGAAGAGTGAGTGTTTCACCGAGTTTAGAGTACTCTGAATGACACCGATATTATCATAGTGGAGTGGAGTGAGATCTAGAGAAGAGACACCAAGGTTCTTAAGAAGCCAATGGAGCTAAATAATGTCCTCAACGGTGGTAGTCCTGGCCCGAAGCTCAGCCTCAGTGCTGGAAGGAGAAACACCAGTCTGTTTCTTGGACTTCCATGCAATAAGTGAAGAACCCAAGAACAGACAGAAACCAGCGACAGATTGACGATCAACAGGATCACTGGCCTAGGTAACATTAGAGTAAGCATGGAGCTGTAGAGAACTACAACCGGAGAAGAAGAGGCCACAAGAAGGTGTCGCCCAGAGATAGCGCAGGAGCCGTAGCAGGTGACCATAATGCACAGAGGTAGGCGCACTAACAAATTGGCTCAACACATGAACAACATGAGCAATGTCGGGCCGAGTAATAATGAGGTAGACGAGACTCCCAACAAGATGAAGATAGCGAGTATGATCAGAGAGTGGAACCCCATCATCCGGACGTAGCTGAAGGTGAAGCTTCATAGGGGTGTCCATCGTGCGAGTCAGAGAGAGCAACCCGAGCTAAGAGATTTGATGTGTAATGCTGCTGAGAGAGATGAAAATTGCAGTTTGTAGAGATGACCTCAAGGCCCAAGAAGTAGCTCAGTTATCTAAGGTCAGCCATCTGAAGCTGCTGCTGAAGGTGATGCTTGACGAAGGCCACATGAGATGGATCATCACCAGTAATAATCATATCATCCACATAAAGTAACAAAATAGTCCGGCCGCGAGAGGAAGAGTGCACAAACAGAGCTGGATCATGTGGACTCGGCTGAAAACCGGCGGTTGTAACAGCTAAGCTGAAATCTGCAAACCACGCGCGGGGCGCTTTCTTGAGCCCATAAAAAGCTCGCCGTAAGCGGCAAACAAGGTCTGCAGGAGAGGAGAGACCAGGAGGAGGAAGCATGTACACCTCCTGCTGAAGATCGCCGTGAAGAAAGACATTTTTCACGTCGAACTGAGACAGAGACCAGTGACAAACAACTGCAATTGTAATAAGTTTACGAACCGTAGTCATGTGAGCGACCAGAGTAAAGGTCTCGTCGTAGTCTCATCCCTTCTCCTGCTGAAAACCACGAGCCACAAGCCGAGCCTTGTACCTATCCACAGAACCATCTGAGCGAGTATTGACTTTGAATACCCACTTGCAAGTAATAAGTGTGCTCAAGTGCCTCCAACTCAGCAGACATGATAGCCTGCCACTCAGGTATCTGGGCAGACTCATGGTAGGAAGTCGGCTCTGGAGTACCGCGGGCAGTAGCAGGAAGGGCAGACAGGCCCAATGGTAGTGTATCAAGGCTAAGGCGGTCAGGAGGATGTCTCTCACGAAGAGGGTAGCGACGCGCAATAGGATCATTCAAAGGACACTCGCTGGAGGAGACAGACACTGAGTCTGGTGGCACTGGAGGCGAAGGAATAGAAGGAGAGCGACGAGTGTAGTGATATGGAAGAGGAGGGATACGGTCCTAAATGGACAGCTCATCTGAGGGAGAAGTGGGTGACGAAGGGGAGGAGTGAGGAAGTAACAGTGTAGACTGTGGCAAGGAAAGAGGAGGTGGACATACCGGAGGAGATGATACATGAGGCGGGGAGATGGGAAGGGTGAGAAACTGCACGTCAGAGGGAGCAACAAATGAGCATGAGGTCGAGGGGACAGAGGACACAAAGAAAGGGTCAGATTCATCAAAGATGATACCACGTTAGATGTGAAGTCGACGTGCAATAGGGTCATAACATCGATACCCCTTGTGCTCAATACTGTATCCAAGAAAAACACAAGGAACATACTGAGCAAAGAGCTTGGTATGCTCACGTGGAGGGAGTAGAACATAACACTGACAACCAAAAACACGAAGATGAGTGTAACATGGGGGTCGAGAGTACAGACACTCCCCAAGACTCTGACCCTGAAGGAAAGTGGAAGACTGTAGGTTAATAAGGTAGACAACAGTGAAAACAACCTCAACCTAAAAATGAGGAGAAACGTGAAAGAAGATGAGAAGGGTGCAGGTTGTCTCAATAATATGGCAATGCTTCCTTAAAGCGGTGTCATTCTGAGCGTGAGCACCGAGACATGCAAGCTGAGGGAGAGTGTCATGGGTAGCCAGCAGATCGTGAAAAGTATTAGAGAGGTACTCCCCCCTTGAGTTGGAACAGAAAATACGTATGGAAGCAGAAAACTCGGTGCGCACCATAGCAGAAAAAGTAACGTAAATATGAAAAAATTCAGAATGAGAATGCATAAAGTAGATCCAACAATAACGAGAATAGTCATCAATAAAAAGAACATATTATTGGTGTCCGCCTTTTGATATAAAATGTACGGGACCCCGTACATCAGAATGAACTAAATCAAAAGGACGCTGAGACCTAGACTTACTAAACTATTAGTGGAGTTGTAGCTGTTTACAAGGCTTACAAGACGTACAAGAGTGAGACCAATCAACAGAAACACGACCAAGAAAATCATGATTGATGAGAGAAGCTAGATGCGAACCACTGAGATGACCGAGATGGTGATGTCGCTGAGATTAGCCCACCGAAGGAAGACATAACGTAGCCACCGATGACGTTGGAGTGGATGGAAGATGGAGACGATCAAGGACGTACACCCCGCTACGACGACGGCCAGCTCCAATGAGTGTCCCTGTCAGACGATCCTGCACACGGCACACAAACTTATCAAAAATAACAAGACAACCGTGAGATGTGAGTTGGCTGACGGATATAAGGTTCATGGATAACTTGGGTATGTAAGCAACATCGGGAACATGGAAATGGCTGGTATGAAGGAGGTCACGGTTGGTGATGAGGAGAATAGTGTCATCTGCTACCATGATGCTAAGGTCTGAAGAGACGGGCTGACAGAACAAGAGGTGGGTGACATCATAGGTCAGGTGAGAGCACAGAGGCAGAGGAGCGAGGTAGTGAACCGTGAGAGAGCTGTTGGGCAATCTGCTGGGCAAGCTCAGAAATAGAGACTATGCCAGAGCAGGAAAGTGAGCTGAAAGTGCACCAGGGGCACACTGCTGACCAGACTGCTGAGCCCTCTGAAGCTTGCGACACTCAGATTTGACATGACCAAGACACCGACATTAGTGACCACGGGTAGATGGGCGACGAGGAGCACTAGACTGAGCAGCAAAGGGTGCCAGAGGAGGAGGACGATGAACAAGGCGCACCAGAGCACTATAACCAGGTGAGGGTAGTATTGGAGCACTTACAAGAGAAGACTATGATAGAAGCTGGGGAGCATCCAGAACAACATGATGCATCACACCAGGAGTAGCAGTGTCCATGGAGTGGAGACAAGTCTCCTCAGCAATCACCAAGGCCAAGGTATCGCTGAGAGACGACTGAGGATCCCGATCCAGAAGCTATGCTCGAACATGCTCGATCTCGGGGTGTAGGCGCATAAGAAACTCATGCATACACTGGAAGTCGCGATCTTGGGATGTAGCAACACACTGAGTGCAAGTAACGCAGGGGGAAGGTGTCATCTCATCACATTGATGCCAGAGGTCTAGGAGCTCAGCAAAGAAAGCATGTACATGCCGATCACGCTGGTAGCAGCCACCAATGGTCTGGAATAGTGAGTAGCGCAGGGCCTGGCTAGATGGAAGCTAGAGGCGACACAAGTGATCCCACATCACCTTGGTCATAGGTAGCTCGTAGACGGTCATGCGAATGGGGAGCTCGCAGGACTGACAGATGACAGGCTGTCGGTGGGGGCGGAGCAGGCTCGGTGCCGTCAATGTGGCCCCATAGATTGAGACCACGAAGGATCACGCCGACGGTGACGGGCCATGCCTTGTAGTTTCGCCCGTCGAGGATGACATTAGCCTTTTGCAGGAAAGCAGATGAGGAGTAAGACGATGCCATCGAACCAATGGAGGACGGTGGTCTTTTAGGTCAAGAGTGCACTCGAGAGAGGACGGAGGAGACCGACGAGGTCCGGTGGGCTGCAACCTGCTTAGTTATTAAAGACGCAAGGCGCACCAAGGCGCAAAGGGGTCTTGGAGCCTAGGCGCAAGGCTCAAGGCGCAGGCGCGCGCCTGACGAAGGCAAGGCGCAATCATATTCAGTTTAAATAATCAACATCAAACATCACTTGATCTTCTTAATCCGAATTTTCATCTATTGTACTCATTAATAATTCATTACTATCATTTATATCTCTTAAAAAATAGAATCAATGTGATGACTTGCATCATATCTAAGTGTCAACGCTCGATTATGTTTCACGAACACCAAATCATACAGAAAAATATTGAGTTCTTACATTATTTCTTTTTTTATTTTGAAAAAAATGTTTACAATAGAAATTGCACCTAGACATGTCTTTTATGCTCAAAGGCGCAAAAAAGGCGCACAAAGGCGCAAACCTCTGAGCCTGGTGAGCCTTGAGCCTTAGGCGCGCCTGAGACGTGTTGAAATTGTTGAAGTGGAAGTTAGAGGTCTTTTGGACCTGGGCGGTCTGGGAGGCGGTCTGGTGTAATCGCACGTCTTGGCGGTCTGCCTCTGCGGTCTGGCTTGTCTAAGCCTAGCTGCGGTCTCCTGGCTTGATCGCTGGTATGGGTCCAAGACGGCTGAAGGTGAAGGCCGCACGGTCTGTCTCTGACCGCGTGGCGGGTTGATCGCCTTCAGGTGTGCGCGGTCTGTGCGTGACCGTGTGGCGGGCTGTCTTCAAGGCTGTGGCGGTCTGGTGTGACCGCACAGCTCCTTCCAGTTCTCTCCAGAATGCGGTCTGGTGGCTGACCGGGCTTTCTGGTGGTATTTGCGGACTAAGGGTCTTAGTCGCGCGGTCTCAGTTCGCGGTCTCAGGAGGAGACTGGTATGCGAGCTGGACGCTGTTCGCGGTCTCAGGTGGACACCGGCATGCGGACTTGAGTTCGCGGGTTGATGGCGAACTGGCTGTGTTCGTGGTCTCGTACGAACACAGGGGGTGAACAGCTTCGGGCGGTCTGGCGATCTCCCTTGGAGTCGCGATCTGCTGTGAGTGGCGGTCTCTCATAGTTGATGTTGAAGCTGGCGAGTTCACCAAAAATGAAGCAGGAGTATTGTTGCTGATCGCGCGGTGTGACCGGTCAGGTCGCGCGGTCTGGAGGGTGGTGATCCTATCTCATAGGGTGGTGACTGGATCAGGTTCCACGCCTATAAATAGGAGCCACTGTAGCAGCAAATAGTAAGACACACCAAGTGTAAGCTGAGTTCGCTTCTTTCCTGCGGTCTCTTTTGTCTGACCGGGCGGTCTGCTGATTGAATTCTTATTATGCAGCTTTTGCGGATAGTGCGGGCAACAACGATCACCTCTTCCTCTGAAAGTGTTCGGGCGGTCTGCGGCTTGGAGTTGTGTTGCTGGAGTTCGGGAGAATCAGGAGTTCGGAAGGAAGGGTGCGGTCTGATCAGCGGTCTGGTGTTGTTCTGAGATCGGCAGCGGGTTGCGGTCTGGTAGGTTGCTGAGGTCGCAAGGGAGACCGCGCGGTCTTAAAGTTTCTTCAACATTGTATTTTTCCCTTTGGTGTTTGTGCTGGCGAAATCATGTCTCGCCATGCATACCTTGCCTTGTAATTTGAAGTTGCTATCAATAAAGATCACTTGTTTGCCTCCATTTGCTTCTGGTTGTTTGTCTTGTGAACTCTAAGTTGACTAACTCCTGCTCGCTTCATAAAGATTTGAAAATTTTCACATGGTATCAGAGGGAGGTTGGAGTGGATAGAGCAGTGAGTGACTTAGAGTAGCCATCGCCTTTGTGAAGAAGGAACCAGTGGTAGAGCAATGGAAGCGAGGGGTCTTTGAATTGAGATGCTTACATCGACTAACTTCAAGAAGTGGAAGTCGTGTATGCAAAACTATCTTCTAGGTGAGGACCTCTTGGAGGTAGTTGGAGGAGATCAGACGCAGGAAGTTGTCCCAGAAGGGGATAATGGGGCTGAGGTGAGAACTTGGAGGAGGACGAATGCGAAGGCAGAGTTCACTCTGAAGAGGGCAATTTCACCTGATCTGTTTGATCACATTCTGGGATGTGGATCGGCTGTGGAGATCTGGAGAGCCCTGGATGGGCTGTTTAACAAAAAGAATGTAGCGAGGCTACAGTTCTTGGAGAATGAGCTGGCAAGGTCGTCTCAGGGTGATCTTTCTATCTCCACTTTCTTTCTGAAGATGAAGAACTTATGCGCTGAAATCTCAGCATTGGATCCTGATGAGCCTATTTATGAGGTGAAGCTGAAGAGGCACATCATCCGCGGCTTGCGGAAGGAATATGTTGCCTTTGTGACGTCGGTGCAGGGATGAGCAAATCAGCCGTCTCTGTTGGAGCTGGAGAACTTGCTTGCATCGCAAGAAAGTTTGGCAAGGCAGATGGCGGGGGTGTCGGTGGCTGGGGGAGATGGCAAAGTGCTCTTCTCGGGGAAGAAGAAGAAGTGGGATAAGAAGAAGAAGACCGCTGGAGGAGGCTATGGGCCTTCAACTTCTGGGCAGCAGGAAAGGGGGTATGCTCCCAAGGCTGACGGGAAGAAGAAGGGTGAAGGTCCGAAGTGCTTCAAGTGTGGCAAGTATGGCCACATCAGGAAAGATTGCAAGGTGGTCACCCAAGCTGGGCATGCTGCGGAGAAGGAAGAAGCTGAGGCCAGGCACTTTGAAGGAGGTTGGGGAGGAGCCTTCTCGGCTTCTGTTGGAGCTTCCGCTCCTATCAACTATCTGGAAGACTGGATCGTGGACTCGGGGTGTGGTCATCACCTCACCGGAGACGAGACCAAGCTTTCTTCTGCACAGCCCTATACAGGTAACAATGCAATCATTACTGCTGATAATACTGTGCATCCAGTAGAGAAGGTGGGGGTTGTTTCCTTGGGCAGTGATAGAGGGCCACTTACTTTGAGGAGTGTCTATCACGTGCCTGGTATGAGGAAAAACCTCTTCTCCGTGACCAACGTTGTAGACGCTGGGTATCACGTTCTGTTCGGCCCAACAGAAGTGAAGTTTCTACGCAATTTTGAGGCCGTAAAGGCCGAGGTCGTCCATGTCGGGAGACGGGCAAAGGACTTGTTTGTCTTATCAACAAGTTCCTACGTCGACAAGATGAAGACGAATGATGGTGCCGTTATATGACATGAGAGGTTGGGGCACGTAGGGATGGACAAGCTGAAAGCTATGGCGGTGAGAGGTCTGGTCAAGGGCCTGCCAAGTCTATCTTCCTACGGTGAAGGTCATGTTTGCGCGGGATGTCAGTTCGGCAAGTCTCATCGACTACCATTTGACAAGTCGCAGACAAGGAGTAGTGTGCCGTTGGAGTGCATCCACGGTGACTTGATGAGACCTACTGCTACCCTAAGCCTCGGAGGCAGCAGATATATGCTGGTGTTGATCGATGATTACACCAGATATGTCTGGGTATATTTCCTGAAGGAGAAGGCGGAGGCGTTTGCCAAGTTTGTGGAGTTCAAGGAGCTCGTGGAGGGTCGGCTAGGACTGCGGGTGAATAAGCTGAGAACTGACAACGGAGGGGAGTTCACCTCCAGTGAGTTCTCTACTTTTTGCAGGAAGGCAGGCATCCGGAGAGAGCTCACTTGTGCACATACTCCACAGCAGAATGGAGTTGCAGAGCGGAAGATCCGTCATCTGACGGAGACCTGCAAGTGTTGGCTGCATGCCAAGAGTATCCCAAAGTCCTTCTGGGCGGAGGGAATGTCTTGTGCTGCCTACGTCATCAACAGGATGTCATTGAGTCCCATCAACATGTTGACTCCGCATGAGATGATGTTCAAGGAGAAGCAAGCGTGGCACACCTTAGGGGTGTTTGGATCCACCTGCTACGTGCATGTTCCAGATGCTCTTCGGACGAAGCTAGATGCGAAAGCAAGGAAGCTAGTTTTCGTGGGATACGATGAGCGGAAGAAAGGATGGAAGTGCATGGACCCGGAGACGCGGAGATTTGTGGTATCTCGCGACGTCGTGTTCGATGAGGTGACATCTTACAAGGGGTCTTCTGATGTGGAGCTACCAGAGAGCAGGGTGGAGGTGCCAGAGAAAGCTGTGGAGGATCTTCAGGTGGAGCTACCTGTGTCACCAGGTGGTCCATCTCCTTCTAGTTCCGAGACGGGGGCTTCTGGTTCAGGGAGCAGGGGGAGCAATGCTCCTAGCACGTCTGGAAGAGGAGCTAGGGAAGAAGCAGCTGAAGACAATGCGGTTCAGGGGAAGGAGCTGAGGAGGTCGAAGCGAGCGATCGTCGCCCCTGATCGCTATACAGGAGGAAACGCAGTGAGCTTCGTCTCATGTTTCTTCGCTGGTCCCTTGGATGAGAGTGAGCCGTCGAGCTTTGAGAAGGCCAGAGGTGTGAAGGAGTGAGACATTGCAATGCAAGAAGAGATGACAGCTCTCAAGAAGAATGAGACCTGGTCTCTTGTGCCCAAGCCCAAGGGCACTACTCCTGTTACATGCAAGTGGGTCTACAAGCTCAAGAAGAAAGCTGACGGCAGCATCGAGCGGTACAAGGCTCGCCTTGTAGCTCGGGGGTTCTCGCAACAATACGGTGAAGACTACGAGGAGACATTCAGTCCGGTGGCAAAAATGACTTCAGTTCGTTTCATCATTGCCTTGGCGGCGTTCAGTGGATGGGAGATTTGGCAGCTCGACGTCAAGAACGCTTTCTTGTACGGCGAGATTGACAAGGATATCTTCATGGTCCAGCCACCAGGCTTTGTGTCTGAAGATTTTCCGGAGCATGTCTGCAAGTTGAAGAAGGCCCTGTATGGGTTGAAGCAAGCACCGAGGGCGTGGTACGGGAAGATCGCAGAATATCTCCTATTCTGTGGATTTGGTGCTTCAGACTCAGACTCAAGCTTGTTCGTCAAGAAGAGCGGGGAGCTTTAAGTCATCGTGCTGCTATACGTCGACGATATGATCGTGACGGGGAACTCGAAGGAGGAGGTAGCGCAGCTTCAGGCCGAGCTGTCTATCAGGTTCGAGATGAAGGACTTAGGTGAGCTTCACCATTTCCTTGGACTCGAGGTGCAGAGGAAGGAAGGTGGAGTGCTGGTGACCCAGGCCGGATATGCGGAGCGGATCGTGGAGCGATTCGGCATGAAGGAAGGGAAGTGCACTTCCACACCTCTGGAGAAGGCCACAAAACTTCGGAAGGATGATGGGAGAATTATGCAAGATCCGTTGGTGTTCCGAGCTTTGGTTGGGAGCTTGATTTATCTGACGATCACGAGGCCGGATATTGCATATGCAGTTGGCAGAGTGAGTCGATATATGACGGAGCCACGGGTACCTCATCTGCTAGCGGCCAAGAACATTCTGAAGTATGTCAAGGCGACCTCGGACATGAGTCTCCTATACAGGAGAGATGCGGGCTTCGAGGTGCACGAGTACATGGATGCTGACTACAAGGGAGATTCGGATGATCGGAAGTCGACATCTAGATTCGTCTTCATGGCGGGCCCTACAGCTATATCATGGTGCAGCAAGAAGCAGGATTCCGTATCGGTCTCCACCACGGAAGCGGAATACAAGGCTTCGGCCTTGGCAGCTCAGGAAGCCATATGGCTTAGGAGGTTGGTGGGAGACGTCCATAAGGAGGTTCGGGAGCCGACTCTGCTACGCGGTGACAACGAGAGTGCTCTCAAACTGGTTACCAATCCAGTTTGTCACGCGAGGACCAAGCATATCGAGATCGAGCATCACTTCATACGAGAGAAGGTGCTGGAGGGATCTCTTTCGGTCGAGCATGTGCGGAGTGCGGACAACGTGGCAGACATCTTCACAAAAGCGCTGGCGAAAGGGCCGTTCACACGGCTAAGGAGCCTACTGGGGCTAGTTTCAACTTCCCACTTCAAGGGGAGTGTTGAAATTGTTGAAGTGGAAGTTAGAGGTCTTTTGGACCTGGGCGGTCTGGGAGGAGGTCGGGCGGTCTGGTGTGATCGCATGACTTGGCGGTCTGCCTCTGCGGTCTGGCTTGTCTAAGCCTAGCTGCGGTCTCCTGGCTTGATCGCTGGTATGGGTCCAATGCGGCTGAAGGTGAATGCCGCGCGGTCTGTCTCTGACCGCGTGGCGGGTTGATCGCCTTCAGGTGTGCGCGGTCTGTGCGTGACCGTGTGGCGGGCTGTCTTCAAGGCTGTGGCGGTCTGGTGTGACCGCACAGCTCGTTCCAGTTCTCTCCAGAATGCGTTCTGGTGGCTGACCGGGCTTTCTGGTGGTATTTGCGGACTAAGAGTCTTAGTCGCGCGGTCTCAGTTCGCGGTCTCAGGAGGAGACTGGTATGCGAGCTGGACGCTGTTCGCGGTCTCAGGTGGAGACCGACATGCGGATTTGAGTTCGCGGGTTGATGGCGAACTGGCTGTGTTCGTGGTCTCGTACGAACACAGAGGGTGAACAGCTTCGGGCGGTCTGGCGATCTCCCTTGGAGTCGCGATCTGCTGTGAGAGTGGCGGTCTCTCATAGTTGATGTTGAAGCTGGCGAGTTCACCAAAAATGAAGCAGGAGTATTGTTGCTGATCGCGCGGTGTGACCGGTCAGGTCGCGCGGTCTGGAGGGTGGTGATCCTATCTCATAGGGTGGTGACTGGATCAGGTTCCACGCCTATAAATAGGAGCCACTGTAGCAGCAAATAGTAAGACACACCAAGTGTAAGCTGAGTTCGCTTCTTTCCTGCGGTCTCTTTTGTCTGACCGAGCGGTCTGCTGATTGAATTCTTATTGTGCAGCTTTTGCGGATAGTGCGGGCAACAGCGATCACCTCTTCCTCTGAAAGTGTTCGGGCGGTCTGCGGCTTGGAGTTGTGTTGTTGGAGTTCGGGAGAATCAGGAGTTCGGAAGGAAGGGTGCGGTCTGATCAGCGTTCTGGTGTTGTTCTGTGATCGGCATCGGGTTGCGGTCTGGCAGGTTGCTGAGGTCGCAAGGGAGACCGCGCGGTCTCAAAGTTTCTTCAACATTGTATTTTTCCCTTTGGTGTTTGTACTGGCGAAATCATGTCTCGCCATGCATACCTTGCCTTGTAATTTGAAGTTGCTATCAATAAAGATCACTTGTTTGCCTCCATTTGCTTCTGGTTGTTTGACTTGTGAACTCTAAGTTGACTAACTCCTGCTCGCTTCATAAAGATTCGAAAATTTTCACAAGGCGTGCTTTTAACAACTGGCTGCAGGAGGCTGCAGAGGAGGCCGGCGGTGTTAGGCGGGGCTGCGTGATGCAGCGAAGGAGGCTGGCGGTGGGCTGCTAGAGGGATCGACGTCGACGAGTTGCGGGCCGCCGGAAGCAGGGCGTCTGCGTGCGTCGTGAGCGGGATCGACGAGAAATGCAGGAGCGTCGACGAGTCGTGAGCTGCTGGACGAGTCCCTCTGAAGCGTCGACGAGTCCCTCTGAAGCGTCGACGAGTCCCTCTGAAGCGTCGACGAGTCCCTCTGAGGCTGCTGGACGAGTCCCTCTGGAGCGTCGACGAGTCCCTCTGAGGCTGCTGGAGGGATCGACGCGCGTCGTGAGCGAGATCGATGGGGGAACAGAGAGGTTTCGGAGGGATCGGGTAGAGTAGCGAATAAACCCTAAACTATAGCTCTGATACCATGATAGAATGGGAGAATGAGCGAACTAATATTCATATCAACAATTGTGTATATATACATGTACAAGAGAGGGTGATCACAACACTAAGATGAGCCTAAGCTATGTCTACCATATAGAATGTACAGTATATCTGATATGCATCCATAAATTTATACAAGTTCCCTGGGGTGCGTTTAGCCAAAGCTTCACCATGAGGGGGTGGAGGTAGTGGACTCATGCTAAACCCCATGACCAAGGGAGTGGGGAAATAAGGAGAAAACCGCCACAACTATCGTGCGGCGTCACCCGCGTAGGCAACAGCGAAGTCGCACCCCGCCATCGCCGGGAGCGGCCGAAGCCGCGTAGCCGCACCCCATTAAGGGGGTGCGGTTAAGCGCGCACCCCACTAAGGCGGTGCAGGCCGCACACCATTTAGGGAGCGTGGCCAAAGCCGCTTCCCACATAGTGGGGCGCGACCAAACCTGCACTCCCATCGAGGGTGCGACAAGGCCCGTACCCCCCTTGGGAGTGCGGCCAAAACCGCACCCCCTTGGGGGGTGGGGCCGAAAATGCACCCCCTTTTGGGGGTGCGGCCGGAACCACAACACTCATCCTTTTCAAGAGGGTGCGCTTTCTCGTCTTTGGGGGGGGGGGGGGGGGGGGGGCGGTCTTTGGGATGCGTGCCCTCACTCTTCCAAGCACGCCCTTTCAGCGGCGCCAGACTGCATTCTCAAATTTCCACCCGCAAAGCGAGTAAAGTGCTTCCACGGTCACCGCGCGCTCAGAACGCTCTCAGAACGCTTCTGCGCCCACGACGCGCTCGGAACGCTTTCGCGCTCACGACGTGCTCATAACGCTTCCGCGTTGATCATGCGCTCAGAATGCTTCCATGTTCACCGCACGCTCAGAACATCTTCATGTTTCTGACGCGCGCGACAGTTAACCTTTCTTAATTCCATAGATTGTAGGTCTTGCTTATTGCGCTCAACGCCATCAACGAAGCTGCCCGAATTAACCGAACTGTCCGGGGGGCAAGATGGGAATATCCAAAAATGACGATCTCTGTGCTCCAAATCGGCAAACATGATTCGTCCGTCAGCTGGTTACGATGGTTACGACGACAAAATTACTAGGTTACCCCTACCCAAAGCTATAAAAGGAGCCCAGAGCTTTCATTTCAAGAGACCTTGTCTTCTACACCCGAGAGAGCTCCTTTGAAGATTCCTCAGAGTTCTCCTTCGGCGCTTGAAGATCTCCTTCAAGTCTTTGGAGATCTCCTTCAAGTTTTCAAAGATCTCCTTCTAGTCTTCGAAGATTTCCTCCAAGTCTTCTAAGATCTTTGAGTCTTCTAAGATCTTCGAGTTTTCGAAGATCTCCTTCGAGCCTTTGAAGATCTCCTTCGCTTTCGAAGACATTCTTCTTAAGGAACTCGGAGATCCTCCGGACTTTAAAAGGCGACTAAAGCATCTCACTTTCATTCCAGCGGAGAAAATACTTAGTTTCCTAAGTGGTGGCCTGTCACCCTCGGAGATTCTCTTTATTACCACTGTAACGAGCGGCGTCATGTCGCCCTCGAGTTCTCAGTTTTACTTGTAACCAACCGACGTATAGTGGAATTTGGCTGGCACAACTCCGACCGCGTGGTTTTGTACCCTTTCCGGGTTTTCCACGTTAAAAACGTCTTCGTGTCGTCCACTAATTCTTTCATTGAGTGTTTGCGGGCTCGACTTGCTCTTGAGCTAAGGTAATTCGACCGGTCTACCTGATACGTTTAAGCGTTGACTTTTTTTTTGAAAAGCTCTTTCTTTCTTTAGACTTTAGCCTAGGGCGGACGTTTTCGAAGAGTCCCGCGAGTAATTCTACTTCGAGGAATTACCCGTTATCCTATCGAAAGATAGAAGTAACGGCCTTTTCCTCTTTCAAAATATCGAGGATTGCTCTTTGGCCGCGTCGCCAAAAGCTAAGTAGAAAGGGTTTGAAAGGCTTATGTTTGAAATGAAAGTTGAAAGCTTTTTGAATATGTTGTTGCAACAATTTTGTGAGTTGTTGCAACAACTTTGTAAATGATAGTTTTAAAACTCCTTTTACCTTGAGCTAGTTGCAACAACCAAAGAGTTGTTGCAACAATTTTTTAGTGTTTAAAAGAGAGTTTTAAAAATTGCTTTGGAGAGAAAGCTTTTGGGTTTAAATAATTATCCGGACTAAAATCGATAAAGGCAAGTGGACCTTATCGATAGTAGTATAGGATATTTCTTTTTGAAATATCAAGGTCGTATTTTTCCAAGGTCGTATCGATTATTTCTACTTCTACGGAACGCGCTATTATTTTATCGAAAAGAGTTTTGAATTGATTTTTATAATTTTGTAGAAAAACTAGTGACGAAAATTAAGGTTGGCGTGCGTTTAACGATAATTGCGATAAAAAGTGAAAAAACACGGAAACGTTAATTTAGAAAATAGTTTTGCTTAAAATTTTTTTAGAGTTTAATAAAGCGATAATGATAACTACGACGATTTTAAACGATTGAGCGGTTAGCGGAATTAGCAAAAAGCAATTATATTAAAAACAAAAGACGCACTAATTGAAAACTCACGCACTCTACGGAATTAAAATGAAAGCGGTAAATTGCATAAATTAAAGAAGTGCGATCCCTACCCAAATAGGTAGAGGGGAAATAAATGCGTGAGCGAGTCCTATCCAAATGGATAGGCGGGAAATAAATGCGTGACGAGTTCTATCCAAATGGATAGGCGGGAAATAAATGCGTGACGAGTCCTATCCAAATGGATAGGCGGGAAATAAATGCGTGACGAGTCCTATCCAAATGGATAGGCGGGAAATAAATGCGTGACGGAAATGAAAGCTAAGCTATTGAATTACAAAAAGGGCGCAAAATTTATCCACCTACACACACGCACACTTACTTTAATTGAAATCTAAGTTAAAGAAAACAAAAATTAACTCATACACTCACACACACAACATAAATGAAACTAAGTTAAAAGAAAATAAAATCTATTCTCCTACACTCACACACACTAATAACAAAATGAAACTAAAATAAAAACAATTTACTCTCATACACTCACACACACTTACTAAAAAAGAAAAAGAAAATAAAAACAACAAACCAAAATAAAAAACAATTTAATCTCCTACACACACACACACACTTACATAAAGAAGAAAAAAAAGGAAAAAGAAAAATAAAAGAAAGAGAAAACAAAAACTAAGTTACCACAATAAGAACAAAGAAGAACATATATTCATATATATATATAAAAAAAAGAGATTACAACATACACTTACATAAAGAAGAAAAAAAAGGAAAAAGAAAAATAAAAGAAAGAGAAAACAAAAACTAAGTTACCACAATAAGAACAAAGAAGAACATATATTCATATATATATATATAAAAAAAAGAGATTACAACTTTTACAAAAAAGCTTAAATAGGAGGAGAAAGAGCTCAAACAAGGGCTTAGAAACACCCACAAAAACACATATAAAACTCACAAGAACACTTACAAAAGCTCACAAGAACACTCAAAACAAACTCACAAACACTAGTCTAGGTTCTAAAATGATGAACCTTTAAAAATGAGGAAGAGCCCTCTTATTTATAGGCAAAAGAGAGAGAGAGGGGGGGCAAATAGCTAAAAAAAGTGTGCTGCAAGCTGGATGGAAGAAGCTGGGGTGCGGTTAGAGGGCTGGAAGGGGCTAGCTGGCGGGCTGAGCTGGAGGTTGGCGCGGGCAGCGGGGCACGGGCGCGGGCAGCGGGCGCGGGCAGCGGGCAGTGGCGCGGGCAGGGCCGCGGGCTGGATTTAATCCAGCAAAAAGGTGCGCTGGCCTGGATTCGAACCCAGGGCGGCTGCGTGGTCAACCAAGTCCAGAACCAATGAGCCAAGTGGCTCCATCTACAAAGTAAAGGGGTATATAAAATAAATTATGTTAGCATCATAATTTATAAAAGACAAAAAAAAATGTGGAATCGCCCAGACAGAATTAATTCCCAATAAATAGACAGCGCTAGGTTTCGAACCCGGGTCAGCAGCGCGGCAAGCCAAGACAGAACCAATGAGCCAAGCGGCTCCTTCAACATACAAAGAGCAATAATTATATTTATTATAATTACACAGATATTTTTATTTTTTTATTTTATTTTCATTTAATTTACATAGTTATTTATATGTTTATATTTAATTTATATATATATATATTACTATTATTATTTACATTTTATATACTATACATATATATTTATACGTATACATATATTTTACATATATGTATTTTATTATATTTATAATATATTTATTATTCATTATTATTATTATGTTATTAATATACAATACTACTATATTATATATATATATATATATTTTCATCCTATTTATCTTATTATTTTTATATTATTTATATTATTATTACTATTTTTCATTTATATTTACATATAAATATATGATTATTTCTTATACTTATTATTTACATATATATTTCTACTTATATATTATATATTATATATATTTATTATATTTATAATAAATTTATTATACAATAATATTTCAAAATTTTATTCTTTTATATGTATAATTACTTATTTTTACAAAAGAAAAAAAAAGAAGTGATTATTTCAATGATTAAAAAGCAATATGTACAAAATTACCCAAAATTAGGCTAGAAAAGATACTAAAAATATGCATAATTTGTTATTCATCAAACACCCCCATACTTAAGCTTTTGCTATTCCAGAGCAAAAGTAAGGGATACCTATAAGACGTTTAATAAAATTTCTAATTTACTAAAGTTTTTATTAAATCAAAAGTAAGATCGAAATAAATTTAGGGTATTTAAAGAGGTAAGTCCAAAATTATGAAAATAATTTAAAAAGAGCGAAAATTTTTTAGCGAGACTTCTAAAGTTAGCTAAATAACGTCGATTATTGCAGTCTTTGGTACCTTTTAATTAGAATAGAATTATATAAAACTTTAACCTTTTTAAGAAAGTTTTTAAGAATAAATAAAGCCTACTAATTATGCTCTCCCAAACTTTTTTAAATTAAAATCTAGGTACAATTTTATTGGCTAAGGGGTAGGGGAAAAAAGGTAGCCTTGGCAAAAAGAAGAGTGCTTGGATTTAGGGGTGATGGACTTTATCCTCTCACCCCACCTTTTTGGTGGTTTTGCTTTGATTCCCAGCGTTGGTTTACGCGGGAGAATTGAAATCTTTTCTAAACTTAACCCAATGCCCGTGTTTACGGAATTATTATTTTTTTATTCCCATTGACACGGGATTTCTTTTAACAATATTGGGTGCCTGTGTTTACGGAATCTCTTTATTCCCATTGACACAGGATTTCTTTTAAAACTCCTACTTTTATTATTTTTATGCCAAGCTAAGGGGTGTTTATAAGGGGGGTTTCAAGAGAAATTCTAGATTAATAAAAAAGATTTTTGAGAGCAAGTTTAGTAGATTAAAAACATTCCCAAAGTTTCACAAGTTTGGAGTTAGAATAATTGAATCTAAAGATGGTTTGCCAATATAATACAAAAAGGAATCTATTTAGGGTAAACCCGAGGTAGTGCTAAAAATTCTGTTCTCAAATTAAATTAAGATCGCAAGATTTTCTTTACTACTGAAAATTCCTCGATTTAAATTTTTCAAACTATGAAATAAATAAAATTGTTTTAGCAAATCATAAATAATGAAAAACGCTTAAAGATAAGACTAACCTAGCCTTGGAAATAACAAAAAGCTAAGTAGGGGTTTTATTTTATTTTTGGATTTTTTGATAAGTTTTTCAAATATTTTTTTTTTGAAATTTTTTAGATATGATATTTTTGGGATTTTTGATTTTCTTTATAACAAAATGCATATATAAATACTAAAAAAAAGAAGAAAATTAAGAAAAGTAAAAATACATACAAAATATTTTTGATTTTTTCTAAAAAAAAATTTTTTCATCATTTTTTTTATTTTTAAATTTTGTTAAAAATATGTACATTAATAAAAAAAGGATAGAAAAGAAAAGAGAGAAGGAAAAACATTTTTGGTGTTATGACAAAATGAATTTTGTTATAACAAATTTTTAAGTACATTTTTCATCATTTTTTTTTTATTTTGATTTATTATTATAAATAAGGATTTTTATATACAAATAAAAGACATAAATATAAAACATTTATATAAAAAAAAATTTTTTGTGTTTTTTTTTTCTAAGTTAATTAATGATTTTTTGGATTTTTCATTTGATTTCCTATTTACATATTAAATTGTTTTTACAAAAAGAAAAGAAAAATGAAAAGAGGGACAAATATGTTGCAACATAATTTTCTTATGTCATAACAAATTTTGTTATGTTATAACAAATAAGTTTTATGTTGTAACAAATTTTTCATATATGGGAGGGGCAAAAATAATTACAAAAAGAGGGAAAATACGCCCCCATACTTAAAGCCAACATTGTCCTCAATGTTGAAGTTAAGTGTGAGGAATGAAAATATTTACAAAAAAAAGAAAAGATTTAATTACAAAATAGAAAAAAATATATACAAGAATAATTACAAATAAAAAGGAACTCCACGAATATATACAAAATTGTTTTTTTTTGTTTGTTTTAGTTTTCCGAAATGTACAAAACACGAATAAAATACGTATAAAAGAAGTTAAAAGTATATATGTGATCATATTTTTTTGGGGTATGATAAAAATAAATTTTTATCATCATTTTTATTTTATTATTTATATTATATTTTTTTTTTGTTTTGGTTTTAATTTTGAAATATGCATGTTTTAAAATATATCAAAATTTTAAGAAAGATAAAATAAAGTAAATAAAGAAAAAGCTTTAAGATAAAAAGCAAGGAAGAAATAAGAGAAATAAAAAGGTAAAAGCAATGGGGTTTTCTCGTTTCGAAATATCGACAAAAATCCCCTCTCGGGTCTGTCGAGTAATCCTACTTTGAGAAACTTCCTATTGTCTTATCTTAAAATTCCCAAAATTCTTTTTGATTTTTGTTTTAAAGTTTTTGTATTATTTGATTTTGTTTTATGTTTCTTTTTGGAAAAAGAATGATAATTTAAAATATGCATAGTTATTAATATTATTTTTCATTTTGTTTTATTATAATTATTTATTATTATTATTAATTATATTTTTGTTTTAGTTTTTTGTTTTGAAATTAAAATTTATTTCATCATTTTTTTTTTTTATGTAAATAAGAACAATAATAAAAAAAAGCGTAATTAGATAAATATGGGGGTGCCTCCCACGAGCGCTTTGTTTACCGTCTCGTAGCTTGACGCGTTGGCGGGGTACGATCGTTTTAGAGGTGGGGGAGGGGTATGGAATTTAGCTTCCCTCCCAGTTGATCCCCCGCGTGGTAGAGTTTTAGTCGGTGACCGTTAACTTTTAAGTCGCCTTTTTCCGGGTGGGTTATAAGGACGGTTCCGTATGGCCAAACCTCTTTCACTTGAAAGGGGCCGGACCAACGGGATTTTAGTTTCCCCGGAAAAAGACGAATACGTGAATTATATAGGAGGACGAGGTCGCCTGGCGCAAATGATTTTGGAAATTTAATTTTTCGGTCGTGGTAAAATTTAGAGCGTTCCTTATAAAATTTATTACTCTCGTAGGCATTCGCACGCCATTCATCGAGTTCGTTTAATTAGAATTTCCGGTTTTCGGCGGTTAAATTATGATCGAGATTTAAAAGCTTTAACGCCCAAAAAGCGCGGTGCTCTAATTCTACGGGCAAATGACACGCCTTGCCGTAGACTAATCGATAAGGCGTACAACCGGTTGCGGTCTTGTACGCCGTACGATATGCCCACAACGCGTCGTCTAATTTAATTGCCCAATCCTTCCTATTAGTGGAAACGGTTTTTTCTAATATTCGCTTAATTTCTCGATTTACTACCTCCACTTGACCGCTCGTTTGGGGGTGATAGGCGGTGGCGAGCTTATGTGTAACGCCATATTTGGTTAATATTTTTGCAAACTGGGCGTTGCAAAAGTGCGTCCCCTATCACTAACTATTGCGCGGGGCGTGCCGAAGCGAGAAAATAATTTTTTAAGAAATTTGACGACGACTCTCGCATCGTTGGTGGGGAGAGCTTGTGCTTCCGCCCACCTAGATACGTAGTCGACCGCCACTAAAATGTAGCGATTTGTATATGAAGGAGGTAGGGGGCCTATGAAATCTATCCCCCATAAATCGAAAATTTTGCATTCTAAATAAAAATTTTGGGGCATCTCGTCACGATGAGAGATGTTACCCGACCGTTGACAGCTATCACATGCGCTCACAAAAGTGTGAGCGTCTTTGAAGAGAGCGGGCCAATAAAAGCCCGCCTCCAGCGCCTTCTGCCCGGTCCGGTTGGCTTGATAATGCCCCCCGGTCGGCCCTTCGTGGCAGTGCCGCAAAATTTGCGCACCCTCCTCGCTCGAAACGCATCTCCGCACGACTTGGTCCGCGCAGACGCGAAATAAGAAAGGGTCCTCCCAAAAGTAATTTTTCAAATCAGAAAAGAATTTCTTCTTTTGCTGTTTTGAAAAGTCTTTCGGGAGCACCCGCGCAACTAAATAGTTGGCGTAGTCTGCGAACCAAGGCGAGGGAGAAGTTTTTAAATTATTTAAAGCTAAAAGATGCTCCTCGGGAAATCGATCATCGATTTCCGGTTCGAAGAGCGCTTCCGCGATTGGGTGTTCTAAACGAGAAAGGTGGTCGGCCGCTAAATTTTCGGCCCCCTTCTTATCCCGGATCTCTAAATCGAATTCTTGTAATAGGAGGATCCATCGAAGAAGGCGGGGCTTAGCGTCCATTTTTTCTAATAAATATTTAAGTGCGGAGTGGTCGGTAAATATTATAATTTTAGAAAGCGTGACGTAGGGCCTAAACTTATCTATGACGAAGACGACGGCAAGGAGTTCCTTTTCCGTTGTCGTGTAATTAGCCTGTGCGGCCGTGAGCGTGCGAGACGCGTAGTAGATAGGATGAAAATATTTATTTACGCGTTGGCCTAATACGGCCCCTACCGCTATATCGCTCGCGTCGCACATAATCTCAAACGGAAGGGTCCAATCGGGCGCCACCAGAATGGGAGAATGTATAAGTTTATTTTTTATGGCATTGAATGCCTCTACGCACGCGCTATCAAAAATGAATGGAGATTCTTTCTCCAGGAGGTGGGTTAGCGGTTTTGTTATTTTGGAAAAGTTTTGAATAAACCGCCTATAGAAACCCGCGTGGCCAAGAAAACTGCGAATTGATTTTATATTTGAGGGCGCGGGGAGTTTTTCAATTATTTCGACCTTGGCCTTGTCGACCTCCATCCCTCTTTCAGAAATTTTGTGGCCGAGAACTAAGCCTTCTCGAACCATGAAATTACACTTTTCCCAGTTTAAAACCAGGTTCGTGTCTTCGCATCGTTGGAGGACTCGATCTAAATTTTGAAGGCAGTTTTGGAAGGAGCTTCCAAAAACCGAGAAGTCATCCATAAAGACTTCCATAATATCCTCTACGAGCTCTCCAAATATCGCTAGCATACATCGTTGAAATGTAGCTGGCGCATTGCAGAGGCCGAATGGCATCCTTCGGTACGCGAAGGTACCGAAGGGGCACGTAAAGGTTGTTTTCTCCTGATCTTCGGGGGAGATTGGAATTTGTAAAAATCCCGATAGACCGTCGAGAAAACAATAATAAGGATGACCCCATAGTCGCTCCAAAATTTGATCGATAAACGGTAACGGAAAGTGGTCTTTGCGGGTGGCATCATTTAATTTTCGGTAATCGATGCACACCCTCCAACCCGTAACAGTACGGGTTGGAATTAATTCGTTATGTTGATTTGCCACTACCGTTAGACCGCCCTTTTTAGGCACGACATGAATGGGACTAACCCACGTGCTGTCGGATATAGGGTAGATAATCCCCGCATCCAGGAGTTTTATTACTTCAGCCTTAACGGCATCCCGCATATTCGGGTTAAGTCGTCGCTGAGGCTGGATGGTTTTGCGGGAATTATCTTCTAAGAAAATTTTGTGCGTGCAAAAAGAGGGATTTATCCCCCTAATATCTGAAATTTGCCATGCTATTGCATGGCGATGCGTGGACAAAACTTTAACTAATTCGGAGGTTTCCGAATCGGTTAAAGAAGACGAAATAATAACCGGGAGTTTTAAGTCCGCGGCGAGAAAAACGTATTTTAAATGGTCGGGGAGTGGCTTAAGCTCCAAGACCGGAGGTTCTTCGTAAGAAGTTGTTATTTTTAAACTTTTAGAATTAAAAGATTCGAAAGGCGAATCTGGCGGTAACTCGTCCAAAGGGGCGAGGTCCGCCAAATCCGGATCGTCTAAAGTTAAAGCGAGTAATTCTGCAAGCGAAGAACATTCATCCTCGAACGCGGATTCTAAGTGAAAGCAGGAATCATCGTTCGATAAAGAGTTTCGCATCGAGGGATTAATAAGAAGGGTAACTTCGTCGTCCCCTACCCGAAGGAGGAGGCGACCATTACTCACATCAATTAATGCGCGGGAGGTCGCGAGGAAAGGGCGACCGAGGATAATTGGCACCTCGGCGTCCTCCTCGATGTCGAGGATGACGAAGTCTACCGGGAAGATAAACTTGTCAACCTTGACCAGAACGTCCTCCACTACCCCGATAGGATATTTTATCGAGCGATCCGCGAGTTGAATGCTCATTTTTGTTGGGGTGGGAACACCCAAATCTAGTTTTTTAAAGAGGGAGAAGGGCATCAAATTGATGCTCGCTCCCAGGTCCGCTAGGGCGTACTTTATTAATAAATTGCCGAATAGGCACGGGATGGAAAACCTTCCCGGATCGTTTAGCTTAGGCGGTAATTTATTAAGTAGAACCGCCGAGCATTCCGCATTTAAGGAAACACGCGAAATACCCTCGAGCTTCTTTTTATTAGAAAGGAGCTCCTTAAGGTATTTTGCATATTTCGGCATTTGTGAGAGTGCCTCGCAGAAGGGGACGTTAATTTGAATTTGTTTAAATATTTGTAAAAACTTTTTGTAATGTTCGTCCTCCTTCTCTTTATTAAATTTTGCGGGGTACGGAATTTGCGGGCTCGAGACGCCCGGCGCTAATATTTTTTCCGTATCTACTAAAATAAAAGACGAGGGTGCAGGGGTCGGAGGCGAAACAGTTACCCGATGCTCAACCCGCAATGGGGAGTCAACCTCCTTGCCGCTGCGAAGGGTAATGGCGTGGGCATTTTCACGCGGGTTCTGCTCCGAGTTCCCAGGTAGTGCTCCAAGTGGCCGCTCGGAGACCATTTTTGCAAGCTGTCCAACCTGCATTTCTAAATTTTTTAGCGATCCGGTTATATTCCGGATATTTGCGTCGTTGGAAGCCATGTATTTTGCAAAAATCTCCTCGAGCGGAGAAGGTTTTGGAGGAGGAGGCGCAAAACCCTGCTGAAATCCTTGGGGATATCCATGCGGAAATCCTTGCGGGATCGCAGGTGGAGGGCGTTGCGCATTATTAGGGTTACTCCAGGAGAAGTTCGGGTGGCTCCTCCAACCCGGGTTATAGTTATTACTATATGGGTTGAAGGGCGCCCGCACTTGATTGCCCACGTAATCCACCGATTCCTCGCTTAAATTATTGTTCTTATTAATATTATTATTAAGATTATTATTAAGATTATTAAAATTATTATTATTATTATTATTAGGATTATTAAAATTTTTATTATTATTATTATTAGGATTATTAGCCCAAGCGGGAGTGGAGGAGGAAGCAGTCATCTCCGCCACTTGCTTATTTAGCCGCTCTACCTGCGAGGCTAAGTGAGTAGTGGCATCCACTTCGAAAATACCAGCCGGTTTAGGAGGACGCGACCTTGGCACGTTCCATTGGTACGCGTTCATGGCCATTTCTTCGATCAGAGCTTGAGCGGCCTCCGGGGTTTTGTTGTTTAACGTTCCCCGGGCGGCTGCGTCGATCATCTATCTCGTTGAGAAATTCAAGCCGTTATAGAACGTTTGTACCTGAAGCCAAGTTGGTAGCGCGTGATGAGGACACCTACGCAAATATTCTTTAAAACGTTCCCAAGTCTCGTAGAGAGACTCGGAATTGAATTGAATGCAGGATGCGATATCGGTGCGTAATTTACCGGTTTTTGACGGAGGAAAATATTTAGTTAGAAAATTCTCCGTCAATTCGGCCCACGTGGTTATGGACCCTCTCGGAAGAGAAGTCAACCACGATTTCGCCTTTGTCCGCAGGGAAAAGGGAAATAAGCGCAAGCGAATGGCGTCATCGCTGACGCCATTAATCTTGAAGGTGTCGCAAATTTCTAAAAAATTATTAAGGTGTTGGTTTGGGTCCTCATCTGGCAAACCGTCAAACTGAATCGACTGTTGTACCATTTGAATTATACTGGATTTGATTTCGAAATTATTATTAGCTACCGCGGGGCGGGTGACGCTCGATCCTGTATCCTCTAAATTTGGCCTAGCATAATAGGCCATGGTCCGCTGTGGGGCCGCATTTAGATTAGGATCGCCCATCACGCCTATATGTATATCGCCGACGGATTCTTCGGGATCTATTTGTAGATTTTGATTATGAGATCGGCGGCGCTCGTGAAACGTGCGCTCGATTTCAGGATCAAAAGGTATAGTCGGATTATCCGAAGATTCTCCTCGGGTCATACACTATTCTTTAATTAATTTTTTTGGAAGAAAGAGTTTTCTTGTTTTTCTTTTTATAGATTTGTTGTTTTTTTTGATGTTTTTGTTTTGGGAATATTTTTACAAAGAAGGAAAGAAAGAAAGAGGGGGAAAATATTTTTTTTGATTTTCTTTTCGAAAGTAGAAAATATCGCTATATATATATATTTTTTAGAGATTTTAAATTTTTCCTTTTTTCTTAAATAGAGATTTTTTTTTTCTTAATTTTTTTTGTTTTGTAGGATAAGAGAAATATATATTAGAAAAAGAGTTGAAATATAAGATAAAATTAATAGCGTTACCGATTTCAAAATAATGACACAAGTCCCCGGCAACGGCGCCAAAAACTTGATACGTTTAAGCGTTGACTTTTTTTTGAAAAGCTCTTTCTTTCTTTAGACTTTAGCCTAGGGCGGACGTTTTCGAAGAGTCCCGCGAGTAATTCTACTTCGAGGAATTACCCGTTATCCTATCGAAAGATAGAAGTAACGGCCTTTTCCTCTTTCAAAATATCGAGGATTGCTCTTTGGCCGCGTCGTCAAAAGCTAAGTAGAAAGGGTTTGAAAGGCTTATGTTTGAAATGAAAGTTGAAAGCTTTTTGAATATGTTGTTGCAACAATTTTGTGAGTTGTTGCAACAACTTTGTAAATGATAGTTTTAAAACTCCTTTTACCTTGAGCTAGTTGCAACAACCAAAGAGTTGTTGCAACAATTTTTTAGTGTTTAAAAGAGAGTTTTAAAAATTGCTTTGGAGAGAAAGCTTTTGGGTTTAAATAATTATCCGGACTAAAATCGATAAAGGCAAGTGGACCTTATCGATAGTAGTATATGATATTTCTTTTTGAAATATCAAGGTCGTATTTTTCCAAGGTCGTATCGATTATTTCTACTTCTACGGAACGCGCTATTATTTTATCGAAAAGAGTTTTGAATTGATTTTTATAATTTTGTAGAAAAACTAATGACGAAAATTAAGGTTGGCGCGCGTTTAACGATAATTGCGATAAAAAGTGAAAAAGCACGGAAACGTTAATTTAGAAAGTAGTTTTGCTTAAAATTTTTTTAGAGTTTAATAAAGCGATAATGATAACTACGGCGATTTTAAACGATTGAGCGGTTAGCGGAATTAGCAAAAAACAATTATATTAAAAACAAAAGACGCACTAATTGAAAACTCACGCACTCTACGGAATTAAAATGAAAGCGGTAAATTGCATAAATTAAAGAAGTGCGATCCCTACCCAAATAGGTAGAGGGGAAATAAATGCGTGAGCGAGTCCTATCCAAATGGATAGACGGGAAATAAATGCGTGACGAGTCCTATCCAAATGGATAGGCGGGAAATAAATGCGTGACGAGTCCTATCCAAATGGATAGGCGGGAAATAAATGCGTGACGAGTCCTATCCAAATGGATAGGCGGGAAATAAATGCGTGACGGAAATGAAAGCTAAGCTATTGAATTACAAAAAGGGCGCTAAATTTATCCACCTACACACACGCACACTTACTTTAATTGAAATCTAAGTTAAAGAAAATAAAAATTAACTCATACACTCACACACACAACATAAATGAAACTAAGTTAAAAGAAAATAAAATCTATTCTCCTACACTCACACACACTAATAACAAAATGAAACTAAAATAAAAACAATTTACTCTCATACACTCACACACACTTACTAAAAAAGAAAAAGAAAATAAAAACAACAAACCAAAATAAAAAACAATTTAATCTCCTACACACACACACACACTTACATAAAGAAGAAAAAAAAGGAAAAAGAAAAATAAAAGAAAGAGAAAACAAAAACTAAGTTACCACAATAAGAACAAAGAACATATATTCATATATATATAAAAAAAGAGATTACAACTTTTACAAAAAAGCTTAAATAGGAGGAGAAAGAGCTCAAACAAGGGCTTAGAAACACCCACAAAAACACATATAAAACTCACAAGAACACTTACAAAAGCTCACAAGAACACTCAAAACAAACTCACAAACACTAGTCTAGGTTCTAAAATGATGAACCTTTAAAAATGAGGAAGAGCCCTCTTATTTATAGGCAAAAGAGAGAGAGGGGGGGCAAATAGCTAAAAAAAGTGTGCTGCAAGCTGGATGGAAGCAGCTGGCAGGAAGCTTCTGGGGTGCGGTTAGAGGGCTGGAAGGGGCTAGCTGGCGGGCTGAGCTGGAGGTTGGCGCGGGCAGCGGGGCACGGGCGCGGGCAGCGGGCGGCAGCTGGCACGGGCGCATGCAGGGCGGCAGCGGGCGCGGGCAGCGGGCAGGGCCGCGGGCTGGATTTAATCCAGCAAAAAGGTGCGTTGGCCTGGATTCGAACCCAGGGCGGCTGCGTGGTCAACCAAGTCCAGAACCAATGAGCCAAGTGGCTCCATCTACAAAGTAAAGGGGTATATAAAATAAATTATGTTAGCATCATAATTTATAAAAGACAAAAAAAAATGTGGAATCGCCCAGACAGAATTAATTCCTAATAAATAGACAGCGCTAGGTTTCGAACCCGGGTCAGCAGCGCGGCAAGCCAAGACAGAACCAATGAGCCAAGCGGCTCCTTCAACATACAAAGATCAATAATTATATTTATTATAATTACACAGATATTTTTATTTTTTTATTTTATTTTCATTTAATTTACATAGTTATTTATATGTTTATATTTAATTTATATATATATATATTACTATTATTATTTACATTTTATATACTATACATATATATTTATACATATACATATATTTTACATATATGTATTTTATTATATTTATAATATATTTATTATTCATTATTATTATTATGTTATTAATATACAATACTACTATATTATATATATATTTTTTTTTTCATCCTATTTATCTTATTATTTTTATATTATTTATATTATTATTACTATTTTTCATTTATATTTACATATAAATATATGATTATTTATTATACTTATTATTTACATATATATTTCTACTTATATATTATATATATTTATTATATTTATAATAAATTTATTATACAATAATATTTCAAAATTTTATTCTTTTATATGTATAATTACTTATTTTTACAAAAGAAAAAAGAAGAAGTGATTATTTCAATGATTAAAAAGCAATATGTACAAAATTACCCAAAATTAGGCTAGAAAAGATACTAAAAATATGCATAATTTGTTATTCATCACTACCAGAGCCTCGAGCGACCCGCAACAGTTTGGCGCCGTCTGTGGGAACTTTCGTTCCCGACTAGCTCTGAAAACAATCTCCCCGAGAGACCAGCAATGATGGATATTCACCTGACAATTTCGGACGCGGGCAGTTCCTCTCTTCCCACAAATTCATAAGGGGGAGCGTCTGTCGTTGCTCCTATCCTACCTCAACGACTCGACATTGCCGACAAGCAAGTCCCTCTGACGACGGAGCAAGTTCCTGATGACGACATACTTCGGTCAAGTCAACCCCCCTTGTCAGAGCAGATCTTGGCATATTCAATTCCATCTTGGCTCAAGCCCCCGAAGTACAGGAAGTTTCACGGAGCAGAAAACCCATATGAGCATGTCAACTACTTCCTGACCGCGATGGAAGCGTTCAGGCTTCCAGAACAGATTACTTGCAAGATCTTCCCAGCAACACTTCGTGGCAACGCTCTCAACTGGTATTGGTCCCTGCCAGAAGGAATCATTCACAACTTCACCGAGCTATCCCAGTTGTTTACCGGATGACATGAAGTCCGGGCACGGAATATCAGAAAAGCAACTCAGACAAAGAAGGAGCCCGAGGAGGACAGACTCACCATAAGATCGTATCAAAAGAATCTCCGCGGAGGTTTGGATTTTTCCTTACACGCAAGCATTGGGAACCCAACATTTGAATTGAGAAGGGCGTTGATAAGCCGCCACATATCATTCAACATCTTGTTCGTGGCAACTGTGATACGACTCAAGCTCATTGGCAGGAAACTCAAGCTTAGAGCTAGCCATGCGGAACTTCCGGACGGAACAGTAATGCCCACCATATGAGACATCATCCTTCCCATAAACGTAGGGACACTTCCAGAACCCGTCCAATACGAAGTCCAGTTCGTCATCGCAGAAGCTGATTCGCCATATGACGCGATTTTTGGGAGCATCCTGCTCGACACGCTGCACCATGACACCTCCACGGCGGGCCGCATGGCGAGCAAATAAAAAATCCTCCAAAACTCCGTTCATCATCTCAGCGACGCAACGACCGAGGTTCCTTGGATTAGCCATGGGCCCCTGCAAAGCTTGAATCCCAAGAAGCTTTGCTCAGAGAAGAGCCACGTGGTCCCACCGCCGACAACAAAAACTAATCTCTCGGCATCAACCAATCCACGACAACTTGAAACCATGTGTCGGAAAAGGAAGGGACAACGACCAATCACAGAGGTCGGTCGGCCTAACCAGAACTAGTCGGTCTGTCCTCGTGGGCTGACGAACCGAAAAACCCGGATTTACACTCCGTTAAACGCCTCCCGCGAGCATATCCTGTCTATAATCTACAACATCAAGATTGTCAAGTGGCCGGGACCGCTCCCTCGCAACACGGGGAATCAGCCCCAGTTTTGTGACTTTCACCGGGGCCTAGGACATCATACAAAGCAATGTCTGTGCTTGAAGGACGAAATCGAGCGCCTCATCCAGTTGGGGCACCTGAAGACCTTTCGCAGAACGACTCAGAAGCAAGCAGCTCAGGAAAAGGCAACTGAAGACCAGTCGCCAGAATGACCAGTGCCTAAATCACCGCTGCATATCATGCTGAAGAATCGGAAGAACTCATCCAAACGCTGCACGGGAAGACCAAGAGCCGGGCAGAAGAGCCCTACATTATCTACGCTTTCACTTTGTATTAAAGAACAATCGTTAATTCAAAAGTCGCAAGTTTATACTTGCACATGTACTATTGTTTGCTTCAATTCAATGTGTCTTGTTTTGTTTGCTCTTAACCCTATCACCGCAGGAACACTCTGGGGCCAGTTCCCACCTAACCGTAAGGGTATGTCCCTATCGCAGTCACCAACGGTTTGAAGACCTACGTTCTTCACCGTCTACTCTGGGGCCAGTTCCCCCCTAACCGTAAGGGCCTGTCCCTCTCGCGGTCACCAACGGTTTGAAGACCTACGCTCTTCATCGTCAACTCTGGGGCCAGTTCCCCCCTAACCGTAAGGGCTTGTCCCTCTCGCGGTCTCCAACGGTTTGAAGACCAACTCTCTTCACCGTCAACTTTGGGGCCAGTTCCCCATAACCGTAAGGGTCTGTCCCGCTCGCGGTCACCAACGGTTTGAAGACCAACGCTCTTCATCATCAACTCTGGGACCAGTTCCCCCCTAACCGTAAGGGCTTGTCCCTCTCGCGATCACCAACGGTTTGAAGACCAACACTCTTCACCGTCAACTCTGGGGTCAGTTCCCCCTAACCGTAAGGGTCTGTCCCTCTCGCGGTCACCAAAGGTTTGAAGACTTACGTTCCTCACCGTCAACTTTGGGGCCAGTCCCCCCACCACCTCATAGAAAATAACCAAAACAATATATTATCAGATACACATAAGAGTAAATGCTACATAAAGCATAGTCCTGTCCAGAAAGCCCCCTCGGGCTCGGGCTTGAACCGGGCTTTCCAGGCTCAGGCTTTTTGGAGTCCAGCCCGGGCCGGGCCCTTGGTTGCAGTCGGGCCGGGCATTTACCCTTAAAAGGGGGCCTGCCTAGGCCCCCATGGCCGGGCCCGACCCTGTTTTTTTAATTTTTTTTAATTAATTTATTTTTAAATATTTATTTGTTTAAATTTTTTATTTAAAAAATATAAACTATACAATATAAATTAAAAAAAAGACGTACTAATACGAGTAATATGAGAAAAAAAATGAAATTTATTAATATTGAACGAAAACGAATTACATGAAATTATACATATGCGTGTTTGAAAATTTGAATTCCAAAGTAAAAAAATTGTCTGTATAAAATAACTTTGCAAATGCAATTATTAAAAAAATAAAAATTACATATTTCGTCCGCTTTCCCAAAATCCGGCTCGCCACCTTTGAGGCTTTGAGCTATTAACTAATTTAGGTTGATTGCGTCCATCTCGTCTTCCATTTCGGACGAGCTATCCTCCAAATTTGAAGTATGCTGCTTCCTCCTCATTGCATCCAAGTGATCTTTGTAGCATATGTAGATTTCGAGCGATTCTTCGCTTAGACGACTTCTTCGCTTGTTCAACACCATGCCACTAAGAGAAAAAACAGACTCCGAAGCTACCGTGCTAGCTTGGATCGTTAGTAAATCTCGGGCCGTATAGGCCATAATAGGATAGGTATTTACTTTACCTTTCCACCATTTTAAAAGATCAAATTTTTTTTATTTCGTCCGTAATCACGAAATTATGTCTTTGTATACAAATCTAATTCATTTAAACTACTAGAAGTTGTGCGCGCTTTTTTCCTAGATGCTAGCTCTAACATTTTATTTTTAAAACTATCGCGTGTTTTTGGTTGCGACACATCCTCTCGGGGCCGCGATCCGTATAAATTATCGTAATAATTGTAACATTCAGTAAAAATATTGTTAAAATTTAAAATACTAATGTTATCCAAATTTGAGTAACTAATGTTTTCTGCCAAATTATTATTTATTTCTTCCATTAAGTTTTTCACGCCGTCTACGCCGAATAGAGGATTCAAAGCGGCGGCGCATGAAAACATCGCTGGCATTTCTTTATAATATTTTAAAAATTTTGTTTCCATTATTTCTATTAAATCTTGCCATCCGATATGTTGTTTAAAATAATTTAATTTTTATGTTATATTAACAAAATTTTCAATAACTAGCGGGCTAGTAAGATAATATACGCCCGATAAAAAATTTGTTCCCGTGTAAAAAACTTCTAATAATTCCATATAGCCTTCTAAAATTGCCCAATCGGACTCACTTAAATCGAACATACCTAACGCAGTATAATATTCCATAAGTAGTGATTTTTAACTAATCGCTCGTTTTAACATTGTGTAAGTGGAGTTCCATCTAATTGACATGTCAAATAAAGGTTTCAAAAAAATTTCACCTTGTGCGTTTACGAAAATTTTAAAATCTTGTCGTTGTTTAGAACTATAAATAAATTGTAACATTAAACAAATTTATTAATACATGGTTCCATATAAGCTAAACTATCGTGTACGACTAAATTTAAAACGTGACATACACAACGAGTATGAAAAAAATGCACTGTTTAATATAAGTTTTAAATTACGTTTTAACCACTCAATTGCGGTGATATTATTTGTGACGTTATCGAAAAAAATACTCATAATTTTATCTTTAATTTTAAATTCCCGCAAACATTTTAAAATAATTTGATAAATCGCTTGACCAATGTGCGGGACTTCGAAACTTTTAAAACATATTATGCGCTTATTTAGATCTCAGGAAACGGGATCGGCCCAGTGACAAGTGATACAAATATATGATAATCCTAATTTTATACTACTTGTCCAAACGTCGCCCGTTAAACTCGCTTGACCCTCAAATTTTGCAAAATAATTTATTAAAGATTATTTCGCTTCTAAATAATATTTAACTGTGTCGCGCTTAATGGTGGATCGACTTACTTGATGATATTTGCGTTGAAGCCCTTGATGTATGTACTCGGTCTCCTCCGCGTCATCATAGTGGCTGAACGGCAACCCACGTCTGATGACGTTCTTCATCTGCAGCTCCCGTTGCCGACATTGATCGTATGTCTATATTTGTCTGGATCCCGATAATTGCGCCTGACTGGACTCGGGAGCTTGCTTCGCAATGCACGACTTAATGTGTCGTGGGAGTGTCGAGTTGCCACTGAGGGTGAGCAGTTTCGCACAAAGTTTACCCTGTGTTCGTTGCCGACTTTGACTTTGTCGAAGTGCTCCCACACTGGAGCCGTGTGTTTGTGCTCCACAATTTCATGCACCACCGATGACGACGACGCCATGCTTGACGACATCGAGTGAGAGAGTATGAGAGAGAGTGAGAGAGTAAGAGAGAGTGAGAGAGGGAGTGAAAATATAATTAAAAAAAGTGGCTGCTGCCACTTTAATAAAGTGGCAGCAACCACTTTATTGCTGCTCCCGCCTGCAGCAGCACCTGCTGGTGCAGGCGGTAGCAGCATGCCACCAAGGGCTATAGGGCCGTTGGACGCAACGACTCTATAGCCATTGGATCACCTTAATGGTTCGGGCTTTGCCCGGCCCGGGCCGGTTTTCAGGTTGGGCATTGCCCCAAAACCGGGGCCCTGCAAGGGCCCCGTAGCCCAGGCAGGCCCGGGGCGGGCTTAGCCCGCCACCGGGCCTACCCGGGCTTTTGCTCGGTCGCCCCCCAGGCCCGGTTTTAAAGCCCACCACTATTAAAGCAATTGAGTCACAAAATACAATGGCATCAGCACGACGCTGTACATAACGAAACAAGACTACAACACGAGAAAAGAAAACAACAAGACATAAACAGTAAGTACAATAAATACAAAGATCAATCTGTTAGAAGACAAACTGAATCCCCCCTAAACAAGTCTGCAAGAAGTAAACTGACAACTTATCTTCTTAGTTGAGGGTTAAGGAAATCCAAAGTATTTACCCTCCCAATGTTATCTAGCCACTTTTTTGTAATATTTTAATATATCTAATGTTTAACTCTTGTGATAGCCTTAGGCTATAAATATTTGTATCCTGTATGGAAATGAGAAAAGTAAACTATTCTAAAAATGTAGTACTCGTGGTGCCTGTCTCCTTTTTCTTCTTTCTTTACGTCTTTATTTAGTTTCTTTTATTTAAAATCCAACATGGTATCAGAGGGTTGCGTTGGTTGGTCGATCTCGCCGGCGAAGTCCTTGAGAAATCAAATCTCGGTGTGGCTATGTCGAAAAGAGGGGCCAATAACATGCGGATTCCCCGATAGCTCGTTTGGGATTTATCTCTCAAGTTCTACCTAGCGAGGTCGCGTGTGGGTGGTTTCGTCTTGCCGTGGAGGCGTCGTTTGGAGTGCAGAGTCAAGGAAGACCATGACGAGTGGGACCGGAAAGGAAAACGGAATATCCCCGATGGCGCGTTGAGTTCTGTCCCACTTTGCCTACCCGACAGCATACTCCTACCTCCTTCCAACAAGATCCATCTAGATCTAAGGAAGAAAATAAGTTTTTGTCATTTTTGGCTTAAGGGGGAGTATTGGCATGAAGAAAATCTGGGTCTCACCATCCTTAAAGTCAAGAAGATCATCTTCTAGGTGCGCATCTCAAAAGAGGAAGAGGCTGACTTTAATCTTGTTAGAAGACAAACTGAATCCCTCCAACAAGATTTGACAAGAAATAGAGAAGAAAGGAGCAACTCAAATATGGGATCAGTTTGAGAGGGGGTGTTAGAAGACAAACTGAATCCCCCCTAAACAAGTCTGCAAGAAGTAAACTGACAACTTATCTTCTTAGTTGAGGGTTAAGGAAATCCAAAGTATTTACCCTCCCAATGTTATCTAGCCACTTTTTTGTAATATTTTAATATATCTAATGTTTAACTCTTGTGATAGCCTTAGGCTATAAATATTTGTATCCTGTATGGAAATGAGAAAAGTAAACTATTCTAAAAATGTAGTACTCGTGGTGCCTGTCTCCCTTTCCTTCTTTCTTTACGTCTTTATTTAGTTTCTTTTATTTAAAATCCAACACAATCCTCGTCTGCATCAGGACGATCCTCCTCCGAGAGGTCCCCAGCTCCAAGTCCAGCAATACCGCACCCGAACTTCCTCTCCATCATACGAAGAGTCTTCTGGACGCCCCTTTGAAAGACGACCTCACACTCATCCTCTAGCAAAGGATCCACCTCCTTGGCCATGATCTCAGCGCGAAGCCCCTCCGAGATCTGGAACCGCTCCTCTACGAAAGCCAAGAAGTCCTTATACTCGGCAACCCCCGCAGCCTTGATCGCCTCAACACTCTGTCTGCAGATGACAACATGTCCACTTCGCTCCTCAAAAACCCCAACTCTCCCTCCAGGCGGAATATCTCTCCTTGGGCCTCCGATAACTGGCAAAGGGTATCTTGAGCATGCGCTTTGTCGCCGCCACATTCCTCTCGCCAATGTTTTAAATATCAGATGTCGGCGACATATCGGATTAAGTTTTTAATTGTCGGATGTCGGAAGTCGGAGACATGTCGGGGATATTTTAAATATCGGATTTTAATTTCTTATAAATAATTTTTTTATTTTTATGTATACTAACTATAATTATATGTTATAAAAATAGAAAAATAATATAACAAATAAATAAAAAAAGAGTCATTTATATTACGAAATAAAATCGAATAATATCTAAGATAAAATATTATTAACAAATACAAAATGTTACATTGTAAAATATATTTAATAGCATATAATAATTTTATTTTTCAATAAGTTTATTGCAAATAAAGATGATTTAAATATTTTCATATTTTTGTAATAAATGTATTAATTATTTTCATATTTTTTTAAATATGAAATTAAAAAATTGTGAAACAATTATACAAAATTGGTTGTAAGAATAAAACGTTAAAAAATCGAAACAATAAGTCTAATCGATTTAAACGTGCATAATATATTATTCATAGGCGGTTTAAACATATGATGTTAGTCTACTAATATAACATAAAATAAAATAACGGGCTATATATTTAAAAGTCATGCCGACCGATATATCGGAAAAAACCGGACATATCAGCCTATATTTTACAAAAGGACAATATTTTTTTTTTAGAAAAACATATTGTTTTGCCCTAAAAAATGACATGTCGGGAGACATGTCGGAGGACATTTAAAACAATGTCTCTCGCAACTTCTCAACCTCCGCTCGGGTTGAAGAAATGTCTGACTCCAGCTGTCGTATACGGGCAGAGTCACGGTCCATTTTCTTCTTGGAATCAAATAAAGCGCTCTTCGCGTCGCTCAGCTCCTCCTGAAGGCCGTCCTTAAGGCCCTTGTAACAATCGTTCCATGTGTGGGTAATGCTGTTCAAAACACATGACTGTAAAGAAAGTGAACGATTAGAATGTATAAACTCTAATGAGGATGGGAAGGCAAAAACCAGAGTAAAGGCAGTCGCGCTTACTGCGGGAGTCATCGTCTGAAGAGAAGAAGAGACTCGCCTCGCCGTTGTCAAAGGGGGAGGCGGCGGCAAATCCTCCTGTCGGACCTGACCGGCAACAGGAGATGCTAGGATCTCAACCTTAGGATCAGCCGGAATCACTTCCACCCCACGGTTGCTAGGACTGGCCTCGTGATCATGACTCTTCGGTGCAAGAGAAGCGGGCCTCAAATAAGCACACCCGTTCCTAAAAATAATCTTCCTCTTCTTGCCACGGACCAAAGGAACGGCGTCCGCAGGCTCGACATCCCAAGAAAGCCCTACTGAGAGTAACCTACTCTCCTCCACGCAGTTGGCAATACAATATTGGGCTTTCACCAACCCTTTTCGATCCGGAAAGCCAGAAATGGGCAAGAAGTCATTCTCCCGACCCGTCTGTCGACGACAACGGCCAGGAAGATCCCTCCAAAGCTCGGGCAACTGCCAACGGTTCCGAACATACCCGCAAAGCGTATTCCCGTGACGGTAATAATTCTTCTCTCTGAATCGGAACCACCTCTTGTTGCTGCAAACCTCAATACGACCACTTAGATCAGTGAAAACCTCCCACCAGTCCTTGAAAATCTCCAAGGTAAATCGCGCGCCGTGCTCCCGGAAGAGCACTATCATCCCCATGATCCTCGTCATCCAAGCAGGGGTAAACTGGGAAAACGGCACTCCACAAAATTGGAACACCTCGATAGCCTCCTTCGAAAGAGGGAAGCGGAATCCAGACTTCAAACAACTCTTCGAAAGAGTCATGAAGCCGGTCGGAGGGTTCTGAGCACGCTCCTCCTTCCGAGGAATTTTCACTTCAACGCTAAAAGGCAATCCCAAGCGCTACCGCCACATATTAATCTGTGCACTATCAAGGTGGAGCGCAGCCGCATCGGCCTCGGTTGGCCGCTCCGTTTTGAAGCCTGAAAATATAAATGAAAGAAAAATATTTTTATAAGCGCACCTAGCAAAAGCTGCGCGACGCATTACCGGAATTCAATAGCAAGCACGCACACCCCAGAGCACGAAGAGCACAAGCGCGCACACTTCAGAAGAACTCCGCCAACTGGCACCCAACCGTGCGTAGCCGACCAAGCGCACCGGCCTTGCCCCGTCCGCACACCGGCCAAGCACCGGCCACCCGCGCAAACGCGCGCCGACCGATCGCCGGCTGGGCACCGGACGGGTGCGCGCGCAGCCCGCGCACCAGCCGAGCACCGGCTTAGTGCCGTCCGGCCGCCCGCGTGCCGTCCAGACGCTGGTCGAGAGCCGGCCGGCCGCGCGCGTGCTGTCCAGACGCCGTCCACGCGCGCACATCCTGCGCGTTGGCCAAGCGTCGACCGCACGCCGGTCGAGTGCCGACCGTGCGAGCACGTGCAGCCCGCACCGGCCAAGCAGCAGCCGCCTGCGCGCGCGCAGCCCGCGTGCCAGTCTAGCGTCGGCCGACCGCGCGCGTGCCGCCCGTACTCCGGCCGAGCACTTCGACCCAACCTCTCTCCCTCTCTCTCCTTTTTTCTCGCGTGGTCATGGGGTATAGCATGACCCCACTACCTTCACCCCCTCATGGGGTATAGCACTTCTCCAATCCACGTGGGGTCATGCTATACCCCATGACCAAGGGAGTGTGGAAATAAGGAGAAAACCGCCACAACTATCGTGCGGCGCCACCCGCGTAGGCAGCAGCGAGGCTGCACCCTGCCATCGTCGGGAGTGACCGAAGCCGCGTAGCCGCACCCCACTAAGGGGATGTGGTTAGGCGCGCACCCCACTAAGGGGGTACGGGTCTCACCCCATTTAGGGAGCGTGGCCAAAGCCGCACCCCACATAGTGGGGCGCGGCCAAGGCCGCCTCCCACTTAGTGGGGCGCGGCCAAGGCTGCCTCCCACTTAGTGGGGCGCGGCCAAGGCCGCCTCCCACTTAGTGTGGCGCGGCCAAGGCCGCCTCCCACTTAGTGTGGCGCGGCCAAGGCCGACTCCCACTTAGTGGGGCACGGCCAAGGTCGCCCCCACTTATTGTGTTGGTTTTCTCCTTATTTCCCCACTCCTAGGGTGCTTTTCAGTATTATCATGATGCTTATTGTGTTGTCAGTGCACTACCAAAGCGTCGAGCGAGCCGCAACAATATCTAACATGAATAATCTCATAAATATGCTTCACATAAAACAACCACAGAAAAGCACCCTAGGAACTCCGACTGCAATCTAGGCACGGGAATTACCCTCATTATAGGCTTGAAAATATATATTCAACTAGCTAATTGCAATTTATGTCAATTCAAAATTTAAATATAAATGAAAATAAAAAAAACAAATTATTTCTTCAATGACTAGACACTAATGTTTTACATCACTCGTCATTTTTTTAACTAAAAATTGTTTCCCAACTCTTGATGATCATCCATGTCAAGTTATTATCAATGGAAAACTATTGCCTACTACACTTGAATCAAGATGTATTTCCTTAAGGCATGGTATTTGCTCAGGGAATTTCTGTAGTGACACCCGCTAGAGAGGTATGTGAGGGATGGGTGCATGATTAGCTTCAATAAAAAATATGAAAAAATCTGTTTGTTTGAAATGCAACTAAACTGTGTCTGCTAGCATCTTAAAAATGGTTTAGATGCAGGTTTTTTTACCTATGATTTATTTGTGACAGGGAAGCTTTGGATGAGGATGCATTCACTAGTCGAACTGGAAATTGGGCCGACCAGGTTTTTTTTCATGCCCTTGTTTTATGTTCTTTTCGAACATGATCTCTACTAGCTGGACTAAACCCAAAATAAAAATAATCCATTATGGGCTTGAGTTAAGTTTGAGCCAAATTGAAAATGATTGACTTCATGTTAATTTCTTATTCTTAAAGTCTGTGTGAGGTCGCGCATATAAGTGCGTGTATATACACACTATTATAAAAAAGAAACCTTTAAATGGCGTAATGATATAATGCTCTGTGGTGTCAATTAGGAATTACTGCTTGTTATTTGATCTGGACAATGATTATTACTTTGTTTTGATTTATTTGGAACAAAGACCCAAAAGTTTTTTATGCATGATAGGATGCCGTTCAATGTCAGCTACTGAAGAATTTTTTATGTCCAAGCTCCGAACAACATCCGGGCACAGATTATGGAGTCATTTCCGACATTTGAGATGTGATTTCCGACATTTGAGATGGGTCTACCGCAAGGACATCTTAGATGTCGGAAATTACATCTCAGATATGCCAGGCCGGACAAACTCTTTGTCCGAGCCCCGGACACAAAAATCTCCCCAGCTACTACTGCTATATTGTCTTTCTTAAACTAATTTTTTATTTGTTTTATTTAAAATTTAGACTCAGATAGTTGAATTGAAGTTATTTCAGAGTTAAGAAAAATCAAATTTGATTGACCGTTGAGCTTCTTGTAATTTCAAACATAATTTCCTGCTCTTTTGTGTACATACTTTAAGATTTCAGAATTCCAGTTCAGGGATTCTATGGTTTCTGATGAAATTCGTGTTTACTCTTTTCTAGGGTTTATGTCTTGTTGACTGGGGAAGGGGCATTGACTTAAGGCTATTTCCTGCCTGCACAAAATTTGTCGGTGATTGTCGGACTTCTGGTTTTAGTTGCGTTCAGATGCAGGAAAAGCAACCCTGGACATATCAGGTTATATTTTCATTCCTGTAATCAGTATCATTCTTTTGACTTTGCCCACGCACTCTTTCTTGATTAGCTACTTGATTTAGACTTAATTCTTTCTTGATTATCAGGCTGACACATATGGACTTTGCGTCATTGTTCATATGATGCTTCATGGATCATACATGGAACTTGAGAGAAGGACCAACTCAGATGGAACTCATCATTATCAGATTAAAAAACCTTTTAAAAGGTGTTATTTAATTTTCTCCATATCTCCAATTAAGCTAGTTATCTCAAGATCTATATTAAGTGAGGAAGGCTACATGAGTTTCGCTATGTGTGACTAAATTCTCAACATGTACTCTTACGTGTAGGGTCTTTGGCATGTAGCATGTGAATCTGTTTAATTGGGTGAAGTTTGAGTGGGTTGTTAGGGTTAGCCTACTCTGGTATTAGGATCTTCCGACTCAACCAATAACCAATTAGTTATAGGTGGAGGGGTCCACATTGTCGCTTGAGCTTTCCGATGTGGGTCTAAATTCGTAAGGCGCTGTTCATTTGGATGAAATCGAGTCTTTGGAATTTGAATTGGAGGGATCAATTCCAATTTCATTGTTCTTTGACAAGATAGTGCAATTGAAAGTCATGCTGAATTTTGTAGAGTCAATCCATTTTATTTTATGGTAATTTCAATTTCTTCCTAACAACATCCGAAGTTGGCATGTTTCAAGTCCAATATCCAATTCTAATTCTAATTTTTTCCAAACAAACCGAGTCGTAGAATCTTTCATCTCTACATGTGGATTCCTTTTGCTAGACCGATGACGTGGGAGTGGGCCTTGGGTCTAGCCTACTCTGATACTATTTCAGAATATAAGCATCCAATCTTATAATCAGTTTGCTAAAGGTGGAGGGGATGAGTATCTATATTAAGTAGACAATGTTGCATGAGTTTTCCAATGCGAGGTTTAAATTCTAAAAACGCCTATAGCCATGTAAAGCCTTTCATCTCTATATTATGTGCATAAGGTTACATGAGTTTTCCGATTTGAGATTAAATTCTAAACTCACTCATATGCAGATTTTTTGGCCTCTAACGCGTGGACTTTTTTGTAATTGGGTAACCCGGGAGTGGATCGTTGGACATAGTCTGCTGAGATACCACGTTAGAATCTAAGCAATCAACAACAACAACACTCAAGCCTTTATCCCACTATAGTGGGGTCGGCTATATGGATCCTTTGTCGCCATTGTGCCCTATCTTTAGTCATAATCTCACTAATGCCTAAGTACATCATGTATTTCCTTATAGTTTCATTCCAAGTCTTTATTGGTCTACCCCTCCCCCGTTTAACATGCCTAGTGACTAAACTCTCACAACGCCTAACAAGTGCCTCAAATGGTCTCCTTTGTACGTGTCCAAACCATCTTAGTCGAGCTTCTCGCATTGTACAACCCCGATATTCGCCAGGCAAGGAGGCTCGGTTCAAGAAGACAATAGGATGGAGGTAATAAGGAAGAGAGACCTTAAATGCCGAGGACCCTCCCTCTCGGAGGGCTCGCTGAAGGGCGAGCGAGAAGGATCGGCGAGATCAACGCTCGGAGACCCCGACCTCGGCAGATATCTTCGCGAGACCCAGACCTCGCCCAATTCTACACTCGACAAATGCCGAACGGAGCTCAGCATTCGTCGGACGGCGCCCGACGAACAAAATATATTCTACGGCAGCGCTCGGCTAGTTACAGCGGGGAAGCAGTGGTCGACGAATCGCCCATTTCAGCAAACAGCGAACAACTTAGCGTTCGGCATCCGTCAACCTCGTCCGCGTTCATTCAATCAGTGACCTGCGTTCGGCGAAAGGCGTGTTGAGATCGACGAAGTCCAGACGCGGTATCGCAGGAAGGCTCGCGAGATCGGACCTCGGCAGATACCGCCAGAATTGGACGGCGAGGTCCTCGCAGGGTGATCGCCTAGGAGAGGCATCACGAGCAGGGCTCGCGAGAAGGCCCGCAAGAGCTTCGACAGTAAGGTTCTCGCGGTTCCTTGCCTATAGGTTGATAGGGCCAAATTACCCTTTTACCCTTGGTGGCCTGCCTTTAGCCTCTCCAAACAGCGGAGTTTGGCTGTTAGCAGACCCATTTGGGGTGCAGATAGTAAAATCAAAAGGCGGAATCCTGCTATTTGCAGGCCATATCAGAAAACCTATATATAGGACCTTAAGGGCACCTTTGGAGAGGACTTGACTTCAGCTTCTCTCTCCTCAGGCTTTCTTTGGTTAGCATTTTCAGAGCTCTCCAAGGTGCCCGAGTCTCAGCTTTGGCTTGGGAGGGGAAGCGCTCAACGATCTTCCGGGTTAGTGGAGGGACCTCCTCGCTGCGACTAAGGTCTTAGTCTTCTTTCTAGTCTTCAGTCTACCTTCTCCGAGGAATCAGTAAGGGCTAGCTGCCCCTCATTTCGGTGAGGGCCCCGAACTCCACAAGAGGCCGGGAAATCGGTTTCAACATTTTGGTGCGGTGAGCGTGGAGCGTGGCTGGTCCAAGAAAGTTCCAAGGAGCAGATATGACAGGAGGCGAGGATCGAGGCGAGAAGTTCGGCGAGGCACCGCAGGTGGTGACCCCGAGGATGTTCGCGGATTTCAGAAGGGAGGTGCTTGACACCTTCAGACTCACGGTCGCGGCGTTGCGAAGTGAGTTCGCGACCCCAGCATCTCAAGCGACCCCTCCCCCATCAGCGGTCGGCGAGAATGCCCCGGGTGGAAGAGCCGAAAAGGAAATCGCCGGAAGTTCAGTTCAAGACTTGGAGGGGCGAGTGCTGTTCGCCAGCCCGGCGAGCACTGTGCCGGCGAGCTCTGTGCCAGCGCGCTCTGTGCCGACGAGCGCGGCGCGGGAGAGCGAGCGCCCAGAGGATACAGTGACTGTGGGAGTGGTCCAGGCGAATGCTGTTCTCGCGAGCGCAGTCCCCGCGAGCTCGAGTCTGGCGAGAGAGCTCGGGGGGCGAGCGGAGCGAGAAAGGGTGGCAGAAGGGGGAAGCCCCTTCTGCGAGTTGGTACTTTCTGCACCTGTCCCGGCAGGGTTCGGAGAGTGGGACAGGGTGTACTACAACGGCAGGGATGACCCTGTCCAACATCTCCAGTCTTTTGAGGACTCGGTTTCCATCAGGCCAATGTCAGATGCTTTCAAGTGTCGGCTCTTCGTCGTCACTCTTAAAGAAAAAGCCAGGGACTGGTTCCATCAACTCCCTACAGGGTCGATCTACGCCTTCGAGGATTTACGCCGTTGTTTCTTGTTGCGATTCTGCACTTCAAAGAAGAGGAAGAAGGACGACGAGTCCCTCTTCAAAGTGAAGCAGGAGCCAAAGGAGTCGTTGGCTCGCTACGCGGATCGGTTCCAGGAAGAAGTGCTGCTCACTCAGGAGATTACCCGGATTTGCACTCCAACTCGCTTTCACCGTCGGGCTAAGGGAGAGCTTTTTCAAAATGGCTTTGAAGAGGAAGGCTCCCGTCTCCTATGTGGAGTTGATGGAGAGGGTGGCGGAAGAGATTCAGAGTGAGGAGGCCAACCCGGCGCTTACCAAGAGGCTAGCAAGGCTCAGCGAGCCGGAGGTCAGGCAGCAGGAAGTAAGGAGAAGGGAAGAGCCCAGGGCCCCGGAGGGGGAGTGGAGGCAATGTGCCGAAGGAAGCAAGGTCAGGGAAGAGGTTACGGCTCGGGAAGGGGTAACTTCTATGGGGGTCAAGGAAGACCCCATCAGCTGGGATGGAGGCAGGGTCCGAGGCCATTGCCTCCCCCACCTCAGCAAGCCATGACGATCAGGAGGGGACGAGGAGGAAGAGGAAGGAGAGAAGAGGCTAGAGAGGAAGCAGGGGCAGGGAGAAGGAGGAGGAATAGGGTGGCGGAAGGTGAGGCAGGGGAGGTGACGTTGTCGTATTGTGACTTCCACGATGAGGAAGGTCACGTGACGGCCACCTGCCCGGAGTTCCTGGAAATAAAAAGGGGGCGAGTGCCCGCGCCGAGGCAGCATCAACAGGTGAGAATTGAGGAGGTCGAGCCTCGAGGGGAGGAGGAAGAAATGTGCAAAGACAGAGTTGATGTGGGGAGTAGAGGAGGGATCGAGGTGATCCATGGGGGGGTAGGGGTGGAGGCAACCCGCAAGGCTAGCCTCCACACCATCTATCGACGGAGCGTGACCTCAACATCCACTGCTCCACCCCCAGCAGAAAGAATTACTTTCTCCCAGAAGGACATGCCAAGTTATGAAGACCCGTTCTACGATGCGCTGGTCATTCGGACCGCCATCAAGAACTTCACCGTCTCGCGGATTCTAGTCGATAATGGGAGCTCGGTCAACGTCGTCTTCAAGAAGGCGTTTGACGAAATGAAGGTGGAGGCCAAGAGGGTGTTGGCCTCGGATGGCCCCCTATTCGGCTTTTCGGGAGAAAGGAAGGAGGTAGAGGGAGGAGTGGGGCTCCATGTGACCCTCGGAGGGCAGTCCCGGAACTGCCGGTTCGTGATAGTGGACGCCCCAAGCAGCTACAGCGCCATCTTCGGACGACCTCTCATCAGCGCGTTCAGATGCGCCCCTTCCACCTTCCACCAGTGTCTCAAGTTCAACGCGGGTGGAGTCCAGGTCCGGGTCCGAGGAGACCCCAAGATGGCGAGACAGTGCTATGTGACGGCTGTCAACACCGTCACCTGGATGGGAGAAGCGGAGGAGTTCGATAAAGTGATGGAGGAGGCGGCAGAAGCCGAAGGAGAGAATGGAGTCGAGGAGAGGATGGAGGAAGAGGAAGTTCGTGCCCAAGAAGGGGTCGTTGAAGGACCCAGGGCGGAGAGAGGAAGAGAAGAGGAGAAAGAAGAGGGTACCCGGGAAGGAGGAGTGGAGGAGTTGATGATGGTAGGGGAGGAAGAGACGGAGGAAGGAACCCAAGCGCTCGCTTGCGGCGGAGAGAAGGAAAGTGCTTGGGGGGAGCAATCTAGGCTGGAGGCCGTGGATGAGGTCGTGGAGCTTGAAGTCACCACTCGGCTTGGGATGGTGGAAAAGGTCCGAGTCAGCGGACAGCTCAGTTCGGAAGAGCGGGCCAAGATCCTGGCCTGCGTGCAGAAGAATGTGGATGTCTTCGCTTGGAGCGCCGCGGAGATGCCCGGATCGACGCGGATGTGGCTTGCCACCGCCTCAACCTCGACCCCGGCACCCGCCCCATCCGCCAAAAGAAGAGGGCCACGACGGACAAGCTGGAGGGACCAATCCGCGAGGAGGTGAAAAAGCTCATACAAGCAGGTTTTGTGTCGGAGATCCAGTATCCAGGCTGGGTCTCCAATGTGGTCATGGTAAAAAAGGGAGGAGGTAAGTGGCGCATGTGTATCGACTTTTCACTTCTTAATAAATCATGCCCGAAAGATTGCTACCCCCTGCCTAGAATCGACGCGTTGGTTGACTCAGCCGTCGGTTTTCCTGTAATGTCTTTCTTAGATGCTTTTTCAGGTTACCACCAAATTCGCATGCACCCCCCGGACATCATAAATGTCTCCTTCATCACGGGGGATGGATGTTACTGTTATAAGATGATGCCCTTCGGGCTCAAGAACACAGGTGCCACGTACCAAAGGATGATGGATAGGGTCTTCCGCGAACAAAGGGGAAGAAACTTGGAGGTCTATGTTGATGACCTCATGGTAAAGAGCCGGGACCTTGGGTCTCACCTCCGAGACCTTGAGGAGACGTTTGGGACCCTACGGAAGTATAAGATGAAGCTCAACCCCTTGAAGTGTGTCTTCGGGGCTAGCCGAGGGAAGTTCCTAGGCCACTGACTCACCCCGGCAGGAGTGGAACCTAACCCAGACAAGGTCAATGCGATAATGGAATTGGGGTCGCCAAGAAACCCGAAGGAGGTTCAGAGCCTCACGGGGAAGCTGGCCGGACTTAGCAGATTCCTCTCCAAGGCGGGAGAGAAGTGTGCGCCCTTCTTTAAGGCGCTAAGGGGCAACAAGAAATTTGAATGGGCTTCGGAGTGCGAGGGAGCCTTCCGAGCCTTGGAAGAGCAACTCACCCAAACCCCCATACTTCAAGCGGTAAGCTCAGTATTGATCCGTGAGGAAGGAAGAAAGCAATTCCCTATCTACTATGTCAGCCGAGTGCTGAAGAAGGCGGAGCTCCGATACCCAATCTTGGAAAAGTTGGCTTTCGCATTGGTGGTGGCGGCTCGGAGGCTCCGGCCCTACTTTCAGGCACACTCCATCAGAGTAGTGACGGATCACCCGCTTCGCAAAATCATGGAAGGGGTAGAGCACTCGGGAAGATTGGCAAAGTGGTCTGTGGAGCTGAGTGAGTTCAACATTACGTTTGTCCCTAGGGCGTCAATCAAGGCCCAAGCGGTGGCAGACTTCATGGCTGACTACACATCCGAAGTGGGGGAACATGAACCACCTCCCCCAGTGGCGTGGAAGATGTTGGTGGATGGTGCGTCAGGAAAGCACTCCTATGGAGGGGGAATCATCCTAATGAGTCCCCAAGGGACAAAGATCGAGCAAGCCTTGAACATCCATTTTCTGATTACCAACAACCAAGCGGAGTACGAGGCGGTGATAGCGGGCCTGCGGTTAGCTCGAGAACTGTGAGTGCAAGATGTGGAGGTCTCGACAGACTCCATGGTGGTAGCATGCCAAGTCAAGGGAGAGTTTGAGGCAAAGGACCCGACCCTCCTGCGGTACTTGGAGAAGGTCAAGGGAGTCATCGGGCAATTCCACACTTTCTCCATCAAACACGTGCCCAGGGAAGAGAGCACCCTCGCGGACCTCCTAGCCAAGTTCGGTCCCCGAGCAGGAGGAACGGTTTCAGAACTCTTCCGACCCTCCATCGAGGAAGGGGAACTGATGGAGGTGGATCAGCGGATCTCGTGGATGGATCCCTTCATCTCCTTCTTGTCATCAGGGAAGTTCCCTGAAGGAGACATAGACAGGCGATGCTTCAGGTATAAGTCGGCTTATTACTCTTTGCATGCAGGAGGGCTGTACAGGAAGACTCTCTCGGGACTCCTGGCCCGTTGCGTTTCAGAGGAGGAGGTTCTGAGAGTCCTAGAAGAAATTCACTCCGGGGAGTGTGGGAGTCACTCCGGGAGCCGAACTCTGGAAGGGAGGGTGTTGAGACAAGGCTATTTCTGGCCCACCCTCAGCAAGGATGCGACGGAATTCGCGAGGAGGTATTCAAAGTGCCAGCTCTATGCTCCACTCCAACTCCTCCCAGCTCAGAGGCTCCGAACCATCACTGCTCCCTGGCCCTTCGCCGTATGGGGGTTGAACCTAGTTGACCCTTTCCCTCAAGCTAGCGGCCAAAGAAGGTTCTTACTGGTCATGATCGATTATTTCTCCAAATGGGTAGAAGTGAAGGCGCTCGCCAAGGTAACATATCAAGTTGTGAGGAATTTTGTATGGGGAGAAATAATTTGCAGGCACGGCCTCCCCCTGGCTATAGTGACGGATAATGGGCCGCAATTTGCTAGCGAAGAATTCGTTAGCTTCTGCACCCAGCTTGGCATCGACCTCAGGTTCGCATCGGTTCACCACCCAAGAAGCAACGACCAGGTGGAAGCGGCAAACAAAGTAATCGTCAACTTACTGAAGAAGAAGGTGGAAAACCTCTGAGGGAACTGGATAGAGCAACTACCGTCCGTTCTCTAGGCCCCGAGAACTACCCCTAACACCGCCACCGGGGAGACCCCGTTCAAACTTTCTCATGGGTCCGAAGCAGTCCTCCCCATTGAGTTCGAAGTAAAGACCCCCAGGGTGATCGCCGCAGGTGAAGGGGATGAAGAGTGGCTGGTGGCCAACGAAGAAGAACAAAGGCTATCCCTAGACCTGGTGGAGGAACTCCGGGACCAGGCCACCATCAGGCAGGAGGAAATCAAGCGACGAATGGCCCGATATTTTGACAAACACATACGAATAAAACACTTTCAAAAAGGGGACCTGGTCTTGAAGAAGGTCGACGCGGCCGGGAGAGGGGCCGCGGTAGGTAAGCTCAACCCCAATTGGGAGGGTCCATACATTGTAAGTGAAGTGTTCAAGTCAGGGGGGTATCACCTCCGAGATGTGGAAGGGGTACCTCTAGACCGAGCAAGAAGTGGAGACGATTTGAAACGATTCTATCCTTGAAAATTTTATGATGATGTTAGTTGAATATTTTACCTCCTCACTTGATAGTCATAACTACTATGCGAAGGCAAGCAAGGTGACAAGTATTGGTGCTGGAATGCCCCAGATCGATTCCGCTCCCGGGCTCTCACTAGACGGGGGGTTCAGGTTGATCTCTGGAGAGGCTGGCAAGGTGACAAGTATTGGTGCTGGAATGCCCCAGATCGATTCCGCTCCCGGGCTCTCACTAGACGGGGGGTTCAGGTTGATCTCTGGAGAGGCTGGGAAGGTGACAAGTATTGGTGCTAGAATGCCCCAGATCGATTCCGCTCTCGGGCTCTCACTAGACGGGGGGGGGGGGGGGGGGGGGGGGGGGGGGGGGGGGTTCAGGTTGATCTCTGGAGAGGCTGGCAAGGTGACAAGTATTGGTGCTGGAATGCCCCAGATCGATTCCGCTCCCGGGCTCTCACTAGACGGGGGGTTCAGGTTGATCTCTGGAGAGGCTGGCAATGTGACAAGTATTGGTGCTGGAATGCCCCAGATCGATTCCGCTCCCGGGCTCTCACTAGACGGGGGGTTCAGGTTGATCTCTGGAGAGGTTGACAAGGTGACAAGTATTGGTGCTGGAATGCCCCAGATCGATTCCGCTCCCGGGCTCTCACTAGACGGGGGGTTCAGGTTGATCTCTGGAGAGGCTGGCAATGTGTCAAGTATTGGTGCTGGAATGCCCCAGATCGATTCCGCTCCCGGGCTCTCACTAGACGGGGGGTTCAGGTTGATCTCTGGAGAGGCTGGCAAGGTGACAAGTATTGGTGCTGGAATGCCCCAGATCGATTCCGTTCCCGGGCTCTCACTATACGGGGGGTTCAGGTTGATCTCTGGAGAGGCTGACAAGGTGACAAGTATTGGTGCTGGAATGCCCCAGATCGATTCCGCTCCCGGGCTCTCACTAGACGGGGGTTCAGGTTGATCTCTGGAGAGGCTGGCAAGGTGACAAGTATTGGTGCTGAAATGCCCCAGATCGATTCCGCTCCCGGGCTCTCACTAGACGGGGGGTTCAGGTTGATCTCTGGAGAGGCTGGCAAGGTGACAAGTATTGGTGCTGGAATGCCCCAAATCGATTCCGCTCCCGGGCTCTCACTAGACGGGGGGTTCAGGTTGATCTCTGGAGAGGCTAGCAAGGTGACAAGTCTTTATGCTGGAATACTCCTCGCTCGGCGGGCTTGCTCGCTCGGCAAAGAGAGACTTCGCACGATAGTATGCGAGGAACGAGAATCAATCCTATGCTCTCCGGGGTATCCGGTGCTCGACAGACAGATCGCCGGCAGGGTAAGAGGCGAGCTCTTGCCGAGAAGAAAAATACCTTGCGAGACCTAGAGAAAAACGCATACCTAAAGGGTAATAATCCTAAGTCAAATAACGAAAGGCCAGAGCAGCCAAAAAGGTCCTGTGCCTGTCTATTCAATAACGCAAGATGCGAGAACGATCATCGCGGGATAGCCTACATAAAAATGAACATCGAGATAAGCGAGAGCGAGATGCCAGCAAAAAAAGACAAAGCCGCAGAAAGGGCAAACACAATACAAGGCTAAAAATGTGCATCCATGCATTTCACAGTTAAATTACAAAAGGCGGCGATCTCGCCAGCCCAAAACAAAACATAAAATACAATCAAAAATCTATAAGCATCATGAGTCGCTCGCGAATTCCTCCTCGTCATCACTGCTCTTCACTGGTGGGAGCGGGATGAAGAGCTCCGGGACGATATCCTCCAGAACCATGTCAGACGCGTCGGCAGCTAGGAGACCGGCCGCCTTCATCGTCGAGAAGATGTAGCGAGCTGACTCGGTAGACTCCAGGCGAATGTCCTCGTCTCGCGCTCGCCGCTCTTCCTTCAGACGGCGGGGGGAAGGGGAACGACGGCACGGGTGAGATCGCAGTTTAGGGCTTTCAGCCCAGCCACCTCGCCCTCCAATTCCTTGATGCGAGCGTCGGCTCTTCCGGCAGTCTCGACATCCTGCAAATAAGTTCAATTAAAGAAGCGAAATGGCCAAAGGAAAAAAAGATAAGGAAGTCTAGGTGACCCACCACACTGTCCTCTGCAGCGAGCGGCTTCTCCTTCAGCTGCGTGTTCTCGGCAAGAAGCCCCTGATAGGCCCTCGCGAGCTCCACGTTCTGAAGCTCCAGCTGTAAGCAGCGCCTCCCCGTCATATGGGCGAGCTCGGCAGAGCGCAGCTGAGACCTCGCACTCTCGAAAGCGAGGGTTCTCGCAGTCTCGTCTTTATAAGAACCCGCGTCCTCGCGCCCATAGAGAGCGAACGAGAGGTCGAAGGCGTGACCGCTGACGGTCTCCTTCTCCACCCAGGAGGGAAGGATGGTGGAGATGTCCACCCGGTTTGTCTCCGGTTTCCAGTTGACCAGGAGCTCGCCGGTCTCATCCCGGCGCCTCTGGCCGAGGCCGAAGTTGTAATGGTTGACGGGGATGGGCAGGACGGAGGTTCTAGAGGCCTCCTGGCAGGGCTCGTCGTCCTCACCCCCTGCGGAGAGGCCGGTGAGATCGAACTCATCGAAGGCGGCCTCGCGAGGCTCTTTTCCCTTCGAGGGGGCGAGCGAGACCCCGCTCTTCTTACTCTTTTTCTTCGGCGGAGATTTTGATGGAACGACATGGCTACCAGAAGCCCCCGGTCTCTTGCGAGAGGAGTGCTCACCTGGTGTGACGGCGCCCCGGCAAGCCTCCGCCCCCATGGTCGCGAGAGCCAGGGTAGCGTCGGTTTTCCGATTGCTCGCGTAGGGGGGATGGACGGGGAGATCCCGCTCACCTAAAAAAGGTGAGAAATTCCGATAAGTACGAGGTTACCAAAAAAAGGGGGGGGGGTGTGATAGAGCGAGATCTTTACCTTCCCCAGCGAGCACTAGAAGCAGCTTGTCGAGGTTGCGGCGAAGATGAACAACCTCGAAGTTCTTCTTACAGAAGAACTGATAGAGGAGGGCGTCGTGTCCTCCGAGGGCAGTGGGCCGGTAGGTGGTCTCGCCGTGCTGGACGGGTGAGATCGGGATGTTACTGAAGCTCCCCTTAACGAAGAGAAACTTCTGGGCCCAGAAGTGGGTTTTGTTGACGGTTTCGTCAACCTTAGGACCCGAGCCCACGAAGTAGGCGGTCCCGTCCTTGTAGGCGCGGAACGAGAACAGCTTAAGCCGGGAGGCTGAACTCGATGCGCTCCTCGCGCAGGTATCAGGCGAAAGCGGTAACCACCGCCATGGCGTTAGGGGTCAGCTGACCCGGAACAACGCCGTAATGCTTGAGGACCTGCCGAGCGGCAAGAAAACCAAGATCAGCATATATGATGAGCGAGACTTAACCAGCAAAAAAAATAAGAGATGAGCGAGAATAATCATTACCTGCCAAACTTCCGGCCACAGGGGGAGACGCAAGCCGACCGCAAAATGAGCGGTCGGGATGGCCAACTCGTCGACGAGCGGCGCATTAATCACGTCGTTCTCGCTGGGACGGCGAGCCTCGAAGGGGGGGGGGGTGATATAATCAGCGACCGCGCTGAAATATTCCTCGTCTGTCAGGTTGCAGTGGTAGAAGGTGTGCTCGGCGAAAGCCTTTGCAATCTTTCGCCGACCCTCCGACTCATTAGCGTCGCCTCCCATCTTGATAACCTGCGAGAAAGAAAGTAGAGCGAGAACGAAGGAGCGAGAGCTCTGAAGCGGAGGAGGAAGAAGGTTGACAGTAAATGCGGTGGTTGACTCAGTTATGACCGCCTATTTATAGCCAAAATATATGGGCGGGAAGAAGCCCAAGCGCAGGTAGCGGCAAAAACATCACATCATGGCCGCGGGCGAGAAAGACCTGCGGGGTTAGTACAAGCAACATTTTCTCGAGATATATTTAGCGAGAACAGAGGGTCCTCGCGAGCACGATATGACATGAAAATGAAACAGATTTATTAGCAGCGAGCGAGAAATAATAAAAAGCTAGTAATACTTATTGTCAGAAGAAATAAAGCCAACATACAAGTGGCAAATATGCGAGTTATGAGCCATGCCGAGATTGTCTAAAACAACAGCACCCATTACAAATAATAAGAGTTCGCGACGACACAACAGTTAGCGAGAATCATGGGGTAATCATTTCCACCTGCCCCCAACCCGCGACCCGGACCGCGGCGGTACCCTAGAGTTATAATAATCCTCTGCCAAACGGCCCTCCCTGTCCATGAGGTATGCGTAGTCTCTCATCCTAGCTATATGCACCTCCGGCGTCGTGCCATTCTCATCCTGGTCACGCTGTCTCGCCTGCCGGAGCCTCGCACACTCTTCCATCAGAACGGCGTGCCTATCCTCGGCGGCTTCCCTGTCCCGTCTCGCTTGCATGTTGAGGTCCATCAGCATCCGCCCGTGTTTCCTCAACAACTCCGCGGCCCGTTGTTTCATCATCTCAGGATCTCGCGGATCCCCTAAGAAGTCCTCCACCTGGTCAGGAAGGGGGGACATCTCGTCATCGCCCAACTCGGAATCGTTAGGCGGATTTTCGGGATTCTCTGCGAGATATTACGAAGAGGTTAGATGGAGCGCTTGAGTTCGCGCAGGGCAAGGGGTCGTCAGAATGCTTACCCAGCGGGGGGGGGGGGGGGGGGGGGGGGGGGCGGGAAGTCGAGGGACGGCCCTGGAACACGTTGCCATAGTGAGGATAGAAAGATTTACCCAGGCCGGGAGGGTAGGCTGCGCTGTTGGTCGGGGGGATCTTTGGCGGCACAGAGCCACCGGTCTCCTCGCTCGTCAGGAGTTGGAATCCGGGCTTATCTATAATTTTGTCAGGAGGCGGAGGCCCCGATGCCTGGCGAGCCGAGGACTTCAGGGGCGAGACTGTAAGAAGTGAGCAACGAAGGTCAGATAATTGACAAGGAACATTTTGGCATGCGAGATCAAGATCATACCGGTGACGTTTTTCCCAGCGAGATTAGTATCCGCCGGCGGGTTTTTGCGAGACCCATCGGCGGGTTCTCCAGCGTTCTCGTTCGGCAAAGCATCCTGCGAGTAGATATGAATCACACGCAAATTTATTGACGTGAACTAGAGGAGTAGCTCGTACCTTCTCGTGGTGGCGATCGTCCGGGGAGGAGTCCAACAGCACGGAGTCATCCCCGGTTCGACGAGCCGCCCTCGCCTTCTTGATTTTCGGCGACTGAGCAGGGGGCGGCCGATTCATCCAGGCCGGGACCCTGGTCGTGGAGGGTAGCCCGCCGGTTCTCACCTCCCTCAGGCGAGCCTCGGCTTCTTCGGAAAGAGGCATCTCCAGTACCGGAAAAAAGAGAAGGAAAGGAAGTGGCGGCGCGCGCTACTAAGGACTCGGAATGATATTTATAGGCTACGGGGTGGGCCCCACCAAAGATTCCTGACAGATCATCAAGGGGCTGGCGAATACCAAGGGTTGGATGTTTCTTCGCGAGCATAAATATCCTCGCGAAGAGCGGGGATTGTGTACAACCCCGATATTCGCCAGGCAAGGAGGCTCGGTTCAAGAAGACAATAGGATGGAGGTAATAAGGAAGAGAGACCTTAAATGCCGAGGACCCTCCCTCTCGGAGGGCTCGCTGAAGGGCGAGCGAGAAGGATCGGCGAGATCAACGCTCGGAGACCCCTACCTCGGCAGATATCTTCGCGAGACCCAGACCTCGCCCAATTCTACACTCGACAAATGCCGAACGGAGCTCAGCATTCGTCGGACGGCGCCCGACGAACAAAATATATTCTACGGCAGCGCTCGGCTAGTTACAGCGGGGAAGCAGTGGTCGACGAATCACCCATCTCAGCAAACAACGAACAACTTAGCGTTCGGCATCCGTCAACCTCGTCCGTGTTCATTCAATCAGTGACCTGCGTTCGGCGAAAGGCGTGTTGAGATCGACGAAGTCCAGAGGCGGTCTCGCAGGAAGGCTCGCGAGATCGGACCTCGGCAGATACCGCCAGAATTGGCCGGCGAGGTCCTCGCAGGGTGATCGCCTAGGAGAGGCATCACGAGCAGGGCTCGCGAGAAGGCCCGCGAGAGCTTCGACAGTAAGGTTCTCGCGGTTCCTTGCCTATAGGTTGATAGAGCCAAATTACCCTTTTATCCTTGGTGACCTGCCTTTAGCCTCTCCAAACAGCGGAGTTTGGCTGTTAGCAGACCCATTTGGGGTGCAGATAGTAAAATCAAAAGGCGGAATCCTGCTATTTGCAGGCCATATCAGAAAACTTATATATAGGACCTTAAGGGCACCTTTGGAGAGGACTTGACTTCAGCTTCTCTCTCCTCAGGCTTTCTTTGGTTAGCATTTTCAGAGCTCTCCAAGGTGCCCGAGTCTCAGCTTTGGCTTGGGAGGGGAAGCGCTCAACGATCTTCCGGGTTATTGGAGGGACCTCCTCGCTGCGACTAAGGTCTTAGTCTTCTTTCTAGTCTTCAGTCTACCTTCTCCGAGAGATCAGCAAGGGCTAGCTGCCCCTCATTTCGGTGAGGGCCCCGAACTCCACAAGAGGCCGAGAAATCGGTTTCAACACGCATCTTCTCTGCAATTGGAGAATCCGAGCAGTCATTCTAAAAAAAATATGTACCAAGTCCATAAACCCGAATCATTTATTCATATATTTATTGTGTCCTCAGGTACTGGAAAGTCGAATTGTGGAGCAATCTATTCTCCACCCTTCTGAACCGCGGGTCAACTGAAAGTGATGTGCAGGTACTTCAGGGTTTAAGAAAGTCTTTTGAGGATTATATGTGTAATAATCAACCGCTGATAAGAAAACTGAAGCAACTATTATCCAGGCAGAAGTTTTCTCTGTGTTTAACTTGATGTGATTTATATTAGTTCAGAGATGGGATGAGGCATTGTGCTCTCTTTCAGATCATTTAAGCACGTGTTTTTTTAATGTAATTCCACATTTTTAATGGTTCTATGAGCTTCTGGTTGCTTGTTGGATGCTTTGTGAGCATTAAATTCATGTAATTATTTTTTGAAAATGATAGTTTTTAGGGTTTAATTAAGAAATCGTTATAGTTTTCAAAACCTTGGAGAGTGTAATTGTATTTTAAAATCTTGAATATGAGAACACGGCGGTTATGAACCGCTTGGCGAGGCGGCGGTGGTCTTGAACACCCCGACCTCACCTATGGAAATTCATCCACTTTTATGTTTAAAACTAGTTTTTTTCCTTGGCGGCAGTCATAACTGTTGTCATGCCAAACATACATTCTATGATGATGGAGTTTTTGTCCAAATTCACCGGAGCAAAAACGCCGCACCAAATAGAGCCTTAATATCTTCTTGGTTTAGAATGTGGGTTCACCTGTCAATGTGCTTTGTATTGTTTTTCTTATTATCATGAAAAAGATTTGTTTCTTCTTTGCATCTCTATCTATTCTACATAGATTCAACTCGACCCTCTCCGCTATAAATTATGTCTTGGATTGTTAGTGATAACTTCGCTCGATGACCAAAATCTATCATAGAGGTGGTCTAGGTTAAACCAACAAGGATTTAAATCTCTTATGTCATGAATTATATTGGTTAAGCATTATTGTTATGGGACATTTACCGGGACCTCGCCTCTAAGTTTGCAAAAGTACATATTGCACCCCTCTTATTATTGAAATTACAAAAAACATCTCTCAATGTTACAAAACATAACATTTACCTCTCCCGGAGTTCACATTTCATAACATTCAATTTTGAAGCAAATTATGATTGTAGATCAAGATTATCACTTTGGAAGCAAGAAATGCAAAAAAAAAAAGGTGATGCGGTAAACACAGTATATATAGCTAGCTAGATATTTATTTGCAAATTTTGAAATGCATAAATATCTTTCACCACTTCTTATGTATCCGCCTCGCTAATTACGAGCATACGAGTCGGAGATAATGTGACACCCATATATAAACTCATCTCAATTTATAACAATTTGTAATTTGTTTATCTTATCTTCTTCAACTAATAATAATAATAATAATAATAATAATAATAATAATAATAATAATAATGGTAGAGTTATAAGGCCAATGTTCACTTAAAGCGTCTTCATTGAATCCCGGCCGTTTTGAAGAGTGTTCCGCGATCGTCTTCCGCGATCATCTTTTTCGTTCTTCTTCAAAATTCCTGGTTAATTTAGAAGATTCTGCCAGCTGATGCCAATTCCAGCTCATTCCTGGTAATTAACTCTCTCGATCACCGGGGTTAGAATATTCTAATTAATTTGGCGCGCATTTTCATCAATCTGCATGCATGCTAAATGCTTCTGTTCGATTATATATTTTACGTGGAAAATATTGAAGAAATCCGTGCTTAATTTAAAAATATTTGAAAATGTCTAATATTCGATTAATTATACCTAAATTAATCCATTTTCTTTTCCAGCTTCCGTAGTCCGTACGTATTTTTGAAAAATTATTTAAAAAATTAATGGACCAATGCTCTCCCGTCATTATCGCAGATTTAAAATTTAAAACCAAAGAATGTAATTAAAATAGATAGTTTTGGTCCATTAATTTTTTATTTTATTTTGAAATTCGAAGCATGTGGAAATCTAATTAATTGCATTGATCCATCCTCTAGCTCTAGCTATTACTATGTGCAAGCAGTGCAGTCGAAATGCAGTGCTTTCCGGCGAACTTGTCCTCATCGGCAGCTTGCTCCGCAGCACCGCCGGCGCTACCGGCGAAGAAGGGCTCGTGGACAGAGGAGGAGGATGAGATTCTGTTGGCTTACATTACAAAACACGGAGCTGGTAAGTGGGACGAGGTTGCCAGGAAATGCGGTCTCCGGCGAGGCGGCAAGAGTTGCCGGCTCCGGTGGAAGAATCAGCTCCATCCTCGCCTGAAAAAGGAGCCCTTCACCGTACAAGAGAAACAGCACGTCCTTCATCTCCACAAGCAGTACGGCAGCAAATGGTCTCTCATTGCCTCTCATGTACGTATTATATTTTACATAATTAATATAGAAGTTGATTAATGCCCGCTGCAAATGATTTAATTAATTTCGTACTAATTAATTATATATTGATGATTTAATAATGCAGTTCCCAGGAAGAACGGATAATGGTGTCAAGAATATATGCAATTCAGTGAAGAAGAGGAAACAGAGGACCGCCGCAGTTCCCAGGAATAATATAGTCCAAATTATATATCCAGCTGCAGCGCCACCATCCCCGCCGCCGCCGGCACCTTATAATTACGGCATTCCCTGTAGAGACGAACTCCCTTCCATCCAACATGACATGTCGTCGCCGTTGATGGAGGAAGAAGACGCTGACTTTTTGAATTCAATGATACAAGAATATTTAAACGGCGGTGAAGTTGATCAGGTGCCGTCAGTGGAAAACTTGCTTACTGAGCCGCTCCGTCAACCCGTTGACCCGAATAATACTTCCGCCGCAGGTAAACTCTTACTCTAATTACTACACATTTAAAAAAAAATTCAAAATTATTTTGGCCTGAGTGGTTCCCCTGTAATATTGATCATTAATTAGGTAGTGCAGAACTCGATGACGTCAGCTTTTGGAATTCATTGATGCAAGATTTAAACGGCCCGGCGCCGCTCGATCAATTCGCTGACTCGGATAGCTTTGCCGCCGGTAATTCTTATTAGCAGACCATTTTAATTTATTTTTATAAAAAAAATCAAAATGATTTCGGTTGATCTCATATTCTCATGTGTAGATGTAAATGAGATGATCCCCAAAGAAGCTGTAGCTGCGCCAGTGTTGCATGAGTGGTTCCCGTATAATATGGATTATGAGTTCATGCAGCAGAGCTCCATGAATCATGATTGCCCCGGCGGCGGCTATGGTTTTGACGACGGCGAGTTGCAGCAAAATTTATTCCCCTCGTCGTTGATGGTGGACGATGATAACTGTATTTTAGTTGATGATGATCTTAATTGGTGTCGGTTTAACTTTTGAGACTGTATTTTAGTTGATGTTTGGGTATGCTTTTTGATCATCACTTTTGTTGATTATTGTCATACGTGTACATATATGATATTGTTATTAATACTGCACAATTTGGAAAGGAAAAAAGCTTTAGCAAATAATTATTTCACTGTATAGAAGCTTTGTTTTTTATTTTGTGGAAGACAGAATGAGGAATTTCTTTTCTTTTTGAATAATATTGTGTCCGATGAATCAATGAGCATGCATGTAGATCTATTTATTGAAGATTAAAATGAAAAAAAAATTAAATAGTTTGTTGACCAATAACCTCAATACCAATAGTGTTACATATAAGGAAAGTTGGCGTGATTAGATATATATCAATATATCTATATATTGCAGGGAAATTAATCTCAACCACACATGCATCTCTTAGTACAGAAAGAAGATAATATATATAGCCTCGAATGGGAGGTCTCCACAATAATTAACCACTCAAATGGGAGCTATCCGCACCGCATCATATCCATATTTTCCAAGCAATCCTTCTCTCTCCGACCATTCTGGAACCAGAGGAAGAGTGAATATGCCTTCAGGCATGAAGTTTCAAAGGCAGCCTCGGGACGTTCAAGCTCAGGCATTTGCAGACAGCCTCATCGTTGCCGTCTCCGTCGACCCGCAGACTTCATCGGTCGGAGGCAATGTTTCGGTCTTGCTTCCTGTCAGGTGAGCCGCCCGGAAAATCTTTGACGAGCCTTAATCCCTCTATCGCGAGCTCGGTGGTAGTTTCATAAATTATGATTGAACGCGAGTTTTTGCCACTTGGTGTATCTCATCCAACTCCGTTCTCACTTGCTTTCCACTCGATAACATGACCAAAGAGTCTTTTTATGATGCAGCGCCGTGCTTCTGCTTTTCTATTGGGTAACCAACTTCGTCGTCCCGGGGTACATCAGCCGAGATTTTGGCGGGCGAGAGGGTTCAGACAGAGAGAAGACTGATGAGTGAAGGTCTGGTGAAAGAAGCAGAATGAAGCCAGCTGATTATCATCTCTTTCTATATTTATTTCCTTCCTTTTTTCATTTATATTCATCTTTCTAACTGTGAGGCTCCAGCATAATTATATTTTTTTATTGTAATTTTTTATATATTTTTTCAAGTTTAAGGCACATGAAATGGTTTTAATGTATTTGGATAAAAGTTTTTGACTGGAGCTCCTTCCTTGTGGTTAGAATTAGGCATAAAAAGATGTTTTTAATGATTGGCGGTTTCAAACAGAGGCTATTCAAACAATAAAAAAAAATATTATTCGTGTTTTCTGAAAAACATAACAGAGAAAATATTGCTCGAACAAAGCCTAATGTGTTGTGAATAGTCCCGTATTGAAAACAATTAACATCTCATGACCCCCCTTCATCTGCAACCAATTAATTTTAGGTTTTCGTAGGTTGCAGTTCGATCGGTTTTTACTTACACCCCTACTAAAATAGGGGGCTATATTCCCAATTGAGCTGCACCAATTTACTCTCCCACAAATACTCTCAAAAATCAAAGACAACATCAAACAGATTCAAGCCAAATTACCATCTTAAGCCTTGAACATACTCAAAGTGGGAGAAAGTTATTACCAGAAGCAGTAAAATGGCTCATCATGCACATTTTTAAACCCTAATCCTAATTTTCTTTTTACTGGAAGCTGTGAAATAATCAATAAAATCCACCACCAGTAAATTTACATATTATCTACACCATTAATTTTTCTCTTATCATATCTATACAATTGTCCAATCATTTACATCGAGCGCCGGCTCAGAAATTGAAGCAGGTCCCTGCAGCTTCGGCTGCTTCTTCGAAAACAAAGATTTTGCATCAAAGAGCTGCGAGAACACGTGATTTTGTTTCTCCTTGGATTTCTTTTTGTCCTTCGGAGGCTTTTTTCGTAGTAAATTTATATCTTTTTTCATGAAGTTTAGATTTATTCGCCTGAACCGGCTTTTTGGCTCCTCGGAGGCTGCTTCCTCGGGTTGTTGATCCATGATAGTAATAGCTTCTTCTGGATGAGTGATGATTGTCTCTACAGTCTCATATACCTAAGAAAAAAAAGAAATTATCTTAGCTTTTAAATAATGACAATAAGTAGAAAAAGCTACCTTGTGAGTTATATATATATAGGGTCATTTACCGGGACCACCCCTCTAAGTTTGCTAAATTATAGGTTGCACCACTCCGCTGAAGGGGTATTTTTGTGCATGGATGTTATGAAATGTAAACTTCAGGGGAGGTTTTTGTAATTTCAAAAGTAAGAGGGGTGCAACCTGTAATTATGCTTAACTTTCAGGGGATGTTCTGATAATCATTCCTATATATATAACATTATTAATTACCCAAACTTATAATTAGAGGTTGCACCCTCTCTATCTTTTGAAATTACATAAATCTCTTGTCTAGGCTTACATTTCATTACATGCATACACAAAAATACCCCCCTGGAGTTCTCATCGAGAGGGGTATTTTTGTGCATGGATGTTATTAAATGTAAACTTAAGGAGAGGTTTTTATAATTTAAAAAGATAAAAGGATGCAACTTGTAATTATATAAATTCGCAGAGGAGCCCTATATATATATATAAATTTTTATACCTTGCAGATATCTCCAATATTATCACTTGATATGCCATTTTGACAAGTGGCAAAAACCCAATCTTTACATTCATAGAAAATTTTGGACACGTGGCTGTCTTGGGAGATGGAAACTTCTGCAATTGTGAAGGATGAGCAGAGCTGCAGGTTTCATGCAATTAGGGAAGAGAAATGTTGGAAGAGAAAGGTGGTAAGAAATGGTAAATTCTCCAATTGATATGGAAAATAAATAATGACACCAAGCAAAAGAGTTCAGATATTCAATATTCCCTAGTCATTTGAAAGCTAGAATGATACATTAAGGTGTGAGCACTGATGAATGTGCCTATGCTGATTCTTTCTCTAGGTACAAGTTGAAAACACAATTCCACCTTCCCTGGTTCAGGAAGGGCGGGCGTTGTCTGAGCACGAAAGCATCGCCTAGTTATACTCAAAATGGTTCGATTTTTCAAGTCATTTTGAGCTATGCCATCGGCGATAATCATGCAGCACGACACCGCTTGCTCCTAATATTAGTTAGCGCCTCTTCGTACATATCACTAGCTTCAATATACTTCTGACAGACATAGAAATCACTTTTTCCTTGATCATCTTGACACAATAATCATTTCCATATTTGATCAATATGGTATGAAATTGAATTGGTTTTCAGACATACATAAAATCACTTTTATGCATCACTTTTGCTTCGAAAGGGTTGCTTTTTTGAACAGATTTCTAAGAAAATATTGCGAACAGTTTTTCGGGCAATTATTGTGGAGTTCCATCTTCGAATTTCACATTATTAGTTCAGGAATATATTTTGTGAAAATTACTGGATTGTCTTTTTAAAGATAGGATCCATATTGCCGACCCCACTATGGTGGGATAAAGGCTTGAGTGTTGTTGTTGTACTGGATTGTCTGTGTCCTTTTGTGTTCTAAAGGGGTGATATAAGAGCAGATTTTCTTGAAGTTCAGGGTTTCAAAGATAGATTTTGTGCAGGTTTTTACTCTCTTAACCGACTCAGATATTCATCAAGATGTTTTTTCTCCAGTCATTTGACATCATTTTATTGAAGGGGAGCCTTGGCGCACTGGCTGAGGTGTTGCTGTGTGACCTTGAGGTCACACAAATGCAGGGTAAGGTTTGCCAACATTTCACCCATGTGGTGGGACCCTTCCCTGGACCCTCACTGCGCGGGGATGCTTTGTGCACAGGGTTGCCCTTTATTTGACATCATTTTATTCTTACAAATTCAATTGAAAAGATGTTATCAAACGCTACACTAAAATATTCCCAATAACTTTTCATATCTCAGTAAGTATCTCATCAACATTTACAAACTTATCTTTATGCACCTTCTTCAAAGTTAATTCTACTTTACTTTCTTTGAATCAATCTATAATATACCTGATTATTTTATTTATTATGTTATTATAAAATACTATCTTCCTTAAAATTCTCATTTAATAAGTTCTCAGAAATTTTCATCTCTCCGTCATATCTTCATTTGTAATTAAGATCTTATTATCTTCAATTTTAATTATTTTAACTCGATCGAAGTCTCTAGACCCTTTGTCTATATCCTTAGCTATTCTATACATTTCATTTTCTTCATCCTTAGTACAAATTTTTATTATATAAATAAGAAAAAAATATAGCTTTTTTTGCTAATATTTCTAAATGATATATTATATATTTCTAAACTCTACTAGAACATTATACACATAAATATAGATATAACTGCAATATGATAAACATATATTGTACCATACATTTTGTATATGTTAGGTAGATATTCCTTTAGATTCATATTTCGAGTCAGATGCTTATCTATCTAAAGCATACTTGAAATCAATTTGTCTGAACTAGAGAGCAAAATCAAATTGAGTCAAATATTGCGTTATATTTACAGCTCAATTTGAGCAAAATCAAATTGCTTCAAATCCTTAGTGCACTTTTGTTGAAGGTGGGCCCATCATGGGAAATCCACAGCCGGCCTGCAGGCCGTGCACCCCAACCCGCTCTCCTGGGGCCCATTATGGGAAATCCCAGGCGGGTTGTTGAGGTCAGGACTTGAACCCTCGACCTCCTTTGAATAAGAGGGATATCAAGTCCAGACCTCAACAACCCGCCTGGGATTTCCCATGATGGGCCCCAGGAGAGCGGGTTGGGGTGCACGGCTTGCAGGTCGGCTGTGGATTTCCCATGATGGTCCCACCTTCAACATATGTCTCATCCCCTTCCCCTATATAAAGGAGATGATTACTTGGATTAATCAATTGGAATCAAATTTCTCTCTTCTATTATGGTATCAGAGCAAACGCTGCCCGTGCCTTAGCCTGATCGTCCCGAACACATCCAGACGCGAGTCGATTATCCCGTCGTGTCTCCCATCTCCCGGGAGCCACAATTTCTCTTCCTCCCATCTCCCGCGACCGGCGCACTTTCTCTTCTTCCCGTTCTGCGACCCGCGCGCCCATCGACTTTTTCCGCGATCCTACAGTTGACCCGCATGCTTTCTCTTCCTCCCGTCTCCCGCGACCCGCGACCCGCATGCCCATCGTCCAGTCAACCCGCAAGCCAATTGACACTCTCCATTCTGTTTATTTTTGTGCTTGTTTGGCATAATTCACCCTTATGTGGTGAGGTAACCCTTTCTTTCGGTGCTTCGTTTTTGTATCGCCTCTTGCAGGGAGATAATTCATCTTCCTCTCTTCAAGATTTTGTGGGATTTTTTTTATCCGTGGATTATTGTTTTGGATTAAGGATTTTATTTTGATTCCGGAAAAAACCCAAGTTTTCTATTTGGTGATCTTCAGATTTCTATTCTTGAATCACCATATCAGGCATTGTTGATTCTCCCGCTTCCTCATTGACAGTTGTTACTCCAGTGGGATCCCTCAGAGTGAGTAATGATCATAATACTCCCCAAATTTTGTGGTCTCGCTCCATCACCATGACGCTTAGGAGCCATCGCCTGTTTGGTTATGTGAATGACATCAACAGGGAACACGCGAAGGACTCACTACAATGGGAGTCCGAAAACTCCTTAGTCATGTTCTGGCTTACAAATTTCATGTAAGAGTACATTGCTCACAACTATTTGTTTCTGGACACTGTTGCCGAAATTTGGAAGAGAGCCGAGTCTACTTACAATTGTAGGGGCCGCTCAAATCTTCCAGTTAAGACGGGAGATATCTTTGTTTCGCCAAGGTGATCGTTCTATCTCGGTTTATTACTTGGAGTTTATACAGTTGTACCAAGAATAAAACCATTTTGATCTTATCACGCTTGTTAGTTATGCAGATGAGATATTGGATGTTGCCTCGTGAAAAACGTAACATGATATTTTAGTTCCTTCATGGGCTCCATCGGGATTTTGGTCAGATCAGTGTTCAGATTCTTGAACGTCCACAGTTACCATCCCTACCTGAGGTATATAATATTGTGTCATAGGAGTTTCATCATTGACAGAACTTTTTTTCCTGACCCAACTCCTGAAGTTCCTCCCTTGCTGCTACTACCACTATACCAGGTGTTCAACTGACCCGGGATTATAGTTGAGAGACACGAGGAGAGGGGAAAATAATAACCGAGATATTCATTCATCCACATAAAGGGTATTATATAGGAGTTACAACGACTCATAATACTTGACTCACGATGTGAGACTTAAACAATAAAATACTGATAAACTCAACTCTCCCCCTCAAGCTAGAGAGGAAACCCCAGCTTGAAAACATTATAAAAAAATGGTAAAGGTGGTAGGCAAAGTCGGACAAGACAATAGACGATGGAAGCTAGCAAAGAAGGGAAGCTAGCAAAGCAGAAATCAACAGACGAGTGACAGAGGATACTCCCACATACGATACAACCCGCTTGATAGAGAGGAAACCACACATGAATCTATGAGACCGCGGGGATAACACCACACACACAGATCTACAGGACCGCAGGGATAAAAGGGAAAGGGAGATAAAAAATCAAACACACAAATCCACGAGGCCGCGGGGATAACACCACACACAGATATATAGGACCACGAGGATAAGAAAGAAAGGGAGAAAGTCAACCACCAAAGACCATACCACCTAACAATCATCAAAGAAAAATTTAGGGAGACACAAACAGCACACGACAAAAGCCTAGAGGGCCGTGTGAGAGGAAGACGAAAGAAGGTAAATATCATCCACGTCGCCTTCGTCCCAAACACTCCTCCTCACGTGAAACACACGTGAATGCAGACATAACAACACCTAAACAAACATTAAGACACGTAAAGACAATAAAAATAAAAATAAAACGTCCAACAAACAACACCAAACATCAACATCACTATCATCGACGAGAGAAGCGAGCAACGAGCAACGAGCAACGAGATCCACATCACCGGTGGGACCAGCAGAGGAAACTTTCAACGGCGACAGAGAACAGTCAATTTGGGAAGAGATAGTTGATGGCGATCCATATCTCTGGCCGAAACAACAGCAGAGAATATCGACAGCAGCAAGAACATCAGAAGACGGTTGGATCAGGACAGGAACAACAAAAGAAGGCTCAGAACAGGATCTGCAGGAAGAAAGTTGGATCGAAGTCAATAGGAGCTGGTTGGATCTACAGGAGCAGGCTGGATCGACGCAGACGACAGAGCAGGCTCAATCGACATAGATGACGAAACTCAGATGAGGATCTACGGCAACAGGAACAAGATGAATCGACGGGAGCAGGGTGGATCGATCAGAAACATAGCAAAGACGACAGAAACATCGACATCATCACGAGAGTGCGGTGGCGGCATCCTCCTCAGCGACCGATGGCAGCGTCGAACTTGCCAGAGGACCGCATGAAGGGGGGGAGAACACCTACGGGCCGCTCAAAACAACGGACTACGAGACTGGGCCGATCGACGAGAGAGCGAGACGGGAGCAACAGTAGACGCGCGGTTAGGGTTTTGTATTTCCCTCTTATACCAAGTTGAAAGACATGAGGAGAGGGGAAAATAATAACTGAGATATTCATTCATCCACATATGGGGTATTATATAGGAGTTACAACGACACATAATATTTGACTCACGATGTGGGACTATACCCACTCACATACTAATAGACTTAAATAATAAAATACTAATAAACTCAACCATTATAAGATGAAGGGATCCTATAAAGACCACTTGATTTGTGATTATTATGGAAAGGGACGCCATACCAGTGAGACCTGCTTCAGACCCCATATTTCCACCACAGAGAGAAGGTACTACATGACGCAGGGTAGGCTTTGTGAGGTGGTTGTGCCGACGCTAATGCAAGTCTATGTGAGTGATGCAAGACAGACTCCTATGACCCAAATCTAAATGATGCGTGAGTAATTTTAATTTTAATCCGGAAACAAAATTTTAGCAAATAAAATTTTATAATTTCAGCAAAGACAACACGACGTGAACAATAATTGTCTGGTGCACAAGCAAGTCACAATCGCTTTCACACAAGATGCTTTCTACTACAAGTTTCACGAATAAGTTTTATAGAATAAAAGAAAATGAAAAGCAATTACACGATCAAATCAAATAACCTAAACAAGTAATATTCAATAAGGAAGAAAATGAAACGTAATACAATAACTCACAAGCTTAAAGATCCAACGGAGGAGTGACGGTGAGCTGTTGGGAGGTGGCCGGCGGCTGAGGAGAGGTGTCGATGAAGGTCTGTAAAGGGGCGGGGGCTTGCTATACCACAAGGTGGTCGTGGATATAGGAGATCTCAGGACCATCACGCTCCTTGTAAAATTCACTTCACTGATGCCGCTGATGACACACCTTCTAACAATACCAAATCCAACTCCTCTTGCTTCCCCGGTGCTTTCTCCGCTAAAGAAATGCAGGCACTACGCCGCATGATGAGTGGTTTCTTTACTAAGTCTATCGCCTTATCATATTCCTCTTATGCTCACACAGGGACACCAGATGCTCATTCTACCACATCTCGTTCTTCCACCTAGTGATCATTGACTCTGGAGCCACTGACCATATGACTGGCTCTGCCTTAGGTTTTGTATTCTATATTCCATTGTACGACCGAGATAAGGTGAGTATTGCAGATAGTTCTCTTTCCCCCATTGCTAGAAAGGGCTCCATCTCCTGATTCTCTCTTACCTTATCCTCGGTTCTTCATGTTTCGAACTTTACTCATAATCTCCTTTCTATTACCCACTTGATAAATTCTATGAATTGCTCCGTAACATTCTTTCCTTCTTCCTGTGTTTCTGAAGACCTGAGACGAGGAATGTGATTGTCTCTTGTAGTATATGGTTAATGACCTATGTGTGTTAGAGTCTAGCCAGCTGCTATCTCGCAGGCCTTTCATTTTAGTTCCCCTCACATTTTGAATTCCTGGCACTGTCGCATAGGACACTTATCTACCCCTATCATGACATTTTTATTTCCTGCTATGTATACAACTATTTTTTATTCATTTGTGTGCGATGTATGTACTCAAACATTGACATGCTGCTTTTAATCATATCTATGCCCAGTACTACTCCTTTTGTTGTCATTCAAATTAATGTATGAGGACTTTGTCCCGTGTTTTCTATTTATGGTTGTATTTGATTTGTTACCTTTATTGCTTGTTTCTCACATATTACTTGGCTATATGTTGGGAAAAACATCCTCTAGATTTTTTTTACAAATTATGTAAAATTGATTTCATCATATAGGATTCATTACCCATGTTGTATAGTGAAGGTAATATGATCATTAGATGTCCTAGGATGTCACACTCTTATTAGAGTGTCAAAATCAAGTAAAAAAAGTGCAAAATTCAGTTGAGTTAATTTTGCGTCGAAAAGAAGTCGACATAGCTTCGACTCAAATTGAAGTAACTTCGAATAGAAGTAAAGATAACTCATACTAGGAGTCGGTGCAACATTGGAAGTCGACGCAAAGTCGAATTGTATTCGACGCAGAAGTTTGAGTCAGTCAAAGCAACATTTGAAGTCGACACAACTTCGAATTATATTCGACGCAGAAGTCAGAGGATAAAATCTATGTCTTCATCTTGACGGATACGTCGATAAGGAATTGACGCAACGTCGATATCAGATTCACTTCAAAGCTGAGGAAGATTTCGAAGCTGCTTCTATTAGAACTCAGAGGTACGTCGATAAGAAGTTAATGTTATTCCACGCAACGTCGAATACAGACACATATTTGGAATACTTCCTGGAATCGATTCTGAAGCTTATTCAGATGATATAAATGAAAGTTATTTGAATTCTAACAGGTCGTACATGAGCAAGAAGAGAAAGAAGAATTTCAGAGATTCAATAAGGATATATTTGGAAGTTATTCAAAAGGATTTTGACGGGCTGGGCTATCAACAGAAATAGAAAGAGAGCAATACAACCTTTTGGACATTCCAACTAGGAAAACAACAGAAGAGGAAAGTCATTCATCTCTATTCGACAGAAGAATAAGTATACATAATTAAAAAGAGAACAACATTTTTATTCTGGCTCTTGCTCTCCATCTCTCTACCACAGAAAATTCTCAACAGATCTCTGTACTGAACAATATACAAAAGGTTTCTTCTTCTTCTTCCTCTCTGAAAGAAGTATACAAGATATACAGAGATCATCATCAGGCTCAGAGCTATCACAATCCTTGCATCTCTCTCTCTCTCTCTCAAGCAAGGATTCATTCACTGAACAAGATCTAGAAAACACTAAGTGCCAATAATCCTCGTTGATTGCTGCAAGAGGATTAATCCAGAGAAGAAAAATCTCCATCTTCTTCTCCTTCTTTACTCTATCTTCTACTTCTGTAAAACCGAGTAAAGAGTCCTTAGAATCCCTCTTCAATGGATTAAGTGGTTCAAGATCTCCTTAACAAAAGATTTAGTCCTGGTTCAAGATCTCCTTATCAAAAGATTTATCTTGGTTCTAAGAGTCTCGTTAACAAAAGACTCAGACTCTGGTTCTAAGAGTCTCCTTATCAAAAGACTCAGACACTGGATAATGTATTCCAACCAAGGCGGTAGAAGAGCGGAGTACCTATATTTTGGGGAACCACTATAGATCCTGTCTCATCTGTGTTGTGCAAATTTTCTGTAATGTCCTTTAGTTATTTTTATTACTCTGTGATTAATTTATTCTGGTTGGATTTCTGGATGCTTAGTAGTTAGAATTATTATTGTTCTGTGCATATATTTTTGTGAAAAGTTTTAAAACTATATTCACCCCCTCTCTAGAGAATACTCAGAGGAGTCATTGTGCACTTTTACTATATTTGCTAAAAAATAAAATTCCCATAAACTAGTCTCAGCTTACTTTAATATCAATACTAAGATATAATGATTGTGAGTACATAAATTCCCATTTTGAGACATACCTTGGAGATCATGACATTATTCACCAAACCTCCTCCGTTTACTCTCCCACTCAGAATGAAGTTGCACCTGCTCAAATACTACTGAGGTGATACTGTTCTTACCGCTGCACATCATATCAAATTTGTGCCTTCTCGTGTTCTTGGGATCAACACCCCGCTTGAAACTCTCCATGTGTCCCTTACGCAACTTTCCCCTCGGGTATTAGGGGACTTTGTTGTCATTCACATTGATGTATGGGGACTTTGTCCTCTGTTTTCTATTTATCGTTGTATTTGGTTTGCTATCTTTATTGATTATTTATCACATACTACTTTGTTATATTTACTGAAAAATAAAATTCCCATAAAATGGTCTTAACTCACTTTAGTATCAATACTTAGATACAATGACCGTTAGTATATAAATTCCCATTTTGAGACATACCTTGGAGATCATGGCATTATTCACCAAACCTCCTGCGTTTACTCTCCCGCTCAGAATCAAGTTGCACCAACTCAAATAACTGGGGTGATACTGTTCTTACCGCTGCCCATCTAATCAAATGCATGCCTTCTCGTGTTCTTGGGATCAACAACCTGCTTGGCACTCTCCATGTGTCCCTTATGCAACTTTCCCCTCAGGTATTAGGCTGTGTATGTTTTGTTCATATTCATCACCCTCGTCCTACTAAACTCGACCACCACGCGCTCAAATGTGTCCTTCGCCGGTTACACACCCACCTAAAAAGGGCACAAATGTTTCCATTTGCCTACAAAAAAGCTTTATGTCACTATGGATGCCACTATTTCGTGAATCCGAGGTATACTATGGTCCCTCGCTTCAGGGGGAGTTTATACCTTCGGAAGTGAGCTCTCTACTATTCCTCTATCAATTCCTCCACCTTATCCTCTCCCGGTTCATGGTATTTCCCCTCATGTTCCGACTACTACTACTACCTTGCATCTTTGTACCTGGCACACTAAGGGGACTAACACACAAGGTCTTTCCATGATACCGGAACAACCATCGGATCCTAATTCAAGGTCTACTGATCTATCCATGGCTCATAGGAAAGATATTAGATCATGTACCTAATATCCTCTATCTCATTATGTTTCTTACGCTCTTTTACTGCTTTCCATAAGACCTTTGTGTCTTCCCTTGCTTCCATTTTCATACCCTCATCTTGGCAGTATGCCCTTGGAATTCCTAAATGGCAAGAGGGGATGCTTGAGGAGATGACAGCTCTTGAGAAGAACCGTGCATGAGATCTAGTGCATCTTCATAAAAAAAATGTGTGGTGTAAGTGGGTGCCCTATCAAGCAAAACTCTCAAGGAATTGTTGAAAGGTGTAAAGTGAGGCTGGTGGCAAGGGATTGACTATCATGAAACCTTTGCCCTTATGGCAAAGATGAACTCTATAAGGGTTTTATTATCGTGTGTTGTTTGCAAGGGGTGGGACCTTAGCTAACTAGATGTGAAGAATGAGTTTCTCCATGAGAGCTTAAGAAAGGAAGTTTACATGACCCTTCCGTTTGGCCTTGAACCTAAAGGGTCTGAAGGAAATGTATGCAAGTTAAGAAAGGCCATATATGGACTGAAAAGTCTCCTAAAGCTTGGTTTGGAAGATTCCACAAGGCCATGGTGTCCTTCGGATATAAGTAGAGCAATGTTGATCATACATTGTTCATCAAGCACAAGGCATGTAAACTTACTGTCATCATTGTCTATGTTGATAACATTGCTATAACAAAAAAAGTATGGGGAAGAGATCAAGATACTGAAATAAAAATTGGCAAGTGGGTTTGAGGTAAGAGATCTTGGAACACTCAAATATTTCTAGGCATTAAAGTTGCAAGGTCAAAGCATGACATTTTTATTTCTCAGAGAAAACACATTATGGACCTTATTGAGAAGACAGATATAAGTGAGTGTATACCTACTGACACCCCGATCGAAGCAAACCACAAATTAGGGAAAAATGACGGGGAGGAAATTGAAGACATCACTGAATTTCAAAGGTTGGTAATTTGTCTCATACACGCCCAGACATCTCTTATGTTGTGGGAGTAATCAGTCAAAACATGCACTCGCCGAAGACTCGCCATGTTGATGTTGCCCATAGAATTCTGAGGTATCTTAAGTCCTCACCTAGACTCGGGATCTTATTCGCTCCCAATATTGGTCTGAAGATTGAAGTTTACACAGATGCAGAATGGGCTTAGTCTATTGAAAATCAAAGATTTACTTTAGGATATTGTTCTTACGTGGAAGAAAATCATGTTAACTGTTGGAGTAAAAAACAACACGTGGCAAGATCAAGCGTAGATGCTAAGTTCAGGGTCATGACTCATAGGGTTCGTGAAGGCCTATGATTACATTTCTTGATGAGTGACCTAGGCCTTACCGAAAATGAACTCATCAGATTTTATTGTGACAACAAGACTGTTATCAGTAACATCACACACAACCTCGTCCAGTATGACCGCACCAAGCTGTTGGAGCCTATATTCCGCATCTCTTGGTTTGAGAATAACAAATACCGTGTTGTATTTGATCTTGTATTTTGTGTGTTTATAGTATGCAGGTTGTACAGGAACTATAGCTACACATCCCTATGAATAGTATACTGAATGGAGATGACTCTCTGGAAAGAGAGCTAACGTCCCGCGTTAGTTGTTAACGCCCCGCGTTAACTTCCGTTGAGAAGTAATCCACTGAGAAGGAATGTCGTCGAGAACAAATCCGTCGAGCTGCGGTCGACGAAAGAGAGCTAACGCCCGCGTTAGTAGTTAACGCCCAGCGTTAACAAGAGGAGGAATGTCGTCGAGTTGAGGTCGACGAATCTGCGTTCAACGAACTTGGAGTTTCGTTCGACGAAATTCCCTGCGCTCGACGAAATTGCGCTCGACAAGCTGCGTTCGACGAACTTGGAGTTCTGTTGGACGAAATTAGCCTGCGCTCGACGAAATTGTGCCCGACAACCTGCGTTCGACGAACTTGGAGTTCCGTTTGACGAAATTGCCTGCGCTCGACGAAATTGCGCTCGACGAAATTGCGTTCGATGAACTGACCTGCGCTCGACGAATTGGAGCGTTCGCCGAAGGCGCGTTCGACGAAATTAGTTTCATTCGACGAAATTTGGTTTTGCCACGATCCCGGCGGTTTGCACGTTCACTAACGCCGACGTTAATCCTTAACGCCACGCGTTAGCTCCCGTGGCTATTTAAAGTACAGCCCCTCTCATTCTATATGGTGATGATTCCAGAATTCTGATACTTTGGAGAGAGGTTCGTGTACAGCAATTAAGAGATCTTCATTGGGCTAACATGAAGATCTAAAGAGGATTTTGAAGGAGAAGGTCTACAACGCATATCCTATACGAAGGACGATCGTTTCAAGAACGCCAACATCTACATCGACTTCGTCTTCACCTTCAGAATTTCTTGGGGAGTTTCTCTTTGCTTATCTTGTAATCTTTTATTTTATTCTTTTTGTAATTTGTGTGGAGAAATCGTTCGGGAAGAACGTCGGATTTCGGGAAGGATTCCGTGGGTAAATTCGCCTTGTGTTGGCGACTAGGTCTGGGTAGGACTTAGGGAGGAATTCGCCTTGTGTTGGCGATTAGGTCTAGGTGATTAGATCTAGGGGGTGCTCGAGGCCATATCCGGGGAAGGATTGGCTAGAGCGGCTTGAGGCCATATCCGGGGAAGGATAGGCTAAAGCCAACCGGTTTGTGGGGATACAAGTCGGTATAGAAAAGGAAAAATTATTTTACTTTGTACGCCTCCGATTTCTAGCGTTATAGAAATTAAACATTTGTGTATTCAATTTATTATGAAATAAAATCATGTCCTTTAATGTTCTATTCAATTGATTTTATTTCCTCTTCAAGAATGTTTTAATTTCTATTCCATTAAAGTATTAAAATTAACATTTGTTTAATTATCTTTGAAATACAATAATCATTTTTAATTATCTCTGATTTTCTGGAATTGTATTTCATTAATGTTTTTCATTAGTAAAATCTCATTGACATAATTCTAGCAGATTAATTTACTGAAGAGCTAACGCTCAGCGTTAGCAACAGTAAGGAAAAAGTTCTGTTTCCCTTATCTGAGATATTAAAATATATTTTTCTATAAAATATTCTGAAACTTCGGTCCCAAACTCTGATAAATTTAATTAAGATCAAAATTCCATAAAACCCTTATTCACCCCCCCCCCCTCTAAGGGCGCCTTAAGATCCAACACAAGCATATTGAAGTTGACCGACATTTCATCAAAAAACATAGAGAAGGGAGCTGTGTGTACACTCTTTGTTCCTTCCGACAGACAACTTGCCGACATTCTCACGAAGGGACCGAGTGAAAGTGTCTTTGGAAAGATTATTGGCAAGTTGGGTATGATCAATATCTCACACCAAACTTGAGGGGGAGTGCTATATTTTTAATTTATATCTTGTATCTCTTGTCTTACCCCCTTCCAATATAAAGGGGATGATTACATGGATTAATCAATTGGAATCTAATTTTTCTTTTTTAACATTGACATTATTGAAGGGGAAAGGGATTGACATTGAGAATGTTCTCATTGTCGTTTTCCAAGCTACACTAAAAGAGTTTCATCCAGTGATGTAGATGTCGGTCGACATATCCGATATGTCAACCATCCGATATGTCAACCGATATAAAAATTTGGGAGAGAAAACGCCACGACATTGACATTTTAAACAAAGATGTCATTTTTGAAAAAATCACCCGATATATCAGGCACTAACTCAGGGACGATAATTAGCGTAAATATTAAAAATAATTTTTTATTTCTTTTAAGCGACAGAGCAGTGATATTTTGTTTTATGCTTCATTTCGTACATCTCTCTGAGCCTAGCTTCGACGGCTTTCTCGTCTCTCTCTCATTTACTCTTATTTATGTCGTTTGCTGTCGTCGATACCTCTTTCTTGTGCACTAGCTTTGACGCCTCTTTCTTGTGCCTTAGCTTCGACGAATCAGTTTTTGCTTCTGCTTTGATCGTGTGTTCATGAGACTCTGATGGCTCATTTTGGTTCTATCTTCTTCCATGCTTCTCCTCTAATAGCAGTGTGAGTTTATTTTTTTTTAAATACTGCTTCTTCTTGGGTTCTGGTTTCTATCTTCTTCAAGACCTATTGGGTTTCTCATTTTGTGATAATTGTGTTGGATGTTGCCTGATAAGAGCATGTGAGTAGCAGTTCTAGAGTTTCTCACTCTTATTAAATTTTGCAACCTGATCCCTCTTGTGCTTCTATTTTGTGCCTATTATGATTGGATTTTTATCTTATATTTTTGCTTATTTACGACAAAGTTTTTATCTTATGTTTTGTGTCATGGAACTATTGAACGAATGACATTGATCCTTAAATCATCATAGAAGTATAGGCAAGTCGCTTGCTTCAATATTTAATTATTTATGCATAAATTTGTGTTTACTGTGTTCATTACTCCATTATAAACATATTATTACATATTTATTGTGTAATTTATAAACATATATCGTGTGTACAATTGTATTTATTTACAAAAAATGTGTATATATAAATAAATTATTTTAACTTATCAAGAAAGGAAAGGTTGCCTACTTCGAATTGTTAGGATATGAATATTGATAATTGTTAGAGAAGAGATGTAAAAAGCCCATGTGAAGAGCCCATTTAGGAGCCCATTGTGTAGCTTTTCTTTATTTCTTGTTTAGTCCCACATCTTGAGATTGGAGTGACTTGCCTCCTTCTCTTCCTATATATTTGTACTCATACATATTCAAGATATATACAAGGTTTATACCATTTGTCTACATGGTATCAAAGTACTCGGTCCAAATTTTGAGGTCTCCAATTTTCTGACCGCCCCCTCTGCTGCAATCTCGCGGTCTCCTTTTCTGAGACCGCTTCCCTGCTGCGAACTCCTCTGCTTCCAGCATTCCCCCCTCCAAGCTTCCTCTCCTCTTCCTGGCTTTTATAGCCTACATCCTTGGGTCCGTGGGACCCGCCTCCTCCTTTCTGCTCTGCTCTGCAAAGGCTCGAGCGATCTCGTGCGTCCTCAAGTTCTGCGATCTCAAGCTCTGCGATCTCAAGCTCTGCGATCTCCTCAAGCTCTGCGATCTCGTGCGTCCTCAAGCTCTGCGATCTTCTTCCCGCAAAGGCTCGCTGCGATCTCCGCTCCTGCTCGCTCGCTGATTCGCCAGCCAGCGATCTCGTGCGTCCTGCTGCGATCTTCCCGAGCTTTCGCCAGCCAGCCCCTCCAGATCGCTGCTCTGATCGCTGACCTACTCCTCCAGGCCGCTGCTCTGCTCGCAGCTCGCCAGCGATCTCACAGTTCGCAGCGGGTTCAGCCGTTGCTCGCTAGCATCCTCTCCAGCGACCTCGCCAGCGATCTCAACTGTTCGCAACGGGTTCCGCCTCCAGCAGTTCTAGCCACCTCCTCCTTCGGTCACAGACCTCTTGCCGCTAGTCTCTTCACCACCTCGTGCGGCCTACTCTGCTCTTCTGCTCTTCGCTCTTCCCGCTCCATCTCGTGGTCTTCTCTGACCGCTGGGGTCCGCACCTGGACCGTGCGGTCTGGCTGTTCTGTCCGTTGTCACCGCTCCTAGTCGTGGCCCCTTGTTGTGGCCGCTGGTGTGCTCCCCGTGACCGTGCGGTCTAGCTCTCCTTCATGCCGGCTTGCTCTCTTCCCTGCAGTCCGCCCTTTGCTTCTCTTCCGTCCACCGGACTGTGCGGGTTGCTGCTTTCTGTTCACCGAGCCCTCTGCTCTGCTGGTTACTCCATGGTGCTTGTTTCTCCATGGCTTTGTCTCCTTCCCGGTCCCCAGGCTCGGTTGTGTCTATTTCTGGTGGTGGCATCTCCTGCCTCCTTCATAGCTCTCAGTGGATTCTGGATTCCGGGGCCAGCCACCACATTACTTCGCAAGCACCTTCACAATACTTGGCCTCCGAACATCCTCCGTTCATTACTGTGGCAAATGGTGCTTCTACTCCTGTTGCTGGCTCTGCCGATCTCACTCTGTCACCCTCACTTACTCTTCGTTCGGTTCTTCATGTTCCGGGCTCCTCCTTCAATCTCTTATCTATTAGCCGTCTCACCCAAGATTTAGATTGTTGTGTCTCATTCACCTCTACTTCATGTATTGTGCAGGATCGACAGACGCGGCGCATCATCTGCAAAGGGCATCTCTCGAACGGACTCTATCTCCTCGATACCTCTCCCACCGTTCTTCTCTCCTCTATCAACACTATTGAGTGGCACCGCCGTCTTGGTCACGCTCCTCTACAAATACTCCGCAAAGCTCTTCCCGACGTCTCTCTTCATGAATTTACCTGTGAGTCGTGTATCTATGCCAAACATCATCATTCTACGTTCACCCCCCATCCCACTCGAAGTGCTGCTCCCCTTGATTTGGTTCACTCTGATATTTGGGGCCCCTACAAAATCGCCAGTGTTTTTGGCTATCATTACTTTGTTACCTTCGTTGATGACTACTCACGGGTAACATGGTTGTACCTCCTTCGTGACCGCTCTGAATTGTCTGGTGTTCTTCGGAACTTCATCATCGAAACTCGCAACCAATTTTCTACTACTCTTAAAACTCTCCGTACTGACAATGCCCGCGAATATACTGGTCATACAGTCACTCACCTATGTGCTGAGTTTGGGATAATTCATCAAACCTCTTTTCCATATACCCCCCAACAGAATGGCGTTGCTGAACGCAAGAATCGTCACCTGCTTGAGGTCACCCGCTCTCTCATGCTCCAAATGAACGTCCCCAAACAATATTGGAATTTCGCGGACTCAGAAGGGCTATCTCTGCTTCTCTCCCCAGGATCGCAAACTTCTTACGACTGCTGATGTTACCTTCCTCGAAGATCAACCCTATTTTTCCCAACCAGCGGACTGTCCTCTTCCGCTGCCTCCTCTTCCGCGGCCTGTTATTCCGGTTACTTCACCCCTTCCTCCGCTCTCTCCAACGCCCGTTTCCTCCCCGCCCGTCTCCTCCATACCAGTCTCTCCCATCCCTCTTATACCTCTCTCTCAGAAACCACCTATCACTCGTGTGTACGCTCGTCGTCCTCTGTCCTCCACTGCCCTACGGGAGGTGCCCTCCTCTGATGATGACTCGCGGCCTGCTGATCCGACTTCTTCCTCTACTGCACATCCAATGGCACACTCTGTCTCTCTTCACCGCCTCTCTTCGGATCTTCGCCAATTTGCTACTTCTCTTTCCTCCATTTCTATTCCTAACTCTGTACAGGAGGCACTTCAGCACCCAGGGTGGCGGGCGGCTATGGAAGAGGAGATGAATGCCCTATGGGCTAATCAGACTTGGGAACTGGTCCCGCTTCCTCCTGGTCAACATTGTGTTAGTTGCAAATGGGTCTTCACAGTCAAGCAGAATGCCGACGGGACGGTTGATCGCCTCAAGGCTCGTCTCGTGGCCCGGGGCTTCACTCAGCAACAAGAGTTGGATTATGAGGAAACCTTCTCTCCAGTAGCCAAACTAAACACTGTTCGTGTTGTTATCTCCGTCGCTGTGCACCGGCGCTGGCCTCTTATTCAGCTGGATATTAAGAATGCATTTCTCAACGGTGATCTGAAGGAACTTGTCTATATGATCCAACCTCCCGGGTTTGAGACCACGGGGGAGTCTCGTACAGTTCATGTCTGCCGCCTTCTCAGGGCTCTTTATGGTCTCAAACAATCTCCGCGAGCTTGGTTTGATAAGTTCTGCAAAGTTCTCTTGGCTCTCGGCTTTACTCGGAGCTCCGCCGACTTCTCTCTATTCACCAAGCATGGCCCAACTGGCACTGTGATCCTTCTTGTGTACGTTGATGATATCCTAATCACCGGCGATGATCTCTCTGGGATACAACAACTCAAGAAACATCTGAGCTCGGCTTTCCAGACCAAGGACCTTGGCAATCTTAGATACTTCCTTGGGATTGAAGTTGCTCGACGACCCGATGGGTTGGTTATGTCCCAACGGAAATACTGCATCGACTTACTTCATGAAGCAGGATACTCCGGATGCAAACCTGCGGATACTCCTATGGATGCTAATCAAAAGTTCTGTGCTGCTGGTTCTGATTCTGATCAACTACTTGAGAATCCAGAATACTACCGACGATTGGTTGGGAAGCTGATCTACCTAACGGTTACTAGACCTGATATCTCGTTTGCTGTTGGTGTTGTAAGTCGCTTCATGCATGCTCGGCGCACTTCTCACCTTCAAGCTGTTGAGCGTATTCTCCGATATCTAAAGACCGCTCCGGGACAAGGCCTTGTCTACAAACCATCCAACTCACCATCTCTTCTTGCCTACTCGGATGCTGACTATGCTGGGTCTCCTAATGATAGGCGTTCCACGACTGGTTTTTGCACTTATTTTGGTGGACACCTCATAACCTGGCGGAGCAAGAAACAGTCGGTGGTTGCTCGCTCCTCGGCTGAGTCAGAATACAGGGCTATGGCTGCTGTTGTGTCAGAATTAACCTGGCTTGAGAGTCTTCTAGGTGACTTGGGTGTTAGACTTTCTTCTCCGGCAACTCTTCGGTGTGACAGTCAGGCTGCAATCCATATCGCCAATAATCCTGTTTTCCATGAGCGAACAAAGCATATTGAGGTTGACTGTCATTTCATCAGGGAAAAGGTGCAATCAAAGAAGATAGAGTTGAAGCATGTTCCTGCTGCTAGACAGACTGCTGACATCCGGACAAAAGCACTTCCTCGGACACTGTATCTCCAGTTCTTATCCAAGCTGGGTGCCTACGATTTGTATGCTCCAGCTTGCGGGGGAGTGTTAGAGAAGAGATGTAAAAAGCCCATGTGAAGAGCCCATTTAGGGGCCCATTGTGTAGCTTTTCTTTATTTCTTGTTTAGTCCCACATCTTGAGATTGGAGTGACTTGCCTCCTTCTCTTCCTATATATTTGTACTCATACATATTCAAGATATATACAAGGTTTATACCATTTGTCTACAATAATGAAGATGATGAGGAAGAAAGAGAAAGGTTGACATCTTCTGTACCACTCACCATCACATCATTTAAATCACCAAGGAATGTAAAATAAACTGAAAGTAAAATTGCATTCTGGAATAAAGTAATTTAAAATAAATTGAGAAGTAACGTCTCATTCTGGGAATAAGAAGCATGGAACAGTTGCATTACATCCACGCCATCATCAATAGCTTTAGTTGGCATTGATTTTATGAATCCTCATCTCCTATTCAATCATGTTAAGGGTTATCTGAGGTGTCAAATTTAGTCCACAAAATATTTTGAATGACTTTATCCAAATTATCTTAGGCCAAACTCTTCTTTTTCCTTAATCAGTGCATTTCTACTTTTTCTTGCATATGCTCAAACCACATAAGTCTATTTTTAATTACTTAATAGATATCACTTCTCTAATGAAATCATTGCTTAATCCATCTTTCGTAGTTTTACCATAAATCCATCTTAACATTGTCCTTTCATTCACTCAAGTTAGATGAAGAATAATTTTTTCTTACGCAGAAATTGATACAACATCATCACTTCATCAGCCTTATAGATGCACCTGCGTGCTGACAAATTTTTCAGCATTTATCCCTATTTTTTATGGATTGAGATAAACTAAAGAATTTATATGAACAATGTCCATGAACTAGACTAAAAAAATTAAACTGACATACTATACCATGGAGACAAAAAGCTGCTCAAGTAGCTCAGAAGGTGGAATGTCCTCCAAGTTGGTGAATATGCTTTCACTGCATAATCAAACAACCCTAAGCAAGGCGGGATTGTTTTATTAAAACCGAAAGAAGATGAAAAGAAAAGAAGGAAATAAAAAAACCTTCTTACACAGCTAAGTCCTCATCAAAAACTGGTGTTTGTTGAACAGCAGGCAATGGTTTGGCGGATTTCCACAATTCTTGCCATAAATTACCTAGATTAATCCCAAATGAAAGAGAAGTAGATTTGTTCTTAATCCCTTTTGGTAAAAAGAAAAATAATAAATAAAGTTTCACTGAATTCAAATCGAGAGAATGGAAAAAACTAAGAATATCAACTGAATCAAACGACAAATAGACTAGAATGAAAAAATTATTTATTTAGGGTTTAACTACTCTGCTAAAGTAAGATTTATTTATGTAGCCCAATCAAGGGAGCGTGAGGAGCACAGATATAATAGTTTTAGTAGTAGTTTTCATGGTTCCAAGAGTGTGGGAAGACTGGAACGGTAGTACGATGGGAGGCAAGTAATGTTGGGATATGTTTCTTAGTTGGAGACCAAGATCAGCCATTGGCACAGAAAGTCTGGCTAGGCAGACATGAAATTCGTCCTGAGTTTGTTCCCCTGAAGATTATTGAATTATCTGAGTTGGTTGACAAAGTTCAACTAGTAGTGATAGATTGGAGCAGATGTGGGCTCGAACGGAGCAGAGGAAGAGGAAGGCTGTGGACGCTGACGCAGGACGAATCTATAGATAGCGAGATAAACCGCGACCTAATCTTACATGCTATGCAAATCCAACGGTGTGAGTCCAAATTAGATAATAAATTTAAAACATCCAACGCAAATAAATTCACAACAAGATACAAATAATTTATTATGGCAAACAAGCTTAGGCTTTCCTCCGCGTGGAGGGCCTAAGCAAGAGCGCGCGGCGAATAATTCCTTCCTGCAGTTAGAGATTAATCCAGACACAAATAACTATAATAAAATGAACATCCACACAAGCATGTTATAATCCAAACGATAACAATGTTTTATAACCGATTACCAATACAAAACACAACACAAATAATAGGGCTGCTGTAAATAAAATAGATCTGAACGTTTGAGGGATCAAAGAGGGTTTCCGGTGGTGGGTGGGCTGGATCGGCTAAGGGGAAGGTTGATTGGGTATTAGGAGGGTTGGATCGGGGAAGGAAGTGGCTGGATCTGGGCTGGAATGCTCATATCTGGACAGATTTGGTGATGGCCGGCTGTTGGGAGGTGGTTCCACGGAAGGAGAGGTGCTGGCAGCAAACCTGAGGGATTAGGATGCTGGATCGGGGTGGCACGGGGCTGGATCTGGGCAGATTTGGAAAGGGTGGACTGTTTGGGAGGTGGATCCACGTGGGGAGGGGCTAGGGCAGCCGGACAGGGTGGGGGGAAGAAGGCCAGCGGCCTGCTGAGAGGGAGATGGCTGCTGGGTCAGGCTGGCGGCGGGAAGCAGGGAGAGGGAGGGCTGGTGGCAGGGTAGCAGGGAGGAGGAGCTGCTGTGCTGGAAGTAGGGGAGGAGGGCGGAGGCTGGCTGGCTGGCTGCAGGGAGGGCGGCGGCTGGCTGAAAACAGGGGAAAAGGAGGAGGTGGCTGGCTGGACAGCGGGATGGAAAGGAGGAGAAGGCGGGGAAAACACAAAGATACAAGTAACTTACCCAAAGAGTCGTCACCAAGGGGTTCCACGGAGTCGGCACCGCGAAGGGGATCACCAGAATGAAGGAAGAAGCTCTCCACACATTCAGCAATCAAAATACGGCAGCCCTACATCTCCTATTTATAAGAAATGAAGATTAGGGCACCCAGAATCAACGGCTATGATTGGCCGTTGGTTTCGGGGCCAAAACTACATGAAATAATAACCGAAAATTACAAAGCTATATATGAAATCGACTCGCAACACGAATCCAAACGCATCCACGGAGTCGGATCGTCGATCCGGGCACGCCATATATGGTAAGTCGCCAAATCAGCCCGAATAGGCCCAAAACTCGTCCTCGCCTTTGCTCCGCATCAATCTCCCCGGCTTGAAAGAATTCATCTCCCGATGAATAGGGGTCAGAATTCTCTCGCCGTGTGCTAGGTAAAACTCGAAGAGGCCTGCCAGGGGTCGTCCAAGTGTCGTCGCTGAAAAGTGGCCTCGCCAATCAACTCCTCCGGACTGAAAAGTTTCCATCCCCGATGAGTGGAGACGGGCGTACTGAAGTCGAAGTCCGGGGGCGAATCGATCAAGCCCTGCTAGCAGCATCTAGGTGTCATCGGTGAAGGGTCGCCCACGCCAGCAAACCAGGTAGCGGCACACAAGACCGTCAGTGGAGGGGGCGGGCTCATGCGTAATGATCCCAGTGATAAGTTCATCTCTCAACACACTAGTAGAAGGATCAGGTGGAGTCCGAGGTGCCAATGGTGGAGCCATTGGGGATAGGGTCCCGGGTAAGTGGGGGTCAGGGATGGGCTGAGCACGGGGCAACGAATATGGTGGAAAGGGCTCGGGGGTAGACTGAGTGGTGGGTGGCAAAAATGGTGGTGAAGGCTATGGAGGGCCGCCAAGATGTGGGGCCGAATACTCGTGAGGTGCAAACTAGGGCGTCAGGTCCTCGACATTGAACATAGTATGGCTACCCATGCTCGCGGGGATGTCCAGCTTATAAGCATTGTCCTGATGCGTCTCAGGATTGAGTAGGGACCCATTCGCCTAACGCTCAAGCTTTTAGCAAGGCTCGCACGGAGCCTCACAACGCAGATTCTCACCATCGCCTGCTCGCCTTCATGAAGTACCTGCACTTGCCAATGAACATCCGCATGTGATTTACAAGATTTACTACCAATATGGATTATTCGTCGGACCGACTTATGACACATGCAAACGAGAAACAGACAACACAGCAAACTCATGCAAATGATGTAAATGAGACACGACGGACACAACATATTCACTATGGGAAAGGCTAATAACCGCTTGAAAATCTACCAAAGGAGGTAGCCAATCAGGAGGCTCTTTCGGGGGGGGTGTAGAAAAACTCATCCCGTGGATGACGAGTGTTCAGGAGACACCTACACTCAAAGACGAGCTCGTAAAGGGCCAAAAGTCTCTCGGGGAACGTAACACATCAGGGGGCTCACCAGGAGATGTGTAAGAAAAGTCATCACGAATGCGACGACCATCTGAATGAAGAGCGTGTGCACCGACTAGAAGACGTGTCTCTATAGTGTGGTGAGTGTCCCCGAAAAGAAAGTGCTCGTCTGGTGGGTCAGCAAGTGATGCATCCCAAAACTCAGCGAGGGCGCGATGTGTCAGCAGGTGGTGCCTTAAATATTGGATGCTCCTCACAATATCCATCCTCTAGGGCAGGGTCAGGGACGATAATGGAAGAGGCTTCCATAAATCGATACTCATACAAGCGGGGCTCACCTGAATCCCATGCTCATCAGGATGTGGCGGATCATCCGGAGGCTCAACTGGGGGCTCGTCGTAGAACTCGTCACTAGGGTCATGGTTCTCCAGATGAGTACCATCGTAAGGGGTAGTGTCCCCGTGAATGGATGAAATAGCCACTACGAGATCAACACCAGGCTCTGGTCTCTCGGTCGTGATGTTACTCAGGGTAACGACAATGGGAGAGCGACATAGATCTACACTCAAGAATGGGTTTGTGGGTGCGGTGTCAAGATGTGAGTCCAGGGTAGGGGTGCTAATCAACCCATGACATGCCAGAGGTGGTGGTGTGGGTGAGGGGCACGACACCATAGGCTCAAGAGGTCGCTCAGGCTCACCTCAGTCTAGGTCACGAGAGACGGGTCAGAAACAAGGGATAGATCACTCACTGGGCTAAGCACCTCGCTGGGGTGAGAGCAATCTATATCAGGTATCACTTCAGTCATGTCTGACGAAATAATGATAGGCGTCGTGGTGACCTCAGTATGGGAGGGACTCGTACCGCAAGGTCAATGTGAGAATTCAATTGACTAGCTCTTGTGGTTCTCAAAGACTGCTCATAACGAAGGGCGAGCTGATATGTCTGCTCGAGGGACTTCGAGTTATGATAAATCACCTTAGTACGAATGTCAGATCGAAGCCCAGACCGAAATCGGGAAGTGGTCATGTCTGGGTCCTCTCTGATATCACTCCTCACAACTAACTCATCGAAGCAATCCTTGTACTCAGCGACAGACATGGATCCTTGCTGAAGGAAAAATAATTGGTCGAGCAAGCGACTCCGATACGACGAAGGCAGATACCTCTGACACAATGTACGCATCATGTCCACCCAACTAGTGATACGACGAAGATGGTCTCGCTCGCGGGTCCTCTCAACGCTAGCACAATATGCCCTTGCCTGATCTAAAAGTCTAAGTTTCGCAAACTTGACGCGACGCTCACCGAATACCTCAGAATGGTCAAGATAATACTCCATGTCCACGAGCCAATAACTGAAAGACTCGGGACTCGATGAGCCGTCAAAGGAAGGGGCAGCAGTACGAAACTGACTCTCAAGATGTCTCTCGGAACAACGATCCTCATAATAATCATCCCTAAGGTAACAGAGTCGTGTCGAAGGATCAACACGATCCGCACGCGTGTACGGATAAGAACGACGACAATCATCATACTGATCGTTTCTAGCATAGTTGGGTCGTGTCGGTGGGCCAACACGATCTCTGGAAGTGGTGTACTGCGTTCGCGAATAATCATCGTAGTATCGTGAGGGTCTCCCTGAAGGGGATCTATGAGGGCGGGTGCAAGTGGACTCGAGACCTCTAAAGTGAGGGGAGGCATAATTTTGATAATGAAAAATCCTATAGACTCTACGACTGCGTATCAAAAAGTGCGCACAACCTCCCTCTGATACCAATTGACGCAGGACGAATCTATAGATAGCGAGATAAACCGCGACCTAACCCTACATACTATGCAAATCCGACGGCGTGAGTCTAAATTAGATAATAAATTTAAAACATCCCACGCAGATAAATTCACAACAAAATACAAATAATTTACTATGGCAAACAAGCTTAGGCTTTCCTCCACGTGGAGGGCCTAAGCAAGAGCGCTCGGCGAATAATTCCTTCCTGCAGTTAGAGATTAATCCAGGCACAAATAACTATAATAAAATGAACATTCACACAAGCATGTTATAATCCAAACGATAATAATGTTTTACAACCGATTACCAATACAAAACACAACACAAATAATAGGGTTGGTGTAAATAAAATAGATCTGAACGTTTGAGGGATCAAAGAGGGTTTCCGGTGGTGGGTGGGATGGATCGGGTAAGGGGAAGGTTGATTGGGTATTAGGAGGGCTGGATCGGGGAGGGAAGTGGTTGGAACTGGGATGGAATGCCTAGATCTGGATAGATTTGGTGATGGCCGGCTGTTGGGAGGTGGTTCCACGGAAGGAGGGGTGCTGACAGCAAACCTGAAGGGATTAGGGTGCTGGATCGGGGTGGCACGGGGCTGGATCTGGGCAGATCTGGAAAGGGTGGACTGTTTGGGAGGTGGATCCACTTGGGAGGGGCTAGGGCAGCCGGACAGGGTGGGGGAAGAAGGTCGGCGGCCTGCTGAGAGGGAGATGGCTGCTGGCTCAGGCTGGCGGCGGGCAGCAGGGAGAGGGAGGGCTGGCGGCAGGGTAGCAGGGAGGAGGAGGAGCTGCTGTGCTGGAAGTAGGGGAGGAGGGTGGCGGCTGGCTGGCTGCAGGGAGGGCGGCGGCTGGCTGCAGGGAGGGCTGCGGCTGGCTGAAAACAGGGGAAAAGGAGGAGGTGGCTGGCTACAGGGAGAGCTGCGGCTGGCTGAAAACAGGGGAAAATGAGGAGGTGGCTGGCTGGACAGCGGGATGGAGAGGAGGAGAAGGCGGGGAAAACACAAAGATACAAGTAACTTACCCAAGGAGTCGGCACCAAGGGGTTCCACGGAGTCGGCACCGCGGAGGGGATCACCAGGAATGAAGGAAGAAGCTCTCCACACATTCAGCAATCAAAATACAGCAGCCCTACATCTCCTACTTATAAGAAATGAAGATTAGGGCACCCGGAATCAACGGCTATGATTGGTCGTTGGTTTCGAGGCCAAAACTACATGAAATAATAACTGAAAATTACAAAGCTGTATATGAAATCGACTCGCAACACGAATCCGAACGCATCCAAGGAGTCGGATCGTCGATCCGGGCACGCCATATATGGTAGATCGCCAAATCAGCCCGAATGGGCCCAAAACTCGTCCTCGCCTTTGCTCCGCATCAGACGCCCCAAATGGTGGAAGTCAGGATCATAGAAGTCTTTCAATGGTTAGTAGATGAACATATTGTTAGAAATGTAGATGGATAAAGTGAGAGTATCTTATTTATCCCACACCAGGAATCTATAAAGGAAGAGGACAAAAAAAGAATAGCCAATAGAATGTGGAACTAATAACATAGAACTATATTTAACACCCCTCAAAAGCATATTATAAATAATCATGCATTTGAAAGAGAGAATATAAAACTAGCGCTCCTCTCCAATACATGAGGATCAAACATCGAGGGTTTTCCAAAAAGAAAAATGTCTATGAACGGTGTGAGCCTTGATGAAAAAGTCAACTATCTGCAATTGAGATGAAATGTGCAGTAGCGTAATAATCCGACAAAGGTATTGTTGAACATAATGACATTCAATCTCAATGTGTTTCGTCTTTTCATGAAAAACTACATTAGATGCAATCTGGATAGTCAATCATGCTCATATCAGTAAAAAGCCAACAGAGCCAAGTGACCTTGACAGTTGTATTAGCCATAACTCTAAACTCAACTTTAACCCTTGACCGATAGATCACATTCTGTTGTGAATTAATCAAGTGCAATTTGCAATATGTATGTGGGAGTAAAAAAAGGAGGATTAGATTTTTTTTTCATTCATTCAAAATTGTTCTTACAATATGGATGTGTGCATTTATTGTCAAAGGTTAGGTCTTTCTCCTCTGAGAGAAGCAACTTTGTGCATAGTGCCAAAGGTTAGGTCTGTTTCCAATCTTTCCCCGCCCATACCCCCAATGAATGGGGACTATATGGGTTCTGTTGTTGTTGTTGTATTCAAAATTGGTCTTACAGAACTTTGGTAGATTTATAACTTGGTGTAGAATACTTCAGATATGGGTGACATTACATATTTGCCCTTACGTAAGTCAACCTACGCATTACATTATACATATACATATATATTGTTTGCAGAGATAGCTGGATGCACTTTTTGGAGAATTGTGCACTCAACGAACGGAGATAGTCTAGTAGTGCTCGGCAATCGGTGACTGCCTAGAAGTGCTCGACAATCATTGATCACCCAGAAATGCATGACGATCATTGATCGCCCAACAATGCATGACGATCATTGATCGCCCAGCAGTGCTCGCCAATCGCCAATCGCCCAACAACGCTCGACAATCGTCGATCGCTCTTCAGAGCTAGGTGATCGGGGATCGTCTTTTTGCCTCTCGGTTTTCATCCTCCTGTTTTTGGGGCTTCTATAGATTACCCCTTTATTTGTCTTTTCCAACATCTATTTCTTTGATTTTCAAGAAATTAATGAAACTCCAAGGAACACACAATACCCAATAGTGGAAGGTCTGGTACATCTCCAACCTCATCAGCATCAGAATGGGCTCAAAGCTCAAGCTGAGAGATTGATAAGATAAATAAGGATCTAGACCTTCTACTCGTATATAACAAATGATTCTTAGTAAGACAACATAGTGACTAGTACAACGTGCATAAACAACTTGACTGAGAATGTTATGCATGACCAAGGTTGTAAATATCGAATGTTGGTGACATATCGTATTGAGTTTTTAAATGTCGGATGTCGAAAGTTGGAGACATGTCGGGGATATTTTAAAATATCGAATTTTTATATCTTATAAATAAAAAAATATTTTTATTCATATTAAGTATAATTACGTGTTCTAAAACTAAAAAAATAACATAACAAGTACACGAACAATGAGTCATGTATATTCCAAAATAAACTTATCCAAAATAAACTATTATTAATAAGTACAAATCGGTATATTGAAAAATATATTTAATATTATATACGAATTTTTTTTGATAGCACTAAGTTTTATAGCAAATAATAAAAATTTAAAGCTAAATATCTTTGATTGATTATAAATCTTTCCAAGTTTAATAAATTATGTTAAAATCATACAAATAACAACTAATAAATGTGTTGAATGTTTTCATATAATAAGAAATAAGAAAAATATAATTTGAAATAATTATATAAAATTGATAATAATAATAACAAAAAAAATGAAACAATATGCCAAATTGATTTAAGAATAGTGCATATATGTGATTTAGATATTGCAGTTTGCACACCCCCCCCCATTATACCCGGTTTGGCGTTATGCACCCTAAAAATTCTAATATTGCAGTTTGCACCCTCAAATACCTTATTTCTGACACTTAACACCCTGGAGGTTTTCGAAGAGGGGTATTATGGTCCTTTAAAACCCCAGATAATATATCCCGCTTCGATTCGTGTAGGGTTTTCTTTTTCGTCGAGCGCGCCGCACTGGTTCTCCCGGCGAGGGCTTTGCATTCCAGTTTTCCGGCGAGGGATTCGCATTCCAGATCTCCGGCGAGGGCTTCGCATTCTAGCTTTCCGATGGGTGTTGTTATTTGGAGTCCAGCATTTATCTTTAGCAAAGATTTCAACTCCAATCCAGTCTCTTTTAGCAATTTCAGCAATTTCAGCAATTTCAGCAATTTCTTTCAGTCCAGTTTTCCGGTATATTTTTCAGTTTCGACTCCAGTTTTCAGCTTCCAGTGATTTCACAGGTATAAATATCTTCCATTTCTTCTAGTTTTCAGTTTCGATCCAGATTTTTTTCCAGTTTTCAGCGATTTCAGCCATTTTCTTGCAGTCCAACTCTCCTTGATTTCGACTCCAGTCCAGCACTTCTAACCGAGCAGGTATAACTATCTTCCATTTCTGATGATTTCAACTCCGGTCCAACCTCTTTTATTTGCCCTTGTTAAAAAATTTGTACATTCTCATTTTGTTAGATATGGATTGGGAGAACACCTCGATTGTAGAAAATGATGCAGAAGATATATTTGAGTTAAATAGTAGCAGCGATTCAGCTAGTATTGGAGAAGAATCAGACGACAACGATTCAGATTTTTCTGATGATTTGGTCGATAGTGACTTTGTTTTAGATGATGTAATATTTGATGAAACTATAGATTCAGAAATTGAAATGGTCGGTGCTAGAGAAGAACCCAATATTAAAATTTACAATAACGTTGGAATTCATATTAGGGAGTGTGGTGATCAGTCTTTGAGAAGCAAAACTAAACAAATTGAAGTGTATCAAGGCAATGCAAATGAGTATAATTTCCAGTTTACTGTTGGAATGTGTTTCTATAGTGCTGCTGATTTTAGGGAGGCAGTGAGAATATACGCTACAGTGCAAGAGAAACCAATGAAATTTACTAAGAATTGTAGTGACAAAATCCAAGTGTCTTGCGAGTGCGGTTGGGTATTATTTGCCTCCTTCATATCTAAGAACGAAAAAATATTTCAGGTGAAGACTATTAAAGGAGAGCATACTTGTTGTAGGGTTCCAAGTTCCAAACATTGCAACTCTAAATTTTTTGCAACTAAGTACGAACAACATATTAGGAGCAATCTTGAATGGCCCGCACATTCAATACAAGAAATAATGCAAATTGAGAATAAAACTCCACTTAGTATTTGGAAAATGTATAGAGCCGAGAAACATGCCAATAAAGTTATAAGTGGCACAGAATCTGAGCAGTATGCAAAACTTTGAGATTATTACTATGTTGGAAACAATTAGGGTTATTCTAATAAAGAGGTTGCACACTCAAAGGGACAAGGTACATAAATGTAATGGAGAAATATGCCCTTCCATCCAAAAAATATTGGAAAACAATAAGAAAAATGCACATGACTACATTTTGGGATGGAATGACCAACATAAATTTGAGGTATCAGGATATGCGGGAGATAAATGGACAGCTAACTTAAATTCCAGCAGTTGTAGTTGCAGAAGATGGGACCTCACTGATATTCCATGTGTGCATGCCACTGCATGTATCTTCTACCGAAGGGAGCATGTTGAAGACTATGTGATACATTGGTACAGAAAGGATCTATTTATGTGTGCTTACGAACACTTGCTTAATCCCATAAATTCTCAAAATGAGTGGCCATTAGCAAATATGAATCCTATTGTGCCATGGACTAGTGCTCGGAGGAAGCTCGGAAGTCCGTCATAACATGCAAGACGAAAGGAGGAGGAGCTAGAAGCACAAAAATATGACATTCATAGACACAGGTTGAAATATTCGTGTTCAAACTGTGGGATGAGAGACCATAACAAAAGAAATTGTGGAGTCACTATCGAAACCTTATCTTCTACAACAACAAGAAAATTCAAATATCCGGTAAGAAAAAAATTCTACTTAAATATTTTGGTAATGTTTTAGATATTGAATTAGACCTCTAATCAAAATGTTTTTTATGTAGGTGCGTAGGACAAGCTGAAATTTCAAGCTTACATGGTTCTCAATTAACACTCGTTTTCTTAAGGTATCTATGTTAATATTTATTTTTTATATTTTGTTGTCATATTTATGACTAAAAAATTCTTGTTATAATGCATGTACAGGTTTTGTATTACGAAGAAAAAGTTGGTGTTAAGAAGAGAAATTATGTGTTATGAAGACCATTTTGTCTTACGAAGAAATGTTGTGTAACGAAGAAATGTTGTGTAACGAAGACAATTTTCGCTAATTATCTGATTATGTACTATGATGGAAGGAAATATTTGTATGTTTTGGAAAGCCCAAAAAATCGACCAATTTTGTACTAAGATGGAAGGAAATATTCTGTGTGCTATGATTATGTACTATGATGGAAGGAAATATTCTGTGTTATGAAGACCAATTTTGTATGTTTTGGAAAGCCCAAAAAATCGACAAAAACTTAAAATAATATATATATTTTTTAATGATTTCCGGCAAAAAAAAAGGAGGGCCGGTTAGGTGTTGCAAACTGCTCAAAACAGTGTGCATGGGAGGAGCGGTATGGAAGACAAAGTCGGCAAAAAAATAGCTCAAAACAGGTCTCTGACGAAAATACCCCTTCACAATGAGCTTGGAGTGCAAAATGCCACACTTAAAGATATTGGAGGGTGCAAACTGCAATATTAGAATTTTTAGGGTGCATAATGCCAATCCGGGTATAGGGGGGTGCAATCTGCCAAAATGCCCATATAATGCTAGTCTGTTAAAATATAATAAAATAGCGGACGATATGTTCAAACGCGTGTCGGCCGATATATCGGAAAAAATCGGATATATCGGCTTATATTTTGCAAAAGTACATAATCTATTTTTTTAGAAAAAAATGCCATTTTGAGATCTCGGTATTTGATGAGATTGACGCCCACAGATGAACCGCCCGCGTCAAATAGTTTCTTGATCTCCAGTCCACCCCCACCAATCAGAAGATCTGAATGACAACAATCTAGGGAAGGCTCTACGCTCCATTGAGTGGGTTGGATGCGCCAAAATATTTTTGATCTTTCCTGACCCGCACTTAAGGAGGAAATCCTTCGTCACTACTACACAAGTCAGGAGGGCAATGTGTATGAGCGCATTAGCAGCGTACCGTCGGGCCTCAACCTTGAGTACAAGGCCAATCTTCAAGAGGGGAGTATTGATCCGAATAGTCGAATACGACTTCCTGGGCCCACAATTGCCATGTAGAATGCCATCACCTTAGTATCACACATGTCTATTTACTATGTCCCACAAGCCATAGTGGAATATTGGTAATATTCGATGTATGTCCACTCTCGCTTATATTTAGGAGTGGAGAAGTGTCTTAATCTTTGAATTTCATAGGTTTAGACTCTCATTTGAAGATGCACTTCAAGAGGGAACTAACCTTGGAAGTTAGGCATAAACATAACTCGCAAGTTGCACCATTGTATTTTACTTAATGAAATTTGGATTTAATAGCTCGTGCTATCAAAGATAATCATCATCCTCAAAGCACAGCTTAAGATTCAACTCAGGGATGTTGATGCTATGCGAGTATCAGTAAGATCCGCTTTTGTCAAGTCTCTCGCCAATGAATTTCTGTTGTGAGAGAAGAAAAATCCAAGGAGAGTGACCCACCTCTAAGCCAAGAAAATAGTGAGGATGACCAAGTTCATCTCAAACTAAGTGCGCAAGTGTTGTTTCACTTCTCTAATGTGTGCAAAATCTCCTTCAGTAATAATCGTGCTAATAACACACCAAAAGAACAGTCCCTGAAGGATGAATGAACAGAGCAGGATCACATACGACTCTATTGCTTGGTATAGGGCATGATTAATTGTGAAATGTTTCAATAAAACCTCTGGAGTAAATGATGGTGAATTTTTTTCTCTCGTGGCTAAAATAACAGCCATCAAAATTATTATTCCCCTAGCTACAAATTTTGATTGGCCCTTATGTAAACTTTATATATCTAGTTACCTTTTTGCAGGATGAACTCGATGAAGAGGCTAATATGGAGCAATTGCTTCCTGAGAGTGTGTGCTCGCATGCTAATTAATGTAGTCTTTATATGGAATAAAATAATCTCTTAGTGCGTGATTTTGTTGATTCTCCTATGTGGTTCTTGGACTGACCATATCCACAGTTGACTACTCTGTGTTCCACAGGACGATTGAACAAGGAAGTATCTTCTTGGTGGTATGTGAACTACATTGTCATAACGGGTGGTGATGATAGAGGCATCAAGGAGTTGAAGGTCCACCTGAGCAAATAATTTAAGACTAAAGACATCGGCATAGGTGTTGAAGTGACTAAAAACTCAAAGGAAATATGTCATGTACAACATAAATATAGTTTGGACCTTCTGAAAGATGTTGGAATGCTGGGGTTTAATCCAATAGAAAATCCAATGCATACTGAGATGAAGCCCGTGAAGGATGAAGTAGGACTGATTTACTTGGATGATAAAAGAATAGAGAACTGGTAGGCAAATTGAATTATTTAACTATCACTCTAAACATCTCTTTTCTTGTGAGTGCGATTAGTCAAGTTATGGCTACAGCAATGAATTTACATATAAAGGTCGTGACTCATATTATGAGATAAGAGTACTACAGGGTAGGTCAAATGTACAAAAACAATTAACATATGATGATATGAAGGTTGAAGGTTTTAATGATACTAATTGGGCAGGGTCACCATATGACAGGAGATCCACAATAGGCTATTGTATTTCGTAGAAGAGAGTATGGCATCATGAAAATAAGAAACAATACACAATTGTCAGGTTCAATGTTGAGGCTAAGTACAGAACTATGACTCAAACCACGTGTGAACTAATTTGGATCAAACAGATGTTGAAGGAATCGAGGTAAAATATTAACTATCATATGTATCTCCTCTGTGAGAGTGTTGTTGTTATACATATATCCTCCAATCTAGTGTTTCATGAGCACACACAAAACATTGAGATAAACTATCATTTTGTGCGGGAGAAGATTGTTGAAAGAACTATTTTTTTAAGGTTATCAAGACAAACACCAAACTCGGGCCAGAAATAAGATCAAAATCACAAGAATCAAGTTGTGCAATTTAGATATCACGATAAAGAAGAGTCACCGGGTGGTGACTATATGACAAGTAGCCAAATATATATATATATATATTCTCTATTGAGAACAAGGCATTTGGATTGACTGTGTGTCTGTGTGCTGCGGTAATGATCAATGTCTCATGTTCCCATAAGTATTTGTAAAGGTTGCCAGAGTTATTATCAGTCCTCTCAAAGTAACAAAGGGCATCCGGATGAGGAACATTTAATAGAAAAAGTTGTATTTACAAACAAGCCATATAAAATAATTACAAAAATGCCCTTGGCTTGTTAGTTGCTCCATCAAAATCATTTGCAAATATAACAGATCAAGAGCTAGTAAATGTTAGGTTCCAATTATAGATCATATGCTGATGTTACGAGTACAAATAAAATGGATACTGACTAAAGAAGTATATATAAAAGAGAGAAAATACACCTTCTTTGAGCATTCTTTTACTCAATCTGCCGCGCCTTGACGAGCCTTCTCCATCAGCAGAATCATTATACTCACTAGTTGATTCCATTTCTGACCAGTCTGGGGGAGAATGCCACCGTATAAAGTCTTCTAAAACACAACCAGGATTCGCAGCCTGATATGAGGTGGATGTTACTAAAGATTTAATAGGAGTATCGGAATGATTTGAGACAGCTTGTGCTCCACCAAACAAGTAACAATACAAGGATTTTAGCATTGCCTTTTGCTGATCTAAGACTTGCCTTGAAAGCTTGCATGTCAGAGAGGAGTTGAGAACATCCAACACCAAAGCTGCCAGTTAAAACTACAATGAACTGTCAAGGCAGTCATGCTTCCAGAAAGCAATAATTACAAAGCAATTATACATTATATATATGACATGTTTGACGGGGCGGCAGCTAGCCGGTACGACGCTGACGGATGCCGCACTAGATCCAGTCCGCTCCGCCCTTCCGCTATTCGCACTTTGGTGGGAGCCATCCCGCCAAACAGAGCCATAGTTTTATAGTTTTAGAATTCATTTCTCCTACTTTTGATTGTCAAACTACATGACCATGGTTTTTACCTGTCTCTTTTGTATTTCCAATCAGGTTTGTCCGGTAGACTATTATTTCATGCTCACATTTGTAGATGAGTCATATATATGTGGCAAGATGACTCCTTAAACAGTACAACATGATTTCCTAGCACTAAACTTCTACAGAACGCATGTTGGTACTAGAATACCAAACTCATATATCATATGCACTTTTATCAGGAATACCCATAAGAATAATCATATAACATGGTCGCATTAGAATAAAGCTACACAAAACATTCATGAATTGCACGTTGGTATCAATTATAAAAAAACAGGGATCGGAGAAACATCAATCAGAAGGAAGTAGTTATAACTAAAACGAACATAAAGTTCATTAGGAAAAGTGTGTAATGCGCAACCAACAAAAATCTAAGCCAAATTTATTTTGAAAAAAATTATGATCAGACCGAGTAGAGGCAATAACCTGCCAGTGCGCAGCACAAGTTCCTCTGTTTCTTTAATAAGTTCTTCTGTTAGAATGGGACCTTCCTGCATATTTACAAGCATCCAAAATTACACAGAATACAGGTAACATTTTGAGAGCATCATTTATCCAAAGGTATTACCTGTGTAACTGGAGAATAAATGGGTTCACCAGTTTCCAACATTGTTAAATTTTCCGAAAGATGATCAACACCAAGCCTAAGAACAAACTGTCCGGAGACGAGTCTGGCATATCGCATGCTATTTGAGTTCTCCAGAGAGTCAACTAACCCTTTGTTGACTAAATTAGCTTCCCTTATTACAGAATCTAACGACTTAATCGCAGCATTTTGTCTTAGTTTCCTGGATATACAACAATTGATCACCTGCAATTGCTGATGCAGAAGACATGAATCCAAATCAGGATCGGCATCCAGTGGCATCCATGGTACTGGCAATCCTTTAGACCACAGTCTCCTAAGCTGCAGGAATAAAAGGTTGTTAATAACTCAAATGACAAGATCAAAGAAGTTATTATTCTACTTGAAATGTCAAAACATAATTGATGCAAAAAGCCTGCAGCAAAAAAACATGTGAACTAGTACAAAGTTTGCACAAGTGGCTGAAGGATGTGAAAATACAAAGTTGATGAAACAATTTATAGAAAGGGAGGGGATCCTAGTTCCAAGACTGCACAAAAGATACTGAGTTATAGGCATAAAGAGTGGGTCTTAAATCTTTTTCTTTTTACCCGATCACCTTCTTTATAAATTATTACGTAGCTTGGGTAATCAATACAAGATCGTTGTTCGACGTCAGAGGGTTTATACAGTCAAGTTTCTCCCTTAAGATATGGTGGAGCGGATAAAGGCTCCTCTTGCGGCCAAAGGATATTCTCAGACATATGACATTAACTACATCAAAATTTCTTTCTTGTTGTAAAATTGTTTTGCCAGGGTTTTGATTTATTTAGAACCTATGAGACATTAGTCTTTGTTTCATCTATATACCAAGAATGCATTATTGCATGGGGGCTTATCCGAGGAAGTATATATTAAGCAACCTAAGGCCTATTTTTTATAGGGAGAAAGGGAAAGTTCCTCACCTTTGAAAGGACATATATATGGACATATCTTCATTACTGGCAGTGAACTTTTAGCAATAGAAGATTCCAAGGACTTTTTAGATTAAATTTCATACCAAACAAGTCGGTCAATTGTAGCATTTCATAGTATAGAATTTGCCGAGATTGAGAAGCATATTTTTCTATCCCAATGGAAAATACGTACTTTATCATCTTGAAGAATCTGAACTCCTAGGGACAGCCTATTTAAACCCCTAAGGATCCAAATGTCAAACTCTAAAGCGATGAAGTACAAAGTTATGATGATCCTCACTAATACCGAAGGCTTGTTGGGAAAACGAATTATCTTTACCATTATAAGACCTGGTATTTCCTTTGTTCAGAGTTGTGCCAACTAGTTTATGAGTTCTCTGAAAGAATCTCATTGGGAGGTTGTCATTCGTATTTTGAAGTACTTACAAGACTATTTGGATCAAAGTATTGTCTATGGTTATAATGGTCAGGAAAACTTTTCGAGGTTCACGATCTAAGGATATTCAAATGTTGATTGGGAAGGTTGGTTAAATACTCGTTGATCAACCACAAGAAATTATAGTTTATTAGGAAGAAATCTTGTATGTTGGGGGAGCAAGAGAAAAACAGTTGTTGCCAAATCTATTGATGAAGCTGAATATATAGCTATGAGCCACACTTCTTGTGAGCATACGTAGTCACAATATCTTCTGGAGAAGTTAGGAATGATGTGATAATCAGACTACCGTCTACATTGGTTTGAACCCTATCTTCCATGATAGAACTAAGCATAATGAAGTTGATTGTCACTTCGTTAGAGACAAACTTCTTTAAGAAGAACGTTACTCTTATTGTGAAGGTTAGGGAACAACATACTTAGTTGTAACAAATATAAGATATTTATGTTGCATCTTGAGGGGGAGTGGTCAATAACTGGGATGTCGCTAAACTATTATTAACGATTTCATTCAGCATTACTTGATTGAAGATGGGGACAATCGTTGCTCTTGTGCTTTCTGACTCTTCCGCTGCATCTTCAGATGAATTAATTATAAGATATGGTGAAATTGAGGAATTAAAAAATTTCATTTGTTGATTACCAACATGCCTAGATTTGCCAGCACACATAAAAAATATTAATTTGCATGTTTAAGAATTAGACAAACCCATGAAAGTAAATGAAAAGAAAACTGGACCTTCAGAAAAGGTATAAGGTATTTTCTAATGAACGAATGATAATCAAAAGAGAACCCATCATCAAGAAAACAAATTCGGTTTCTTCTCTAATGAACAAAAGATGATAGACTTACTTCAATAACAACGCAACCCCAAAAACAAGCCATTTTTTGAAGAGATTTGAAACCTCCAATAACTTCTGAAAGTCTGACGACAAAGCTCTCAGGGGGTGCACCTCTGATATCCTTAGGAATAGATGCTAAAGAAAGGGAAGTTAATCCAGATCCACTATTCATTTGGATAAATGAATTCTCTGTAAACATCTTGCAGATATTACGATGTGAATAAGCATCAAGGAAACTACTCAGTCAGATAATGTACAAATAAAAAAAACACTCAAAATAATAACAAGGCCCTACCTGAATCAAATAGAAGTTGTATCATGGAGTGAAGTTCCTCACCATTAGAAAGATCAGAGAATGATTTATCATCCTTTTCGCCAAGAACCAGGGACTTAACAGCAGAAAAGCTCAATCCTGATTTCTCCCTGGTTGGTAATGGATCTTCAACTAAACTCAATAGATCTTTTAAACCTATTAAATTTTTCCCAGTCCTACAGCAAAGGAAAAGAGTCCCTAAGATTCATTATTAAAAATATACATAACACAAGGAACAGTCATCCAATCCCATGCCATCAAAAATTTATTAGAGCCATAAATGGACTTATGTTCAACAAAAGGGTCTTACTCATAAGCTGCTGCCAGTTGCTTTAGAACAGAGGCTGGAGGAATTTTCAACTTATTAGATGAATTATGATCATCATTTGCTGCAGTAAAGAATTCTTCTGAAGACTGCAAATATGAAAATCATTATAGTAAAAGAAACCTATACAAATTTTTTTGGAATCATTCTTTAATGTACGGCCAAAATGAACACGGGGAAGAAACATGCATGTGTAACTATGAGGAATAATGATAAGAAATAGAACCTACTGAAGGTTGCTGGTTCATGGCAAAAAAGATGCCCCCGATGATTTGGGAGCGTCCACGTAGTTGAATAAATGAGATAAAATAAAAATAATGGTTTTTTTATAGTCAACAAAATGTTATCAACTAAAATTCACTAGGTTTATCAGAGTTTCTGTTTAAATATTGGGGAGATTATACTAGAAACTTTGAGTGTTTTACATAAAATTAAAATCCTTAAAGAATGTGAAAGAAAACCAAGATTATGATGACAGATAATAAAGAATGGTGTGAGAGTTTATCTAGATAGAAGTACTAAACGATAAGTTCTCTCTGTGTATGTCTGTTATGCCTTTTTCATGCTGCTGAAGGAGAAAAAACAAATATGAAGCCTTTATAGTGCTGGAAGACATACTTCACGCCTAACTAAATTATTTCGCCGATTACGAAGAAATTAAAAGGAACACAAATAATTATTCAACGACTTGATACCAAGAACATCATCATCTTCCACCCCCACCAGCCAAATAACTCCCCTTGGAAATGATGAAACAGTTTGTCCATTCTAAAACTATATCTTAAATGAAGAAATATACTAAACATCACATTTGAAGAAACCATGATGTATACTACTAAACTTTAAAAATAGCTCAAACAATGTTCCATCCTAAAACAAACAAGAGAAGCTGCCACATTGTTCTGAGTCATAAATACAAATTTATCCAAAAATTAAAGTAGAAACTTCCATTTTTCTTCCCAACCAAAGAACTAAAGATTCATAAGTACCTTTGCTCAAAGTCAAACCTAGATCATATCTTTAATCATAATTTTTTACTGTAAAAAATTATAATTTCATAGAGCAATTACTCATTAAGGGAATGCCATTTAACCATTAAGTATTTATAATTTTCAAAAAGGACTTATAAAAGTAGACTCGAATTTCGAATTAAATTTGTGGAAGGATAATTTGAAGCTTCTGTTCAACTGTCTCCTTTATACATTCAAATCACTAATTCTGTAGTTCAGCATCAAAATGAAATGCTCACTGGAACATGACAGTCTAGGAGCCATGCAGATACAATCCAGGCTTGCAAATCACAAACATGTTGACAATACATTTAGAAAAGCATACAATCACCTTCTCATTTTCTGGAAACAATTCACTTATACTATATTAAAAAGAAAAACTTGAGAAATTGAGACTTCAAAATTGAAATTGGAGTCCAATTTCAATTAAAATGACCACCAATTCTAATGTTAGGGTCTCAATTCCGCCCAAATGGACGAACACGAAAAGGTCATGGTCCGATAATTGGACCATCAAATGAATCTAAGCCCTTCAATTTTAATCTCCTTGATCTAACGAAACACATAATTTTTTTTAATATATGGGGCTAGCATAAATTTCAAAAAAATATAAATTGTTTATAGATACATATAGGATCCATCCGTGCGCGGTGTGCAGCCACAATAATACTCGGTCATCGCTCGAGCGACAGTTCCATTGCATTGTCTGTGTAGGGGACCCTGTGCACCTCCGCTTGTCTTTTTAAATATAACAAAAGTAGATACTTACATGATAGTAGATAATTGTACCGTATATATCAGCATGGTCAAAAAGCAATTTCTACAATGAACCATTTGCTAAGGATTTTCCACAATGAACCATTTGCTAAGGATTTTCCACAATGAACCATTTGCTAAGGATTTTCCACAATTACTATGCAGAAACTTACTGAATCTTAAAAAAAGTATCATACTAGTTTTGAAATACAGCTACGTATGCTAAAGAAAAATCGACAGTAATGTCAAGAAAACATTCACACCTCCTCCCTTGGCTTGTCAGATACATCATCTCCAGAGGATTCCTTGTAGTCCAATTTCCTGGAATCCTTCTTTGTCTGCCCATCGCCATCTGCAACAATTCGCCGTCAGACATTATTCAGACAGCAAGATTCATGATATTTTCAGATTTCTACCCCGATCGCTCCTCAAGTCCGCCTTGATGTCGGTGAGAACCTTCTCCGCCCGGGCCGCGGCGGAGTGGAGGGCGGTTTTGGCTCTGGAGACGAAAGAAAGGTTGGGCGCGGAGGAGCCACCGAAGTCCGTCGAGGACTCCACGGCAGTGGAGGAGGCGGAATCCATCCGATCCGGATCACTGGGGTTATCCAAAGGAGGGATGTCCATCTTCTGCTCACTACATGTATGCAGAAATGTCCGAGAGGAGAGAAGAAAGAAGACGAAAAGTGCGATGGTGAGAGTCGGAGAAATTGGTAATTAAACTGAATAAAAAATTCCCAAAATTAGAATACTTTAACACCATCTTGGATACATGACTCGCAAAGAAATTAAATAAAAAATAAAAGAAAATTAATCCCATTCCCATGTCTTACTGAGAAATTATAATGTAGCCGCTAAATTTTTGAACCCCGGATCACCTGGAGTTCGTGCGGGAATTTCGGAATGGAGTTCAATTTGACGGCGCGCAATCTCCCAACTTCATCAATCAGCGGGCGAGATCATTTATTCACTAGAAGACAAAAGAGAAAAAGTAAAAAAACTAAAAAATATATAAAAAATAAGAGATGGACGAGATCGTGCGAAATCCACCCCTGGAGTTCCCGCACTAACTCCAGGGGGAGCACGAACTTCAGGGGATCCGGTCCGTGGATGGTCAGGCGTTGAGATCACTTTTGATTCTGTGTGATCTCCGTGGAGATCATACGGACCTGACCGAATAATTTGCAAAGGCTAATGAATGTAAAACTTATGAAATTATGATTGAAATCAATAAATTCTTATAGGGTGCTGCTATAAGCACTGCAGTTTTGGCTATTCGCACTCAATTTGTACGAGTTATTACGCGCCTTTTGGAATTACGTCTTGTATATTAATTTCTAGGAAAAGTACTAGATTTATAACTTTCGTGTTGAACACTTTTCCTAAAAATGCATGTTCAAGTTGTATTTCCAAAAAGTCGCTATAGTTATGCTCATATTTCAATCAGAGCGGCAATACATCTGTGTGTGCATTTTTAGTAAAAGTGTTCAACACGAAAGTTGTAGATCTCGACGAGATCTACATTTTCATGTTAAACACTGTTCCTAAAAATAAATGTACAAAGCGTATTTTCAAAAGACGCGTAATAACTCGTACAAATTGAGTGCGGATAGCCAAAACTGCAGTGCTAATAGCAGCGCCCTTCTTATAATATTAATAGTGTGTGATCTGCACTCTCTTATTTTTGTTCTAAATAATGAACGACTGAATCTTCTTTTTTGTTTATTTTAAATAACAAATAATATGGATTATTTTAATGATACAACATATTATAAATGAAATATTCCTTTATATATGTTGTGGATCGCTTTGGTGCTCTGGTAGACCGGTCAAATTGAACTGCCTTAGCTCAGAAGCGAACCGAGCGAGCAAATGGTCAATGAGTGAGTTAGTAAGCGACACGAAAACTTTTAACGTGGAAAGCCCGGAAAGGGTGAAAAACCACACGGTCGGAGCTGTACCAGCCAACCTCCACTATCTTCTAGGGGGTACAATTAGAGATTGAGAACTCGAGCGCGACAGGTCGTTGCTCGTTACAATAGTAGAGAGAGAGAACTCCGAGGGTGACAGACCGCCTCTCGAAAAACTAAATACTTTTTCTTCTGAGAACGGGGGTGAGAACAAAAGTGAGAAGACTGAGTCGCCTTTCGCGACCTTTGAAGGCTCGAAGGAGATCTTCGAGGGCCGAAGAAGATCTTCAAGCGTCGAAGGAGAATTCCAAGGAAATCTTCAAAAGAGCTCTCTCGGGCATAGAAGACAAGGTGTCTTGAAATGAAGGCTCTGAGCTCCTTTTATAGCTTTGCCCGGGGGTAGCCCAGTAATTTTGCCGTCGTAACCACCGTAACCACATGACGGGCGAATCATGCTGGTCGATTTGGAGCACAAGGATCGCCGTTTTTCGTAAATGACCGTCTCGCTCTTCGGGCAGTTCAGGAAGCTTTATTGAAGGCGATAAAGGCGACGAACGGGTCCTACAATATGAGAAGTTAGGAAATGTTAACTGCGTCCGCGTTCAGAACGTGGAAATGTTCTGAGCGCGCAACTAACACGGGAGCGTTCTGAGCGCGCTAGGAGGCATTCTGAGCGTGCAATGAACACGAGAGCGTTCTGAGCGCGTTAGGAGACGTACTGAGCGCGCAACGAACACGGGAGCGTTCTGAGCGCACTGTGAGCGCGAAGGTGGTCTGAGCGCGCGGCGAGCACGGGAGCGTTCTGAGCACGCTAGGAGATAACGAACACGAGAGCGTTCTGAGCGCACTAGGAGGCGTTCTGAGCGTGCAACGAACACGGGAGCGTTCTGGGCGCGTTAGTGTTGGGTTTTCTAATACTATTTCAGAAATGATAATACAGCATATCATATATGCGCAACGGAATAAATAACTAGAACAACCCTAAACAGTTAAAAGGAACTTGCGATTTCACTGATTCAAGAAATAAAAATAATAACCACAACATTTGCAGAGATTGTACCTGAAGGGGGTTTGAGTCGATACTCAACCAAGATGCTCCTCACTGATTTCTGGTAGAACCAATCTTGAGTTCTAAGAACCGAAATGGATCCGCCCCTCTACAGAGATCCACACAAGCGGGGGAGAACCTCAATGCCTTGTCGAACAAGGAATGAGTCGGAGAAGAAAGCTCTCAGTGTCCCCACAGACTGCTAGATCCGAGACAAGGGAGGCAGCGACTGTCGGAAGAGGAGAGAAGCCCTAGCGGAACACTTCCGGCGCTGCTCTCTCAAATCACGAAAAAGGGTCGGTTACTAAATATGTCTCTTACTGAACCCTAAGATCGTGAACTGTTATATACCAAAGGCTGCGTTCGACGAACTCAAAGAGATCTGCGTTCTGTAACATCCCCATAACAAATAGACCCCTAAGGCGCATTTCGTCATGACAAGGTCATGACATTTCTCTAAGAGGCCAAAATGGCCTTAAGAACCAAGGTGAATAGGTAAAAATCACCATGGTGTGCAAATAGTCAAATTGAGCCCAAAGCTTAGGGCTTAATAATTGAGCTTCAAAATGACAAGTGGGCCCCACCAAATCTCCCTAAACCCCTTAGGGAGTCCCTTGGGTCATTTAGGACCCGTTGGGGTCAGCCAAATTGATCAATTTGGTCAAAGTCAACTCTATGCCCAAATAAGTCAAACCACTCAATTAAGGGTCAATTAGGGTTCAAATGATCAAATTAACCCCACTAATGTATTACAAACCCCAGTTGGGGTACAGAGGACCCAAAAGACCCATCTATTGGTTATTAATTGGTCCAATTTGACAAAAGTCAAATTTTTCCCAATTTGGGTCAAAATCACACATATTGGCAAAATTGACCCAATTGGGGCACCACCATGACCCAATCAACATTTGGTGGTGTCAAGGGACTCAAGACCAACACATTGAACCAGCCCACTCACCAATTTGACCAAGTCAACTCAAAAGTCAACATTTGGTCAAATGGGCCTAAAATGAGCTTATATGAAATCAAACCAAATTCCCATGGACTAAGGCACTCAATAGAGACCCATTCTGAGGCCCAAGACCCAATTACCATGCTTGCCCCTCAGATTTTGGAAGAAGGTGACATGCAAGGGTGAATTTGGGATTTTCCCCCAATTTCACATATGGCCAAAGCATGGAATTAGGGGTTGAGTGACAATTGGCACTCAATCCCCCTCCATCAGCTTAATTCTGATCTCCACCAGTAATTCCCAGCAGGAATTCGGGGGTGGAGGACACTTGGAGCCAAGGAGGAGCATCCAAAGCTCATGCCCGACCTCCCTCTTTTTAAATCATCACAAACAACCAACCTCACCCCCAATACACCCCTCCATCAGCTTCAGAAGGTGCCAAGCAACTGAAATCGAGCTTTGGATCACTGCATTTGATGGAGAAATGAGGAATCGGCATGGGAGAGCTTGGAGCATGGTCGGCCATGGCGATTCTGGGAAAAGTCCACCACCAAGCTCGATTGAGGCAAGTTTCCTTCCCCTCTCCATCTGTGCTAGCTTCCTAGATCTTCTAGGGTTGAGATCGAGCTCAAATGAGTACGATTCCTTCTTTCATTTTCGAAAAAATGGGGGCATTTTAGCCCAAGCTCAAAACTGCCGTACGGGCCGCCGCCGGGGATCCATAGCCCCCACATCCACGATGGAGATTGTGGTGTTTGTCGGACGAAGGAGTGCCCAGGTGGCCGGGAAAATGGGTCCGAAATCAGCCCTGTAGACTGAAAATTTCGGGTCTTTTAGGAAGAAGATGAACAGTGATTTCCTTTTTGTTATTTATTTATTATTATATAGAAAATAATCCTGCCTTTATATTTCAGTCTCATTCATAATTTTTTTTATGCCTCTTAAGGGCATATTCAGAAAAAGTCTCCTAAATAAAAGTTATAGATCTATGTCTCAACAAAATTTAGAAATTGATTTCACTCCAATTGGGTCCCTGTAGCTCCATCAACACCATTTTTCGTGGGACTGGTCTTAAACTAGATCAGAACTTCAAATGGTCATATCTCTCCAATAGAAACTCCAATGAAGCTGAAATTGGACCATGCATGTATATCCCCTAGGACTACCTTGTGTAAAAAATTCAGATTTTTAGGAGAAGATTCTCCTATAGTTTTGTCCATTATTTGATTTATCAAATTAATGTGATTTGGGGAGCTAGGCACCTCAAGTTGACCCCAAATTTTGGTGAGGGCTTCTTTAGGTCATGTATCATCTCTGGTATAAATTTCATCTCATGTGCATGAGTGAATTTATCTGAGATTCAAATTGAAGTTTTGGGACTTAAGGGAAAATTGGGGTGCATTTAGCAAAAAGGGAAAAAAGGTGATTTTGGCCCATTTGCCCCATTATATGCCCTTGAAACTCTGGTTATGAGTTGGTGTGGATGGAATACATCATCCTCTGAAGTTAGAAAATTTTTGGAGTTAAAATTTTAGGGTTTTATGTTTTAATCCAAAGTTAGCCCCTTTAAAATTAATGAAATAAAAATGGGTATTTGAATCTAGAAAATTCTAGATCTCTGGTCATAGGTCTATAATGTTGGGTTAGACCTCTGGTGAATTATTGGGAATTTATGAAATTTATTTCATACTAGTGTTAGCACCAATTACATTTTTACCCTTTGAAGTTTATATGAATTCAATGAGAATAGTTTTATGGAAAATTATGAAATTAAAGGTGGCTCATTATTTCAGTATTTAGAACCCCCATGATTATTGCTAGAATTTTTGGAGGAAAAAAAGGTGGGCTTTTATGGCATAAGGGCATTTTTGTAAATTCCTTATCTTGTAGCAAACATGCATAAAATCCACTGAGAAAATTATGAGATTCTGGATAGACCCTTTTTAGATCATTATAATTACCTATTAATTTTCCTGTGATTTATGGTTTCAGATAAATGGTAGTTGTAGTGTAAACCCTTATTGACACACCAATGATATTAAATGGTAATTATGAAAAAATAATCCTTGGAATATTATGAAACTTAGGAATTGGTATTTTTAGGCCATTACCATGTTCTACTCATTTTTCCAGAATTTATTGAGGTCATAATGTAGCATTTGATGTACAAACCCTTATTGGCACACCATTTGTATTAAACAGTAATTATGGATAAATACCCCTTGTAAAATTCTGAGACTTAGGCACTGAAGTTTTTAGGTCAATATTACACTACTGTAATTTTATCAGAATTTATTGTGACCTGTAGATGATAGTTGTAGTGTAATCCCTTATTGACACACCATTTGTATTAAATGATAATTATGGATAAATACTCCCTGGAAAATTTTGAAACCTTGGATTTGGTGGTTTTAGATGATTATTATGCTAGGTTAATTTTCTCAGAATTTTTAGAGATCATTAGATGGTACCTAGTGTGTAAAACCCTATTTGTACACCTATCATTGTAAATCGAAATTATGATTGTAAAATCCCTGGAAAATTTTGAAACCTTGGATTTGGTGTTTTTAGATGATTATTGTGCTAGGATAATTTTCTCAGAATTTTTAGAGATCATTAGATGGTACCTAATGTGTAAAACCCTATTTGCACACCTATCATTGTAAATTGAAATTATGATTGTAAAATCCTTGGAAAATTTTGAAACCTTGGATTTGATGTTTTTAGATGATTATTATGCTATTGTGATGTTTGCAGAATTTATAAAGATCTGTAGATGATACTTGTTGTGTAAATCACTATTTGCACCCCATGCATGTTAAATAGAAACTATGATTAAAGATTCCGTGGGAAAACTTATGAAATTAGGATTTGAGGTTGTTAGATCACTACTCATCGTGAACCTATGGTAAGAACTTGGAACTCATTAGGACATGATAGGATCATGATTGAACCATATGAGTCAAATCTAGCGCAACCTCATTTTAGTCTACGATTAGTAAAACTGATTTATATGATTTAGACCACCACTAACCTTCACACATAGAACTATTAACTCTTTGATTATTATGAAGGCTCATATTATTTGGGAGCGCATCTCTAAGGGCATCATGGGAAATAAGGATTGGGGTGCATTTAGCAAGCTATAAGTGTATGAATTTACAGGATATGAAAAGGAGGTTAGACCTCATCAAGGGCCCCACACACAACTCATCGGTATTAAGTGATTATATGAAAGTAGAACTGCCCTTAGCCGGGTCAGCCATCTTAGGGTAAAACGCTAAGGTGAAGTCGGGAAACATCTAAGGCAAACCCTGGGTTAAGGATGTCGAAGAATAGGAGTGTGGGTCCATGTAAGGTTGAGAATGCTAAGTGTATGTGTGCAGTTCCTCGGTGAAGAAGGGAACTCGAGCTTAGAATGTGACGACGGGAGAGTCAGCACCCGGTCACAGTTGGTGGTGTTGGAGTTCAAAAGAACTCCCCCACTCCTAAGTGCCAAGTTTAACTCATCTTAGAGATTTAATGTAATTGGAGAGGAAAATGAGGATCAAGTAAAAATGGGTAGATACCAACAAGATTAAGTGCCTTGGGAAGAGGAAGTTTGGGGTGTCAGCCCGCCATACTTCCTAGTACCGCTGCGAGCCCCTCACCAGGTAACCCTCCGGAAGTCCAAGGCTAACCCTAAAGCTTCTAAGACCAACTAAATTATAGATAAGACTAATTAAATAGGAGAACTCGACACGTTAACTTCCATCCGAACCGGAAAGAAATATAGAAAGGACTAGAATAGTCCTGCGAGCGGTAGGCTCGGGTTATAAGAAAGGTCTGGGATAGTCCTGCGAGCGGTATGCTCGGGTTATAAGGAAGGACTGGGATAGTCCTGCGAGTGGTATGCTCGGGTTATAAGAAGGACTGGGATAGTCCTGCGAGCGGTAGGCTCGGGTTATAAGGTAAGATTGTTGTAGTCTAGCGAACGGTAGACTCGTAGTTTAAATATAAGACTGGTGTAGTCTAGCGGGCGGTAGGCTCGTAGTTTAAATATAAGACTGATGTAGTCTAGCGGGCGATATGCTCGTAATTTAAATATAAGACTGATGTAGTCTAGCGAGCGGTAGACTCGTAGTTTAAATATAAGATTGGTGTAGTCTAGCGAGCGGTAGGCTCGTAGTTTAAATATAAGACTGATGTAGTCTAGCGAGCGGTAGGATCGTAGTTTAAATATAAGACTGGTGTAGTCTAGCGAGCGGTAGGCTCGTAGTTTAAATATAAGACTGGTGTAGTCTAGCGAGCGGTAGACTCGTAGTTTAAATATAAGACTGGTGTAGTCTAGCGAGCGGTAGCCTCGTAGTTTAAATATAATACTGGTGTAGACTAGCGAGCGGTAGGCTCGTAGTTTAAATATAAGACTTATGTAGTATGGTAAGCGGTAGGCTCTACTTTATAAATGTTGATTTAGAATTGCGAGCTGGAGGCTCAGTAGTAAGGGTTAATACATATTTGAATATGCATAAGATGTGGTGAGTCTTCGGTTCTGGCTTAGTCGTCACACCGACAGCAGTTCGTTGACTCGGCAGTGCTAATGGTTTGATTAGGGGCCAGGTTGTTTTACTGCGCGTCCGACAGGACGAATTCCCCAAACCCTGCCTGGCCAATTCAGTTTAGTATGCAGGAGCTCGTGAGTACCGGGTACCGGTATCACAACGTACGTTTGGGCCTAGGTCTGGTAGTGTGACTTACCCACCTAGGTGAGGAGACGCCCGCTCCTCTGCCACCGTTTGACCACGATGGGAGGTGCCCGAGAGGTTAGCTACCTCCGAAAAGTGGGAACTAAAGGTATGTACGTACAAAGTCGTGTGTGTGAGTTGCACCATTACATTGCATTGCATTGCATATCATAGCATAGCATTCTTGCATAAATTAGAGACCTCATCGTATAAATTAGTATGAGCTCTTTTATACGATAAGTTTACTTCTTGCCAGATCCCTTAGTTTATGTGTTTGTGTGTGTATACACATAAGTTAAGGTTACTTTCATAGCTGCTCTAGTTGTTTCTTTCCTTGCTTTAGTTTTCTTTATAACTACTCTGGTGTACTTTTCTAGCTGCTTAGACTATTTTATAACTGTGTGTGCATACTCACTTTGACGCTCATTTATATACTATTCGGTTTCTTTGTGGCCCCTTGATTTATTATGATAGATTTGCTAGAGAGGTGCTTGATGTATATATATATACATGTTGTTAGTTATTGATATAATTGCTAGATGTAAATGCTTGTATATACATGTTGTTAGCTATTGATATAATTGTTAGGCTAGTAATGCCCGCTTGTCACTTGCTTTTGATTTACCCTTTGATGTCCTCCGCTTCCTCCTCCTGCACGGTGCCTAGGAGTCGCGGGTGGAGGCGGTGAGGAATATGCTGAGTCTTATAGACTGACGGTCGGTGGACCTCATCATTTTAGGGATGATGTGTCGGAACAGCAGGACCTCGTTCAGGAGACAGGACAGGAGGACGGGATGAAGCAGAGCAGCCACTACACGTCGTCGCAGCAGCAGCTACAGATGCATGAAGACAGAGTTTGATAGCTTCCGCATAGATGTAGAGAGAGTGTTGTTGCACTATATTTGATCATGTACTGGGCATAAGCCTTTTTTCGTTTAGTTCTTTCTCATTGTGGGCAATGTAATCTTGTATTATGATAAATATATAATGTGATTTATGGACTTGTCTCATTTAATACTTCAATTACTGTGATTATGGTTGACCTGGATGATGATGAATAGCCGACAGGATCGGCGCCTTGTGGCGGCGACCATTGGGTGTAATGGTGTCGCCGCAAGACGGCGGTTCTGGGCGGTAAGACCCGGGAAAGAATGCAAAAAAAGAGGGTCTTACAAACTGGTATCAGCTTAGCCAGGTTTCGATCCAAGTAAAAGAAGTCCACAAGCCCTAGGCCACCCCACTCGAGTTAGTTTGAGGGCAAACTAGCAGCGGAAGCAATGGTGTTCCCATACGGGAAATCACATAACCTTGTCCACTTAACGATGAGATTAGGCCAACCTGACTAGTACACCGTATTGGTTTGACTTAGCAAGACATCTCATAAGGTATCCTAGTCTGACACCAACCTTGAGTTTATTTTGGCCAAGTAATGGGATACCCCAAAATGACTAAAGGAAAGAGTCGAAAGCATGTGTAAGCATTCAGGGTTTGCTCTCTGATATAGCCAGGTTGTGGTGCTTGTGTATCTACTATCAGATTAGTAGGAGACTCGTAGGTTTAACTCATGTGCCTAGAAGTCGATACCCCCCGCTTCCACCCACATAAAACCCATCACAAGATAAGGGTGTCAAATGTGGAATGAGAATTCCAGCCTAAAAGAAGACCATGTAGGATAACAGGCACACAATCCTTGGAAAAGTTGCGATTAATGGTAGTTTCGAGGACAGAGAACCTTACCATATCCACAAATCACAAGAACTGTATACCCATAAGGATTTTATGCATACGTGGAAAGCCAATATTTTCGGATATAAGAAACTCATCACAAGATTACGGGAGGCTAATCTTGTTTCTTCGTTTATTGGGCCACTAAAATATTGACTTGGCTTATTTTAGAAATATAAAAGCCCCTGTAATACAACTCAATGTGCACCTATTTTAGTGCAGGGTATATAAAGTGAACCCTAGACCCAAATCGGTGCACCCCCACCATCCGACTTATCAAAACGATCTGAATTTTACACCGTACATGTAAATTTGTTACGATTCACATGCTGTCCAAGAATCAGAATTTTGAGATAAAGTTCTATAGATTTGGAGATGGTTTCATTACATACGATTGTGGTAGACGGCTTAATGAAGACCAATCCACCCAAATCTTTATGGATGGCAGGTCTCGGGAAAGAAAAGTTCCTGGACAATTTGAGGCCATTTGGAACCCTACATAATGGTGGTTCCCACATCCAAGACCAAGGCAGCTTAGGATAATACCCATATTTCTACACACATAGAGTTCTATGGATAAGAGTTATTTCCTTGGTCAATTCTCTTGAAATTTGAAACATGTACTTATTATCAGGATGATCTTTCATCTCTGAAGGAATCAAAGACTTTGAGGATTGAGTCCAGTAGGAAATTGGGGTTTGTGAACTCTTGTTACATTAAGCAATATTGAGAATTCCAATGTCAACTTTCCCTAGATCAGTATAAAAATCTGGAATATTATAGAAATGAGTAGATAGACTCGCGGTCTCCATTAAACTCCCTAAAATTTTATTATACTTAAATATTGATTAGTTATCATACTTCCTTCACAAAATGGGTTCTGCACCCTTAACCGCATAATTAATCTTCTGGAATTATTTAAGGAGGAGAACTATGAATTTCTGTTGAACACTGTCTTGGATCATGATTAGTCTCTGAAAATTCTGTTAAACCTATTGGCCCATGATAACTGATACTGGGTTGGGGACCCCATAATTATGAAAGAAATAAGAATGAGGCCAAAACAAACACGACATTATGAAGAGTTGAAATCTGTAAATTATCACTTATAAGACTCTGGGAATGATTTAGAGACCAATTTACGACATATTCACGATAGTTGATTCATAGGTGATTGGTCTCGTGCAAAAGTTTGAGCTTGGTTTGCGGTTAACAAAAAAAATGAGGACTATAGATTTGACTGTTAATAACACATGATTTGGGATAAAAATCAGGAATGAGGTTTCAGAACGTTAATGTGATTGGGTGCACTTCAAGAATTAATCTTGGAGGATTTACAGTATATGAATTTTATGAGGCTCGGAATTGATGACTCACATGAATTTAAGTACCTGAACTAAGCTTGATTATTACTAGAGTATCCTTTTAGTTTAGTAAATGACCATGACATATTTACATTTATTAAATATCGTTTCGGATCTTAAAAGCATGATTAAACGTTGACATAAAGTATTAAAAGAATGACGATGCATGAAAATTAGAAGAATCAATGTTGCCCAAGCCATAAGCATATCATGATCTTGGAAGACAAGTCTAAATTCTAATTGCAAACACCTAACAAATAAGAGTACTGACATCACGTTACAATGATTGTGAACCACCGGAAAGTTAGATCCAAAGTGTTAGTAAGGATGGTATTGAAAATATTGACGGTGAACATGACGATATGCTCTCCGGATCGAGAATTGTATACATACAAAGACATCATACTATAGATTATAGGGCTCGATTTGAGTTACTCACTCACCTTGTGAATGTGTAGATTCACTTCAATCTAGATCTTCCCTCCACTACGTACACCTTCATCAATTGGGATCTAGTTAAGAACCTCCAGGAAGAAGATCATGATTACGAACATAGTAAGATTTAACAAAAATGCACTTGGGAGAAAACTTAGGATGAGGCGGTGTAAACTAGACCTAACTGTTTCCAATATTAGTTGGGAGGCGTGTTGCACAAAAACTACTAAATCTTCCTGATATATTCTGAACTCTGACTCCCGTAGACCCAACCTAAATTTCGGGGACGAAATTGTTTCTTCATTTATTGGGATTTGTAACATCCCCAGAACAAATAGACCCCTAAGGCGCATTTCATCATGACAAGGTCATGACATTTCTCTAAGAGGCCAAAATGGCCTTAAGAACCAAGGTGAATAGGTAAAAATCACCTTGGTGTGCAAATAGTCAAATTGAGCCCAAAGCTTAGGGCTTGATAATTGAGCTTCAAAATGATAAGTGGGCCCTACCAAATCTCCCTAAACCCCTCAAGGAGTCCCTTGGGTCATTTAGGACCCGTTGGGGTCAGCCAAATTGATCAATTTGGTCAAAGTCAACTCTATGCCCAAATAAGTCAAACCACTCAATTAAGGGTCAATTAGGGTTCAAATGGTCAAATTAACCCCACTAATGTATTACAAACCCCAGTTGGGGTACAAAGGACCCAAAGACCCATCTATTGGTTATTAATTGGTCCAATTTGACAAAAGTCAACTTTTTCCCAATTTTGGTCAAAATCACACATATTGGCAAAATTGACCCAATTGGGGCACCACCATGACCCAATCAACATTTGGTGGTGTCAAGGGACTCAAGACCAACACATTGGACCATCCCACTCACCAATTTGACCAAGTTAACTCAAAAGTCAACATTTGGTCAAATCGGCCTAAAATGAGCTTATATGAAATCAAACCAAATTCCCATGGACTAAGGCACTCAATAGAGGCCCATTCTGAGGCCCAAGACCCAATTACCATGCTTTCCCCTCAAATTTTGGAAGAAGGTGACATGCAAGGGTGAATTTGGGATTTTCCCCCAATTTCACATATGGCCAAAGCATGGAATTAGGGGTTGAGTGACAATTGGCACTCAATCCCACTCCCAAAGCTTAATTTTGATCTCCAGCAGTAATTCCCAGCAGGAATTCGGGGGTGGAGGACACTTGGAGCCAAGGAGGAGCATCCAAAGCTCATGGCCGACCTCCCCCTTTTCAAATCATCACAACCAGCCAACCTCACCCCCAATACACCCCTCCATCAGCTTCAGAAGGTGCCAAGCAACTGAAATCGAGCTTTGGATCACTGCATTTGATGGAGAAATGAGGAATCGGCATGGGAGAGCTTGGAGCATGGTCGGCCATGGCGATTCCGGGAAAAGTCCACCACCAAGCTCGATTGAGGCAAGTTTCCTTCCCCTCTCCATCTCTGCTAGCTTCCTAGATCTTCTAGGGTTGAGATCGAGCTCAAATGAGCACGATTCCTTCTTTCATTTCCGAAAAAGTGGGGGCATTTTAGCCCAAGCTCAAAACTGCCGTACGGGCCGTCGCCGGGGATCCATAGCCCCCACATCCACGATGGAGATGGTGGTGTTTGCCAGACGAAGGAGTGCCCAGGTGGCCGGGAAAATGGGTCCGAAATCAGCCCTGTAGACTGAAAATTTCGGGTCTTTTAGGAAGAAGATGAACAGTGATTTCCTTTTTGTTATTTATTTATTATTATATTGAAATCAATTCTGCCTTTATATTTCAGTCTCATTCATAATTTTTTTTATGCCTCTTAAGGGCATATTCAGAAAAAGTCTCCTAAATAAAAGTTATAGATCTATGTCTCAAAAAAATTTAGAAATTGATTTCACTCCAATTGGGTCCCTGTAGCTCCATCAACACCATTTTTCGTGGGACTGGTCTTAAACTTGATCAGAACTTGAAATGGTCATATCTCTCCAATAGAAACTCCAATGAAGCTGAAATTGGACCATGCATGTATATCCCCTAGGACTACCTTGTGTAAAAATTTCAGTTTTTTAGGAGAAGATTCTCCTATAGTTTTGTCCATTATTTGATTTATCAAATTAATGTGATTTGGGGAGCTAGGCACCTCAAGTTGACCCCAAATTTTGGTGAGGGATTCTTTATGTCATGTATGGTCTCTGGTTTAAATTTCATCTCATGTGCATGAGTGAATTTCTCTGAGATTCAAATTGAAGTTTTGGGACTTAAGGGAAAATTGGGGTGCATTTAGCAAAAAGGGGCAAAAAGGTGATTTTGGCCCATTTGCCCCATTATATGCCCTTGAAACTCTGGTTATGAGTTGGTGTGGATGGAATACATCATCCTTTGAAGTTAGAGAATTTTTGGAGTTAAAATTTTAGGGTTTTATGTTTTAATCCAAAGTTAGCCCTTTCAAATTAATGAAATAAAAATGGGTATTTGAATCTAGAAAATTCTAGATCTCTGGTCATAGGTCTATAATGTTGGGTTAGACCTCTGGTGAATTATTGGGAATTTATGAAATTTATTTCATACTAGTGTTAGCACCAATTACATTTTTGCCCTTTGAAGTTTATATGAATTCAATGAGAATAGTTTTATGGAAAATTATGAAATTAAAGGTGGCTCATTATTTCAGTATTTAGAACCCCCATGATTATTGCTAGAATTTTTGGAGGAGAAAAAGGTAGGCTTGTATGGCATAAGGGAATTTACACTATGGCATAAGGGCATTTTTGTAAATTCCTTATCTTGTAGCAAACATGCATAAAATCCACTGAGAAAGTTATGAGATTCTGGATAGGCCCTTTTTAGATCATTATAATTACCTAGTAATTTTCCTGTGATTTATAATTTCAGATAAATGGTAGTTGTAGTGTAAACCCTTATTGACACACCAATGATATTAAATAGTAATTATGGAAAAATAATCCTTGGAATATTATGAAACTTAGGAATTGGTATTTTTAGGCCATTACCATGCTCTACTAATTTTTGCAGAATTTATTGAGGTCATAATGTAGCACTTGATATACAAACCCATATTGGCACACCATTTGTATTAAACGGTAATTATGGATAAATACCCCTTGTAAAATTATGAGACTTAGGCACTGAAGTTTGTAAGTCAATATTACACTACTGTAATTTTATCAGAATTTATTGTGACCTGTAGATGGTAGTTGTAGTGTAATCCCTTATTGACACACCATTTGTATTAAATGATAATTATGGATAAATACTCCCTGGAAAATTTTGAAACCTTGGATTTGGCGGTTTTAGATGATTATTATGCTAGGTTAATTTTCTCAGAATTTTTAGAGATCATTAGATGGTACCTAGTGTGTAAAACCCTATTTGCACACCTATCATTGTAAATCGAAATTATGATTGTAAAATCCCTGGAAAATTTTGAAACCTTGGATTTGGTATTTTTAGATGATTATTGTGCTAGGATAATTTTCTCAGAATTTTTAGAGATCATTAGATGGTACCTAATGTGTAAAACCCTATTTGCACACCTATCATTGTAAATTGAAATTATGATTGTAAAGTCCTTGGAAAATTTTGAAACCTTGGATTTGGTGTTTTTAGATGATTATTATGCAATTGTGATGTTTGCAGAATTTATAAAGATCTGTAGATGATACTTGTTGTGTAAATCACTATTTGCACCCCATGCATGTTAAATAGAAACTATGATTAAAGATTCCGTGGGAAAACTTATGAAATTAGGATTTGAGGTTGTTAGATCACTACTCATCGTGAACCTATGGTAAGAACTTGGAACTCATTAGGACATGATAGGATCATGATTGCACCATATGAGTCAAATCTAGCACAACCTCATTTTGGTCTACGATTAGTAAAACTGATTTATATGATTTAGACCACCACTAACCTTCACACATAGAACTATTAACTCTTTGATTATTATGAAGGCTCAGATTATTTGGGAGCGCATCTCTAAGGGCATCATGGGAAATAAGGATTGGGGTGCGTTTAGCAAGCTATAAGTGTATGAATTTACAGGATATGAAAAGGAGGTTAGACCTCATCAAGGGCCCCACACACAACTCATAGGTATTAAGTGATTATATGAAAGTAGAACTGCCCTTAGCCGGGTCAGCCATCTTAGGGTAAAACGCTAAGGTGAAGTCGGGAAACATCTAAGGCAAACCCTGGGTTAAGGATGTCGAAGAATAGGAGTGTGGGTCCATGTAAGGTTGAGAATGCTAAGTGTATGTGTGCAGTTCCTCGGTGAAGAAGAGAACTCGAGCTTAGAATGTGACGACGGGAGAGTCAGCACCCGGTCACAGTTGGTGGTGTTGGAGTTCAAAAGAACTCCCCCACTCCTAAGTGCCAAGTTTAACTCATCTTAGAGATTTAATGTAATTGGAGAGGAAAATGAGGATCAAGTAAAAAGGGGTAGATACCAACAAGATTAAGTGCCTTGGGAAGAGGAAGTTCGGGGTGTCAGCCCGCCACACTTCCTAGTACCGCTGCGAGCCCCTCACCGGGTAACCCTCCGGAAGTTCAAGGCTAACCCTAAAGCTTCTAAGACCAACTAAATTATAGACAAGACTAATTAAATAGGAGAACTCGACACGTTAACTTCCATCCGAACCGGAAAGAAATATAGAAAGGTCTGGAATAGTCCTGCGAGCGGTAGGCTCGGGTTATAAGGAAGGACCGGGATAGTCCTGCGAGCGGTATGCTCGGGTTATAAGGAAGGACTGAGATAGTCCTGCGAGCGGTATGCTCGGGTTATAAGGAAGGACTGGGATAGTCCTGCGAGCGGTAGGCTCGGGTTATAAGGTAAGACTGTTGTAGTCTAGCGAGCAGTAGACTCGTAGTTTAAATATAAGACTGGTGTAGTCTAGCGGGCGGTAGGCTCGTAGTTTAAATATAAGACTGATGTAGTCTAGCGGGCGATATGCTCGTTGTTTAAATATAAGACTGATGTAGTCTAGCGAGCGGTAGGCTCATAGTTTAAATATAAGACTGGTGTAGTCTAGCGAGCGGTAGGCTCGTAGTTTAAATATAAGACTGGTGCAGTCTAGCGAGCGGTAGGCTCGTAGTTTAAATATAAGACTGGTGTAGTTTAGCGAGCGGTAGGCTCGTAGTTTAAATATAAGACTGGTGTAGTCTAGCGAGCGGTAGGCTCTCGTAGTTTAAATATAAGATTAGTGTAGTCTAGCGAGCGGTAGGCTCGTAGTTTAAATATAAGACTGGTGTAGTCTAGCGAGCGGTAGGCTCGTAGTTTAAATATAAGACTGATGTAGTCTAGCGAGCGGTAGGCTCTACTTTATAAATGTTGATTTAGAATTGCGAGCTGGAGGCTCAGTAGTAAGGGTAAATACATATTTGAATATGCATAAGATGTGGTGGGTCTTCGGTTCTGGCTTAGTCATCACACCGACAACAGTTCGTTTACTCGGCAGTGCTAATGGTTTGATTAGGGGCCAGGTTGTTTTACTGTGCGTCCGACAGGACGAATTCGCTAAACCCAGCCTGGCCAATTCAGTTTAGTACGCAGGAGCTCGTGAGTACCGGGTACCGGTATCACAACGTAAGTTTGGGCCTAGGTCTGGTAGTGTGACTTACCCACCTAGGTGAGGAGACGCTCGCTCCTCTGCCACCGTTTGACCACGACGGGAGATGCCCGAGAGGTTAGCTACCTCCGAAAAGTGGGAACTAAAGGTCTGTACGTACAAAGTCGTGTGTGTGAGTTGCACCATTACATTGCATTGCATTGCATATCATAGCATAGCATTCTTGCATAAATTAGAGACCTCATCGTATAAATTAGTATGAGCTCTTTTATACGATGAGTTTACTTCTTGCCAGATCCCCTAGCTTATGTGTTTGTGTGTGTATACACATAAGTTAAGGTTATTTTCACAGCTGCTCTAGTTGTTTCTTTACTTGCTCTAGTTTTCTTTATAACTACTTTGGTGTACTTTGCTAGCTGCTTAGACTATTTTATAACTGTGCGTGCATACTCACTTTGACGCTCATTTATATACTATTCGGTTTCTTTGTGGCCCCTTGATTTATTATCATAGATTTGCTAGAGAGGTGCTTGATGTATATATATATACATGTTGTTAGCTATTGATATAATTGCTAGATGTAAATGCTTTTATATACATGTTGTTAGCTATTGATATAATTGTTAGGCTAGTAATACCCGTTTGTCACCTGCTTTTGATTTACCCTTTGATGTCCTCCACTTCCTCTTCGTGCACGGTGCCTAAGAGTCGCGGGTGGAGACGGTGAGGAATATGCTGAGTCTTATAGACTGACGGTCGGTGGACCTCATCATTTTAGGGATGATGTGTCGGAACAGCAGGACCTCGTTCAGGAGACAGGACAGGAGGACGGGATGAAGCAGAGCATCCACTACACGTCGTCGCAGCAACAGCTACAGATGCATGAAGACAGAGTTTGATAGCTTCCGCATAGATGTAGAGTGAGAGCGTTGTTGCACTATATTTGATCATGTACTGGGCATAAGCCCTTTTTCGTTTAGTTCTTTCTCATTGTGGACAATGTAATCTTGTATTATGATAAATATATAATGTGATTTGTGGACTTGTCTCATTTAATACTTCAATTACTGTGATTTTGGTTGGCCTGGATGATGATGAATAGCCGGCAGGATCGGCATCTTGTGGCGGCGACCATTGGGTGTAATGGTGTCGCCGCAAGACGGCGGTTCTGTGCGGTAAGACCTGGGAAAGAATGAAAAAAAGAGAGGGTCTTACACGTTCGACGAACTCAAGAGATCCGCGTTCGACGAACTCAAGGAGATATGCGTTCGACGAACTCAAGGAGATCTGCGTTCGACGAACTCAAGAGATCTGCGTTCGACGAACTCAAGAGATCTGCGTTCGACGAACTCAAGAGATCTGCGTTCGACGAACTCAAGGAGATCTGCGTTCGACGAACTCATGAGATCTGCATTCGACGAACGCGCTACACTAGCCTTTTGCTGTCTCAGCGGTCGACGAATGCCTTCAGTTCGACTAAGTCGCGCAGGATTGGCCTGATTTCACGAGAAATCTCAAGGTTTAATTTCTCGAGAAATCCCTGGAAATTAATTTCTCGAGAAATCCCAAGGATTTAATTTCTCGAGAAATCCCAATGCAGGAATAGAACTTCTCGAGAAATAACAAACCTTAAAATTGACATCTCGAGAAAAACCCAAGCCAACACAATTCTTCCTCCAATTTCTCCAAGCACTTTTATGTGCGACCCTATAGGCTCATATTGCGTTGACAGTAAGACTAACTGTTGATTGCTTTGAGACCACCTCAGAAACTCCAACAGTCTCCCACTTGATCACAAATTGTCAACAAAAGTCTCACAAACAATGAGCGACATCTAGCAATACATCATTGCTACCCAAGCAATAAGAGTTCATAACTCAACAAGCTTGTCATGACCAATGTATCAGTGTTGTCATGTCCTTTTGTCTTTTACATCCGGATAGAACTAGAGGCATGGAGCGTGTCACCCTCATAAATGTTCAATCCCAGTTTCCTGATCTAGAATAGACTGACAAAAATGGTGAGCTCAATATCATATATTGACTCAACCAAGCATGGCCATGCATTTCTCAGTCTCATTCCATCAAGGGGCCCATGGATGTAACTCATGTCATAAAGGAGGACAAATCCCATTTCTGCTCACACACAAGCATCCAAATGATTCGTAACATACCGAACAACCACCCTTATCGTCAACCTTTCTCAAGAGAAGACTATAGATGACATCAAAGTACGTTCTTCCTCACCTGATGAATGCTGTGACTTCAGGTCAAATGATCACAAACACTATTGTCACTTGAGACCAACTTGTGACACGTTCATATAACTATCCACAAAGTAGTCTCATGGTGGGTCTGTCCAGTACAACTTGTTCCTAACAAGTACCCATGTGATGACTTGATATCATAATATCATGACCTGTGAGAACCGGTCATCAGTCAATGCACATGCTAGTCTTATGGTCTCATCCTCGCCCTAATTTCTAGGATGATACCTCGACCAGGGACCATTTAAGAATGAAGCTTCATTTAAACATAGGCCCTCACATTCAAGTCACATACTTGAATTCCTATGGAAGCAAACATTCTAATGACATTCATTATGTTAATTAGTCTATCATATAGAAACAGTTGACATAATAAAAGAACTTGCCATAAATGTAAAATGAAAAACCATAGTACATATCACAATTCATCAAATGAATAAACAACCAACAAACATACAATCCACAAGGCTCCCACTAAAGACGATCATTCAGGTATCTAATACCCATTTATCTAACATGACCATCATGCTTCCTTTGCGCAAGAGGCTTTGTCAGTGGATCCGCTATGTTTTCTTTAGTCGATACTCTGCAAATGCTCACATCTCCTCGATTGACAATCTCTCGAATAAGATGGAACCACCGAAGTATGTGCTTGGAGCGCTGATGAGATCTAGGTTCCTTAGCTTGGGCAATTGCACCGTTGTTGTCACAGCAGAGAACTACGAGATCAACAATGCTAGGAACTACATCTAGCTCGCCGATGAATTTCCTAATCCATCCTCCTTCGTCGCATTTGCTGCAACAATATACTCGGCAACTGTCTCTTGCTTGGAACTCTTCCAGCTTACAACTCCTCAATTAAGGCAAAATACAAAACCTGATTGGGACTTTGAGTCGTCCCTATCAGTCTGGAAGCTAGCATCTGTGTAACCCTTTACGACGAGCTCTTCCTCTCCACCATACACCAAGAATGCATCTTTAGTCCTTCTCAAGTACTTTAAGATATTCTTGATTGCAATCCAGTGACTCTCACCAGGATCAGACTGATATCTGCTAGTCATGCTCAAAGCATAAGGACATCGGGTCGAGTACATAACATTGTGTACATGATTGATCCAATTGCCGAAGCATATGGAATCAACTTCATGCGGTCCTTATCTTCCAAAGATTTTGGACACTGGTCCTTAGAGAGACTCACACCATGTGGCATGGGTAAGAATCCTTTCTTGGACTCAAGCATGTTGAACCATTTCAACACCTTCTCAATGTATGTACTTTGGGTCAAACCCAGCAACTTCTTCGATCTATCTCTATAGATCTTAATACCAAGTATATAAGTTGCTTCACCCAAGTCCTTCATAGAAAAGCAGTCCCCTAGCCTGTTCTTAACAGCTTGCAGGGTCGGAATGTCATTTCCGATTAATAGTATGTCATCCACATACAAAATCAGGAAAACGACAATGCTCCCACTAATCCTCTTGCAAACACAAGGTTCATCCTCGTTCTTGATAAAACCAAACTCTTTGATTTTCTCATCAAAACGAAGATTCCAACTTCGAGAAGCTTGTTTCAATCCATAAATGGATCGATTCAACTTGCATATTTTAGTGGCTTCATTTGGAGATTCAAAGCCCTCGGGTTGTGTTGTGTACACTTCCTCAAGGAGGTTTCCATTAAGGAAAGCCGTTTTGACATCCATTTGCCAGATCTCATAGTCATAATACGCAGCAATAGCAAGTAGAATTCAGATGGACTTGACCATGGATACAGGGGAAAAGGTCTCATCATAGTCAACACCATGAATTTGCCTGAAATCTTTAGCCACCAGCCGGCCTTTAAATGTCTGTACATTCCCATCCATGTCGGTCTTCTTCTTGAAGACCCACTTGCACCCTATGGGTCGTACCCCTTCAGGTGGTTCCACTAAGGTCCAAACTTGGTTTGCATACATGGAGTCCATTTCAGATTTCATGGCCTCAAGCCACTTCTCAAAGTCAGGTCCACACATAGCCTCTTGATAGGTTGCAGGCTCATCATCATGATCCATAAACAACATATTACCTATTTGAGACACGAGAAATCCATATCTCTCAGGCTCAAATCTTGGTATATTAGATCTACGCAGGACTTGTGTTTTTTTAGCAGGCTCTCTAGCTACAACAACTTATAGTCCTTGCTCAGGTTCTAAAATCGGTTCAGCTATTCTTTGTGCTTCTTGAACTTCTTCAAATTCCACCTTTGCAGTCTTTCTGGATAAGAACTCTTTCTCCAAAAAGACGCCAGTCCTTGCGACAAACACTTTTCCCTCGGACGGCAGGTAGAAGTAATACTCTTTGGTTTCCCTAGGATATCCCACAAGATAACACTTATCCGACTTGGGTTCCAGCTTGTCAGGCATTTGACGTCGCACGTATGCCTCACAGCCCCAAATCTTAATAAAAGACATACTAGGACGCTTCCCAGTCCATATCTCATATGGTGTCTTTAGAACCGTTTTCGTTGGAGCATGATTTAATGTGAAAGCAGCAGTCTCTAAAGCAAATCCCCAAAAGGAAACGGGCAAATCTGCATGACTCATCATCGACCGTACCATGTCTAACAAAGTACGATTCCTCCTTTCAGACACACCATTATGTTGTGGTGTTCCGGGCGGAGTGAGCTGTGATATAATACCACACTCTCTCAGATGATCACGAAACTCATGACTTAGATATTCGCCACCTCGATCAGATCAGAGTGCTTTTATCCTTTTTCTCAGTTGGTTCTCTACTTCATTTTTAAACTCTTTGAACTTTTCAAAAGTTTCAGATTTGTTCTTCATAAGAAACACCTATCCGTATCTACTGAAATCATCAGTAAATGTAATGAAGTAGTAGTACCCACCTCTAGCCATAGAACTCATGGGTCCGCATACATCACTATGTATTACACCCAAAAGATCATCAGCCCTCTCAGTATGACTAGTGAAAGGGGCTTTAGTCATTTTGCCTAATAAGCAAGACTCTCATCTCTCAAATGATTCATAATCAAATGAGTCCAATAATCCATCTTTATGGAGCTTAGATATGCGTTTCTCATTTATATAGCTTAAACGACAATGCCAGAGATATGTAGGATTCGAGTCATTTGTTTTTAGTCGTTTGGTATTTTCTATGTTTTAAATAGGCTGATCTAAGTTCAAAACATATAAGCCATTAAACAATTGGGCTACACCATAATAAACATCATTCATAAATATAGAACAACTATTGTTCTTTATAATGAAAGAAAAACCTTTCATGTCTAAACAAGACACAGAAATAATGTTTCGAGTTATGGCTGGAACAAAATAACAGTTATCTAATTCGATTACAAGCCCAGTGGGCAAAGAAAGACGATAAACACCAATGACAACGGCAGCAACTCTTGCTCCATTTCCAACACACAGGTCTACCTCTCCTTTACCCAGCATTCTTCTCCTTGTCAGTTCCTGCACATTCGTACAAATGTGAGAACCACATCCGGTATCCAATACCCAAGATGAAGGCGCAGAAAGGTTTATTTCAATAACAAATATGCGTGAAGTGGAAGTCACACTTCCCTTCTTCTTTTGCAGATCTTCAAGATAGAGGGGACAGTTCCTCCTCCAATGTCCTGCCTTACCACAATGGTGACACTTCCCTTCCTTGGCCAAGCCCTTGTTCTTCAGTGCTGAAGACTTGGTATCAAGATATGACTTAGGTCACACCTTAGTCTTCTTGAATCCCTTGGTCTTGCCCTTGCTTTTATGCACCATCAATATGGGGCTAGCAGACTTGAACGTCTTCATATTGATCTCGGCAGTTCTCAACATGCCTAGGAGCTCGGGCAGTGTCTTGTCAATTTCATTCATATTGTAATTTAAGACAAACTGCTCATAACTGTCCGGCAACGATTGCAGGATCAGATCAGTGTCCAACTCTTGGCCCAACGGAAACCCCGGTCTTTCAAGGTTCTCTATATACCCAATCATCTTGAGTATGTGAGTTCCTACTGGGTCCCGAGCTCCCATCTTACACTGAAATAATGCCCTGGATATATCAAATCTCTCTTGGCGAGCTTGCCCTTAAAACATTTTCTTCAAGTGCTCCACCTTCTCGTAACAACTCATGTTCTCATGTTGCTTCTGAAGCTCAGAGTTCATGGTCGCGAGCATGAGATATTCAACATCCAAGGAGTCATCTCCATACTTCTTATAAGCATCTTTATCTGCACGAGGTGCAGTAGAGGCTGGCTCCTCGGGGGGATCTTCCTCAAGGACATAGAGTTTACGCTCTTGCCTGAGAACAATTCTCAGGTTCCTGAACCAGTCTAGGAAATTCGTCCCATTGAACTTATCCTTCTCAATGATGCCTCTCAGGGACAACGTGGAGTGTGAAGTATTTGCCATGAAAATTCTACAAAATAATGCAAAGTTTATTTAGTACTATATTTCAAAATACATTTTATTTTAATAAGGTCTTTAATTAAATACTCCCACTATTTTATTCAAATTGATAACCCTTAATATCAATTCAGAGAGTTTATGCGAGCTACTCTCTTAGTGGACAAGATCCATATTTCACCAACACAACGAGTCCGCTTTGGCGTTCCTCTCTTAATGCGGTTATTTAGGTAGGTAACACTTGCCAATTGCATCATTATGCAACTCTTGTATGGTTGGTGAATAACTCTTTATGCGCATCCATCATATGGTGCATGCCAACCCAATGTCTCTAGGCACTCAACTTTTGAGGTCACCCAGTTAAGTTGGACCCGATGTCGACAGTGGGATATCACAATTATCCGCTCGCACCCTTACCAAGATAGATTAATACACCTTGCTTTGGCAAGCCCACACTTCATCGATCGAGGCAGGAAGAGTGTCATCCATCGGAAGGTAATATTGGATAAAAGGATTTTATTTATAAAATTGATTAACAATTAATCAACGTGCACTTTTACAAAATTACAACAATCACAACCAAATACATCCAAGAAGTGCACAAAATAAAATTATCAACGCTTGATAAAAAGGGCTAAATCTGAGCATTTAGAATATTTCTAAATCTCCAGATTTACATGCATTTGACAAAGGCCAAACAACTCCACTTATACAATAGACAAGCTCGTCTCTCAATATCAGATTCAAAATCTAAGACATTTGGTTTCACAAACCAATTAAAGGGACGGTTACTACTAAGGAGAAACAATTTCTGAAACAATGAAATCGCAACGCAATCACATGCATTCCTGGGAGTGTTCCAATCTAGAACATTTCTTCGAAATCCAAACACCCAGGAAAAAATCCAGACATTTAGAACACTTCTAAATTTCTGATTTACATGCATTAGATCGCAAACCTCCCTCTGATACCATTGTTGGTTTTCTAATACCATTTCAGAAATGATAATACATCATATCATATATGCGCAGCGGAACAAATAACTAGAACAACCCTAAACAGTTGAAAGGAACTTGCGATTTCACTGATTCAAGAAATAAAATAATAACCACAACATTTGCAGAGATTGTACCTGAAGGGGGTTTGAGTCGATACTCAACCAAGATGCTCCTCACTGATTTCTGGTAGAACCAATCTTGAGTTCCAAGAACCGAAATGGATCGGCCCCTCTACAGAGATCCACACAAGTGGAGGAGAACCTTAATGCCTTGTCGAACAAGGAATGAGTCGGAGAAGAAAGCTCTCAGCGTCCCCACGGACTGCTAGATCCGAGACAAGGGAGGCAGCGACTGTCGGAAGAGGAGAGAAGCCCTAACGGAACACTTCCGGCGCTGCTCTCTCAAATCACAAAAAAGGGTTGGTTACTAAATATGTCTCTTGCTGAACCCTAAGATCGTGAACTGTTATATACCAAAGGCTGCGTTCGACGAACTCAAAGAGATCTGCGTTCGACGAACTCAAGAGATCCGCATTCAACGAACTCAAGGAGATCTGCGTTCGACGAACTCAAGGAGATCTGCGTTCGATGAACTCAAGAGATCTGCGTTCGACGGACTCAAGAGATCTGCGTTCGACGAACTCAAGAGATCTGCATTCGACGAACTCAAGGAGATCTGCGTTCGACGAACTCAAGAGATCTGCGTTCGACGAACTCAAGGAGATCTGCGTTCGACGAACTCAAGAGATTTGCGTTCGACGAACGCGCTACACTAGCCTTTTGCCATCTCAGCGGTCGACGAATGCCTTCAGTTCGACTAAGTCGCGCAGGATTGGCCTGATTTCACGAGAAATCTCAAGGTTTAATTTCTCGAGAAATCCCTGGAAATTAATTTCTCGAGAAATCCCAAGGATTTAATTTCTCGAGAAATCCCAATGCAGGAATAGAACTTCTCGAGAAATAACAAACCTTAAAATTGACTTCTCGAGAAAAACCCAAGCCAACACAATTCTTCCTCCAATTTCTCCAAGCACTTTTATGTGCGACCCTATAAGCTCATATTGCGTTGGCAGTAAGACTAACTGTTGATTGCTTTGAGATCACCTCAGAAACTCCAACAGTTAGGAGGCCTTCTGAGCACGCAACGATCACAGGAGCGGTCTGAGCGCGCTGTGAGCGCGGAGGCGTTCTGAGCACGCGGCGAACACGAGAGCGTTCTGAGCGCACTAGGAGGCGTTCTGAGCGCGCGGCGAACACGGGAGCGTTCTGAGCGCGCTAGGAGGAGTTCTGAGCGCGCGACGAACACGGGAGCTTTCTGAGCGCGCTAGGAGGCGTTCTGAGCATGCGGTGAGTACGGAGATGTTTAGCGCGCATTGTGAACTTGGACCCCCAAAAGGTAGTCGAGCGACCAAGGAGAGGTGTGGCCAAAAGAGGGAGGGCGCACCACACTAACAGGGGTGCGCCCTTGGCCGCATCCCTCATGGGATGGGGGTGCAACATTGGCCGCACCCCTAAAGCGGGCGGCCGCACTCCCCAAGGGGGGTGCGGTTCGGCCGTACCCCTCAAGGGGGGATGCAGTTTAGCCGCACCCCCCAAGGGGAGGTTGCGGGTCGGCCGCACCCCGAAGGGTGTGCGGCTTGGCCGCACCCCTATGGGGGTGCGAGTCGGCCGCACCCCAATGGGGGTGCGTCTTGGCCGCACCCCGAAGGGGGGTGCAGCAGGCTGCAGCCGTCCTTGGCCACACCCCTCAAGGAGGTGTGGCTTCGGGGCGCTCTCCATGAGGGGGGGGGGGGGGGGTGCAGCCGGTCTTAGTCGCACCATGTAAGGATGGGGCACGGCCTCAGCGACTACGACCGTACCCCACGAGGAGGAGGTGTACGCCTGGCCGTTCAACGCTATCTTGTCTTGCTCGCGAGCTGGTCGAGGTCGCGGCTGAAACTTACGAGAACGACCAGATACATTTTTGGGAACCCCATCACCTATAAATCTATAAGTGCACATCATAAACCCCCCCCCCCCCAAACCTTCGGGGTCCGGATTACTACGCGGAGGAGTTCGGAGGTTTTGATTTTTCTTCGCGGTAATTTATATCACCGTCATCTTCGTGCGACGTGCCGGAAGTCATCGCTTGGCTCTAGTTGTGTGAGAAACTTCTATCTCATCTTGATCGGCTGCGGGCTTGCTGCCTAGCGATTGTGTCAGATATCATGATGAGCTTGTCGTTTATCGTTGAGTCCTGGGTAGCTTGGTGGCAAGGTGCCGAAGTAACGCAGTGGCGAGGTGTCCAAGCAGCGCGAGGGCAAGGTGATTAGGCAGCGCCGAGGCAAGGTGCTTAGGCAGCGTGGTGGCAAGGTTCCCAAGCAGCGCGGTGGCGAGATGCCAAAGCAGCACGAAGGCAAGGTGCCCAAGCAGCGCAGTGGCGAGATGCGCATACAACGCGGAGGCAAGGTGCCCAAGCAGCGCTGAGGCAAGGTGCCCATGCAGCGCTAAGGCTAGGTGCCCAAGCAGCGCCGGTGGCGAGGTGCCCAAGCAGCGCTGAGGCAAGGTGCCCAAGCAGCGCAGTGGCCAGGTGCCCAAGCAGCGCTGAGGCCAGGTGCCCAAGCAGCGCTGAGGCCAGGTGCCCAAGCAGTGCTGAGGCGAGGTGCCCAAGCAGCGCTGAGGCCAGGTGCCCAAGCAGCGCTGAGGCCAGGTGCCCAAGCAGCGCTGAGGGCGGGTGGTCTTTTGGGCAGACCTAGTTAAGATTGTCGTACTCAACGCTTATCCTCCACTCGTGAGAGGCCTCTTCTCTGCACCACATTGGCGAGTTTGCTGCTAGGCGTTAGTACCGAAGATTGTGGCCTTGACTTTTGTAGCCTTACTTTAGGTGATTCACATCACTGATAGAGACAGAAAATAGTTGTAGTAATTATAAATACACAATGGATACATGCGCATAAGTACAATCTTGCGACTTACTGTTTTTAAAAGCAGAAAACTGGAAAAAGCAGTAAATAGAAATTGATGAAAGATGAGATGCGGGTTGTGCGCGCTTTACTAGGGGGACAGTTCCCCTGCCCGGTACCTCTCGCTCATTCGCGTCGGGGTACGATGTTGTCCTCTATTGGATTGTCAGTGTATGGTCCGTGCTGGTTTGGGACTTGGTTTAGTAAAAACCTTCCGAGGAGGCCTTGTTGGACAAGACGCTCGATTTCCACCTTCAACCGCTTGCAGTCTTTTGTACTGTGTCCATGCCCGCGATGGAAGTTGCAATATTGCGACTGGTTTCCTCTGCTCGGCGCAAGCGGCTCGGTTCTGCGGAGCGCGTTGCTATCACGGATGGCGAGGAGAACGTTAGTCCTGGTAGTGTTCAGGGTAGTGTAGTCCTGATGCTGGCCAGATCCTCAGTCTCGGCTGGGGTTGTCGTGATACTTGTTGTTCTTATTGCGAAATATCTGCGGTAGCGACTCCTCTTTCTTCCTCTTCGAGCTCCCCTCGAACTACCGGCGGTGCACTTCAATTGCCTCATCTACTGCTATCTGGGTCTCGACTCGCTGAACGAGGCCTGGGTAGCTAGGCATAGTTCCCCGCATCAGTGCGGAGTAGAAGCCACTTGGACGGAGCCCTCCAAGAAAAACTCCTCATAGAAGCTCGGGGTATACTCCTGAAATTTGTCGTGCCTCAGTGGCGAAGCGTCAGAAGAAATCCTTGAGGGTCTCTCCCTTGCTCTGGCGTATTCCTGAAAGGTGTGAGGGATCCCGGACGGTTCTGCGGTTCGCGATGAATTGTTGCATCATTTCCGTGAAACTATCGATTGTTCCATCTTGCAGAGAATGGAACCAATTGCGCGCTTGCCCTTTCAAGGTTGCTGGAAACATTTGACAGATGAGTTGATCTAGAGCATTGTAGAGTCTCATGATGGTAGCAAAGTGGTTTACATGTTCTAACGGGTCATCCATCCCGTCGAATGTTTCAATGTTGGGAATCTTGAAACCATTCGGAACTGGATGAGCCAAGACCTGAGGCGATAATGGAGAGTCGTGGTGTGCGGGACGGCGAGAGAGAGCTGCGCGTCACCCCGCCCGGCCGTACTCTTCCACTATCATATCGCGTATCTCTTCTCGAGTGGCTTTTCCCATCACTTGTCCAGGGACAGCTCTTCCCTAGAGCTGGTGATGGTGATCAGGTTTTGGTCCTCTAGCCGACCGAGCAGGATGGGTGGAGCTTGCGGCACCATAGAACTCTTCTAAGGCATCTTCATCTCGAACGGACTCCTCATTTGGAGCATGATTCGGAGCCGGGGGAGGCAAAACATTCAATGCTGGAGGTTGAACGGGAGCTCGAGGAGCCCCAAGATTTCTCACGAGAGCCAGCATCTCGGCTTGCTGTTCTTCCATTTGTCGTATGTGCCCTTCCAGTGTTGCTGTGGGCGCAAACACTGCCTCTTCTGCGAGAGGTGCGTCGATAGGTGAATGAGAGGGAGCGGGATCGACGCATCCTTCCGGGATCAATCCCCCAGTAGTACGAGCACTTCGTCTTGCCATTACAATAAGTGGCAAGCGCTATCTCCCGTGAGTCTTTGCAAAGCTTTGTGAATCCTTTCCTACAGACAACGCCAAACTGTTGCGGATCGCTCGGGTACTCTGGTAGACCGGTCGAATTGAACCACCTTTGCTCGGGAGCGAACCGAGCGAGCAAACAGTCAATGAGTGAGTTAGTAAGTGACACGAAGACTTTTAACGTGGAAAACCCGGAAAGGGTGAAAAATCACGCGGCCGGAGCTGTGCCAGCCAACCTCCACTATCTTCTAGGGGGTACAATTAGAGATTGAGAACGCGAGCGTGATAGGCCGCTGCCCGTTACAATAGTAGAGAGAGAGAGAGAACTCCGAGGGTGACATACCACCTCTCGGAAAACTAAGTACTTTTTCTTCTGAGAATGGGGGTGAGAACAAAGGTGAGAAGGCTGAGTCGCCTTTTGCGACCTTCGAAGGCTCGAAGGAGATATTCGAGGGCCGAAGGAGATTTTCGAGCACCGAAGAAGAATTCCAAGGAAATCTTCAAAGGAGTTCTCTCAGGCGTAAAAGACAAGGTGTCTTGAAATGAAGGCTCTGGGCTCCTTTTATAGCTTTGGTCGGGGGTAGCCCAGTAATTTTGTCGTCGTAACCACTGTAACCACCTGACGGGCGAATCACGCTGGTCGATTTGGAGCACACAATTCGTCATTTTTCGTAAATGACCGTCTCACCCTTCGGGCAGTTCGGGCAGCTTTGTTGAAGGCGATAAAGAAAACGAACGGGTCATGCAATCTGAGAAATTAGGAAATGTTAACTGCAAGCGCGTTCAAAATGTGGAAATGTTCTGAGCGCGCAAAGAAGTGTTCTGAGCACGCAACGAACACGGGAGTGTTCTGAGCGCGCAACGAACACGGGAGCGTTCTGAGCGCGCTAGGAGGCATTTTGAGCGTGCAACGAACACGAGAGCGTTCTGAGCGTGCTGTGAGTGCGAATGTGTTCTGAGCGCGCGGCGAATAAGGAAGCGTTCTGAGCGCGCTGTGAGCGTAGATGTGCTCTGACCGCGCGACGAACAAGGAAGCGTTCTGAGCGCGCTAGGAGACATTCTGAGCGCATAACGAACACGGGAGCATTCTGAGCGCGCTATGAGACATTATGAGCACGCAACGATCACGGGAGCGTTCTGAGCGTGTTGTAAGCGCGGAGGTGTTCTGAGCGCGTGGTGAACACGAGAGCGTTCTGAGCGCGCTAGGAGGTGTTCTGAGCGCACGACGAACACATGAGCGTTCTGAGCGTGCTAGGAGGCGTTCTGAGTGCGCAGTGAGTATGGAGGTGTTCAACGCGCGTCGTGAATTTGGACCACAAAATGGTAGTCGAGCGACCCCGGAGAGGTGTGGCCAAAAGAGGGAGGGCGCACCCCACTAACAGGGGTGCTCCCTTGGCTGCACCCCTCAAGGGATGGGGGTGCGACTTTGGCCACACCCCTAAAGCGGGCGGCCGCACTCCCCAAGGGTGGTGCCGCCCCCCCCCCCCCCCCCCCCCCCCCCCCCCCCCCCCCATGGGGAGGGTGCGGGTCGGCCGCACCCCCAAAGGAGGGCGCGACTTGGACGCACCCCTTATGAGGGTGCGGGTCGGCCGCACCCCTAAAGGGGGGAGCGGCTTGGCTGCACCCCCAAGGGGGTGTGGCAGGCCGCAGCCGGCCTTGGCCGCACCCCTCAAAAAGGTACGGCTTCGGGGCGCGCTCCCTGAGTGGGGGGGGGGGGGGTCGGCCTTATATGTACCATGTAAGGATGGGGCTCGGCCTCAGCGACTACGACCGTACCCCGCGAGTGGGAGGTGCGCGCCTGGCCGTTCGGCGCTATCTTGACTTGCTCGCGAGCCGGTCGAGGTCGTGGCGAAAACTTACAGGCCCGACCGGATACATTTTTGGGAACCTCAGCACCAATGAAAAATTTTTAGGTGGGTATATCTCACCTAGAAATAGGTGCGTGAGATAAATATGAGAAATTGAACCGAACCGGGCCCCACGAGATTTCAAATTTTTTGTGGTTCCTTCTCGTGCAAGAGGCCTTTTCTTCCTCTGAAACCCCCTCTCCCATGAAGGCGATTTTCACGCCCCTTCGTCTTCCTTCTCGAGCAGTGGCTATTTTGACGAGTGATCCTCTCCAACGACGAAGATTATCACAGTGATTCCTCCTCATTCTCAAGCAGCGTCCGCCTGGTACGATTCTCCATTATCCATGAACGACGTTAGCGGATGTGCCCTAGAGGTCGAGCAACGTCTGCATTTTCAGAGAAATTTTCCTAAAAGTTTATTGAAATCAAGATCTTCGGTATTGACTTTGTATAATTTACAACCTGCCAGATATTACAGTATTAGACGGAAATACTGACCAGAAGATCACCGGCATCTGCGCAGTAATACTGGTGCTTTTATAAGATAGCTTATGAAAAACTACCGTATTTATACTAGTTCTGCCATTAAAATACTGTTGTTTTAATATGATGTTATTACATTGGATTTTTATTATTAAGTATAAAGTTCAATACCGTGGGATTACCAGTAATACTGACGAATATTTGTACGTACTATTAGTATAGCAATAATACGACAGTAAATTGCATTTTTGGATGTTCAAATAGTGAACCACTTTTCCAAAGTTGAGAGGTGAATGATGTGAAAAATATTGAATGATTTTGAAAATACTGAATGTTTTTTAAAATACTAATATGTGATTTGTTGGTTGTGGAAGTAGTTAAATATTCCTTCTTATTAGTGAATTGGCCAATATTAATAACTACTGTGATTACATTTTTTGTTTATTAGGTTTAACAAGATCTTGGGTATTGACTTTCTCTAATTTACAAATTGCCAGAAATTACAATATTAGACGGAAATACTGACCAGAAGATCACAACCATCTTTGCAGTAAATACTGGTGCTTTTATAAGGTACCTTATAAAACACTACCGTATTTATACTACTTCTGCAACTAATATCACGGTTTATTAATTTGATGTTATTATATTGCTTGTTTATTATTAAGTATAAAGTTCAATACTGTTGGATAATCAGTAATACTGTCGATTATTTGTACATATTATTAAGATAGCAATAATACGACATCATATTGCATTTTTGAATGTTCATATACTGAACCTCTTATCCAAAGTGGAGAGGTGATTGATGTTTGATTTTGAAAATACAGAATGATGTGAAAATGTATTGAATGATTTTGAAAATACTGAATGTTTTTTAAAATACTAATATGTGATTTGTTGGTTGTTGAAGAAGTTGAATTTTCCTTCTTAGTAGTCAATTACCCAATATTAATAACTACTGTGATTACATTGTTTGTTTATTAAGTTTAACGTCCAGTACTATTGGATTAACAGGAATAATGTCCATTATTTGTACATACTATTAATATAGCAATAATACATGAGTATTATTGAAATTTCGATGTGAAACTACTGAATATATTTTACAATGTTGTATGGTGAATGATGTTTGATTTTGTATGTTTTCCTATTATAGGATATATGAAAATAGTGTGTGTTCAATTATCCGTGGACTCATTTGTATACTGTATATGCAGATGAGTCGTTCCCAAACACTAAATTGCAGATGTTGTGTAACTACGTTCAAGGAGCGTGCGAAGCCACTCCTAGAAATAATTACTGAAAGGTCTAAGAATGATCTTCGTCAAGTGGGGATATTACCATTGTTTTCCATCCAGGACATAAACAGAACATCCCACTCCTCAGCACCTTGCTAAGATCTTACTCGACCAAGAACAGGGCATTCCTTCTTGGAAATGTTTATGTCAAGTTCACCGCTAATCATGTAGCGTTGATGTTAGGAATGCCAAATCGCGAGGTTGAGTTTGATTTCCAAAGACATCCTTTTTCTTCCTTCGAACAGAAGGATTTAGTTGCGAAGATTGATTTGATATGCGCTGAGGATTGGTCCGAGGATATAGAGAAGAGGAGGGTAGACACCTTAGTGAAGTACGTACTTTGCAAGTTCTTTTTCCCGCTAAAAGTTTTAAAAATACCGACTTGCATTCAAAATTTCGGTGGACTAGAGGAGTTTAGAAGGTACAACTGGCCGAAGACAATTGAAAATTTTATGCAAGCGCAGTTCAATATGTTAAGTCGAAAAGCATGTCGAAAAGGTCCAGAGGAAAGTATAGGAAACTTGGAGGGATGTTCAGTGCTGCTCGTGGTAAGTATGTGCATATTGATTATTGTTGAATTTTTGTTTATTTGAAAAATAATGTCCATTTATACAATTGTTATAGGTAGGTATGGTTTTTAGAGATAACGAATGTTACAGATAGCTTCGATGACTTAGCTAGACCCCGACTCTCCCGGTGGTCTTCTAAGACAAGCTTTTCTGCCAAATATTATATGTCATTAAAGTTGAATCTAAGGGGTGCCAATAAGGTTAGTGTTATCATATTGGACATTCTTTTATGATTCCACATTTCCATTAATATTTTGTCAACATTTGGTAGGTTTGTACCACCTTCGAGAATGTTCTTCCATCTGAGAAGCAACTTCTTGGAGTTCAAGACGATGAGTTTTCTGATTTTGAAAATAATTCAAAAGAAGAAGAGGTGGAAGAGGAGGTGGAAGATGAGGAGGACGAGGATGAAAAGCAAGAGCGTATTGAGAAACATATAATGAGGTTTGTTAGTAGTCAATTAGAGAAAATTAATGATGTGGAGGGGAGTAAATTAAGCAAACTTAAGAGTAGGAAAAAGGAAAAGAAGAAGAAGGAGAGTCAAGAACTTAAGAGAAAGGAAATGGAGAAGGCTGTACGAAGAGAGTGCAAGAGAACAGAAACTGAAATGGATTGTAGAATACGGAAATGCATAGACGAAGTCCGTCAGTATGTTGATGATGAAGTGTTGAAGCTACGCCGATACTGTGATGAAAGGTTTGATGCGTTGACTTCCAAACATGCCTCTCCTTTGCATCTGACATCAGGTAGGGAGCCATCACCTGACGATCAATTAGTGATTGCGACACCATTATCATTGGTTCAGTATTTACCATCCCCTCATCCTTTGAGAAATCAAAAAACAGTACCTGAAAGTAGTTTGATTAAAGGAATTAAAGGGCAGCCAAACAGGAAGAAGAAAGTTATATTCTCTCCATCTGTAGTAGCCACATCATTTCCTGGTAGAGCCATGGTTTCACAAAAGGTTCGGTCAGTAATAGACGGATTTATGGTCAAATTCAAAACTAGGTATTCATGTATTAATAAATCTTATGAAAAATATAATTATATATGTAACTTACCTAGCATTTCTTAATTTGTTTCAGTTCTGACATAATCTTTGAGCAAGAAAATTTAGCTATGCATCGATCAGATATAGAAGAACTAATTGGGAGTGGGTGGCTAAGTGATCTTCACTTGGATACCTATAGTTTCATCTTAGGCATGGAAAATACACTTCATCCAAATTTGCTGAAGCCGTTTCTTTACATTTCCCCCACTCATGCTATAAGTAGCGGACTAAAATTTATTAATATCCTAATGTGTGTTAAATAAAAATTTTTTGGTTATCATAAATACTGTGATATTAAACAGTAATTGAAGTAATACTGTTAAAAGTGACATTATTTTTTCCAAAAAGACTAATGTTTTTGGATTTATATGAAATTGTTATTTTACTGATTTCTTGAATTATCAGCACTAATGTAATTGTATATTGGGCCATAATACTGTGATATACTCGAGTATTACAACTTACACTGTTAAAAGTTACAGTATTAGAACTTCATCCTTGTTTGTTGAAGCCGTTTCTTTACCTTTCCCCAAAAAAGGCAGTAACTAATTATGAATTTAACCATAGCTTACTAAAATTTATTCATATCCTAAGGTGTGTTCCAGAAAATTGTGTTCTCCTAAATACTGTGATGTTAAACCGTATTTGATGTGAAACTGTTAAAACTGATAGTATTTGTTCCCAGAAGCCTGTGTAATAACTTTCACTGTTAAAACTGAATGTATTGATACGAATTTGATAGTTTTCTTAAATTTTATGAGATTATTATTCTAATTGTTTTTGAAGATTGTTTGCATGATCAAGTTATTGTAAATTTAGTAATACTGTCCAAAAAACCGTAATAATTAGCAGTATTTGAAGTAATATTGTTTCAACTGACAGTAATACTGTCAGACTAACAATATTTATTAATAGTCCCTCATTAACAACTACTTATACTGAGATATTTAACAGTTTTTCAACTTATACTGTTTACAATGACTGTATTTAAACTGATACTACACTTGCAACAATATAAAAGGGCTTCTGTGAAGAATACCAAATATCTAACAAGCCACATTACTTCCGAAAGTGTCAAATACACATATATCCTTCTTATACCTATTCATATTGATGGCCACTGGGCATTACTTGTTGGTAACATGAAGGAACAAATTTGGGAGTTTTATGACTCCCTGCCAGACGGAAGGCATTTGAGGACCTTGCACTAAGTGGTAAGAATCACATGTCCATAAATATCAATTAGGTTACCTATAATTCTACTATTTCTGAAGGTTTTATTTTTTTGAAGCTTCAATGCCTGTACGATGATGTTGGAGATTGTTTACCTGAGAAGGTTAATCAATGGCCTATCCAGCCCATTTGTGAAGTCCCTACGCAAGATAATGGAAATGACTGTGGAGTGTTTGTGGTAATGTATATGAAAACTGTGCTTAATAGGGCGAAGACTTGCTGGACTAGAAAGAAGGGTTGGGCAAAAAAAATGCCAGCCTATCGTGCTGAAATAGCGGCTGAAATTATTGAGACATTTTGTTCATTCGAAGACTAGTATGATGGTCAAGACAATTATAATTTTACCGTGTATCTGTTTTTGAACAATATCTCTTTAATGTTATGATCTTTTTAATTTATCAAGCTAAATTTTGTCGTTAATTAGAGTAGATAATTTAAAAATACTGTGTTGATACTATAAAACTTGACAAATTCTTGTTTTAGATGATGTAAATGGTGGTAATATACAACTGATTACTATATGTTTGTTGAAACAAAATTAAGTTGTTCTCTTGTTTAATTGACAGTATTGTTGAATCTATTGTGATGATATTCTTTGTGGGTAATATTTGATATTGTTGGATTACCATAAATTTTGTCTATTTTTCGTAAATTCAGTGAAGATAGAACTAATTTTGTACAGGTCTTAGGTACTTGCAATGTTTTTTCGCACAGTATTAGTGCTCTAAGCTACAGTATTTAGCCTAATAAGTATGATTAATTATAGAAGTTCAGGCAGCAAAAAGATTGTTGATTTCACTTCATTTATTCACTACTCTCGGATTAGCAAAAACACTGTCAATATAACATACACATGGTGAAGATACCAATTACTATCAAACTCTGCCAGCATTATAGAGAAATTAATGGAACATTCATTAGTAATACTGTCTGCTGGTTTAGTGACTTATACACATTAAGAATACATTAAAATTGTAAAGGAATATTAATAGAAAAATCATCATTGATAGAGAAGTCCCCCTAATTTTGGTCCACGACAACTGGTGTTGCTAGTGAATTAGAGTCCCCGTAATTTTGGTCCTTTAGTGATTCATGTTCTTGAACTTTCATTGCTCCTTTATCCTTTGCAGCTCGACTCCGCTTTGTAGGACATAATAAAATGTAAGTTTTCTAATCATAAAATTGAATTTGAAACTAAGAGAATTTAGAAAATATTACTTGTTCTTTTCGAAGAAGTTTCCCAAAAATTCTTCAAACGTGTATTAGGCCTTCCTTTCGGTCGCTTAGAAGGTGGATCCTTGAGGAAGTTTGTCCCTTTGTAATTTGAGGGAGGGATGCCCTTCTTAATCATCTCATCATAATCCACCATTTCCTCTACAACTTGACCCACATCATACAACACATTAATTAGATGTTCCTTGGCAATCTGACAATGTGTAATACGATTACACAGATCATAAATGTATCACATTATTTGATTTCTATAAATCACGTTAGAATCACAGTCATTCAATATATTTTCCTGTTTTAGATAGATTCCCTTCTTTGCATGCAATGTAAATCGCTTCAGTATATATTGCAGATGAATTTCCTTCTCATTCCTAATATTATAAACCTGCAGTACATGTTTGCATAACAAGCCTGTTGTTTGAAAACCCCGACATGAGCATTCTACATCATTAGTCTTCGTATCAAATGTCACAAACCATTTCTTACCTACTTCATTACCATCGCAATTTTTACAACGTATACTACATGATCTGTCCCGTAACGAGTTTCGTCAGCAACCATCAAACTAACTGCTGCTTCCATATAAGCATTCTCAAAAAGTAAATATATTTTTCTTGTGTAGAGTTTTGACATTTGCTTCATTATTAAACAGTTTGAGAATTTCAGTATAATACTCCCTTGTTTACATTTAACAAGTGAACTTGTTGATTTAGAGCATCCATGCAAACGATTATTTGCCGACTCACTTCATTGCGTGGATAAAATGCCAAGATCTAATAGTTTCTTGTTATATGCGGTGGGCCACTTCATCCTAATGTTGTAAAGATCATTTAGCCATCGATTGTCATTCAAGTTGCCACGCATGTTCATCTCTCTCCAATTTGTTTCAAATTCCTCTTCATTCTAACATTTGTTCATGCAATTGTAAAATAAAAATCGAATATACTTATCTTTATTGAAAGCTGGTACCTTCGATGGTGCTTTTTTTGAAATATGCCATTGACACAAACGATGCCGAGTTGAAGTTAATACTCTCTGAATAGCTACTGACATTATTTGATCTTGATCTGTGAATATCGTGACTGGTTGTTTACCACCAACATATTTTAAGAAACACTCAAAACCCAGCAAAATGACTCAATTGTCTCCTCTGCAACAAAAGCCCCGCCCACAAAAACGTTTGCCAATGATGGTTTACTGCAATAAAAGGGGCACATGCCAAATTGTACTTGTTCAGATGATAGGTGGTGTCGAAAATAATAACATCTCCATAACAATCATAATCAATTTTTCCACGACCATCAATCCAAAAGAAACTCTGCAGCCTATTGGACTCATCTACCTTCACATCAAAAGAGAACATGTTTATCCTTGCACTGTATATCTCTAAATATTTCCAACAATCGCGTTGCGTCACCAGACTCTATTAGTGCTCTTTTCTCTCGATGTACATAATTATACGCATCCAATTTAGAGAACCCCACATTCTCTGCACTGTCTACTTCTTCTGCTAAGAAGTTATATGCATCAACGGTTCGAATTCCCGCTCTTGTCATATTTTTAATCAGAGATGCTTGATGATTAGATATATGACGATGTGCCCGCAGAAAATGTGAATTTACCTGTGGAGCTAGTGGGTGATTGTGCTCTTCCACAAACTTGGAAATCTCCCAATTCTTCCCCTCTTTATCAGCGGTGAAGTACATGCACGCCAAACATCCAGTTCTAGTATCAAGTTTGTGAAACTTTCTTTGCACCTAACTTGTCGGTTTTATAACCTTATGACCTGCTTTCGCGTAACAATACTCTCCGCCCTTTATGATCTTAGTTGCCCGACCTGGTGCCCAGCCCAGGCAAAGCCCGGGCAATGCCCGGGCCCTAGGCCCGGCCTGGGACCAGGCCGGGCAAAGCCCGGGCCAGGCCTGGAAAAGCCTGGCCCGGAAGTGTCGTTGAACGACTCTTTTAAAGAGCCGTTGAACGACTCTTTTAAAGAGCCGTTCAACGGCTTTCCTGGCAGCTGCCGTTGCCAGGAATGGCAGCCTAGGTGTAGGCTGCCATTTTTTGGCAGCCTACACCTAGGCTTTGTTTTTTTATTAAAAAAAGTTTTATTTTTAATTTTTTAAACTATATAACCCCCCTATTCCGATCCCCCCCTCTCTCTCATCCTCTCTCTCCTCACACTCTCTCTCTCTCACTAACCCACCCTCCTCTCTTTCTCTCTCATTTGGGAAGATGGTATCTTCCTCCTCTATGCCTTCGTCCCCCGCATCGACTGCGCAGGAAATTGTGGAGCATAAACACACAGCTCCAGTCTGGGAGCACTTTGAGAAAGTGCGGATCGGCACTGAATTTAAGGCGAAGTGCAAACATTGTTCGAAGCTGCTAACCATTAGCGGAGATTCAACGCTCGCCCGACATATCAAATCATGTCTGGCTAAGCAAGCCCCCAGAGGCCACTAAAGGGCAAATTTCTGCAGGCGGGCAAATCTGGACGTATGATCAGATGCGTCAATGAGAGCTTCAAATGAGGAACGTCATTAGACGTGGATTGCCGCTCGGGCACTACGACAACGAGGAGGAAATTGAATACATACACGAAGAGCTTCAACCAAAATATCAACAGGTAAGTAGATCAACACTTAAGCGTGATGCATTTAAATCTTATATGCAATCGAAACAGGACTTAATAAATTATTTAGACACTTACGACGGTAGAGTTAGTCTGACGAGTGACATTTGAAGTAGCAATATAAAAGCAGAAGTATCGTATATATGTATTACTTGTCATTGGATCGATTCCGATTCATGGAAGTTAAATAAACGTATTATATGTTTTGAGTTTTTTGAATATCCACATACTGGTCAAGCTATTTATCACGTAATTACAAAATGTATTCGTGAATTTAAAATTAAAGATAAAATATTAAGTATTTCTTTCGATAACGCTAGCAATAATACGGTCGCAATCGATTATTTAAAATATGATTTGAGACCAATATTAGGTGGGATATTTTTTCATAGACGGTGCGTATGCCATGTTTTAAATTTAATTGTGCAGGATAGTTTATCGTATATGGAACCCTATATTAATAAAATTCGTATTTTGTTAAAATATATTTATACTTCTAAAAAACGTAAACAAGATTTTAAAAAATTTGTAAATGCACAAGGGCTTAACTTTTTAAAACCTGGATTTGATATGCCTATAAGATGAAATTCAAAATATAAAATGATAAAAACAGCAGTGCGACAAAAAACATAACTAATAAAATTTTATAGTATGTCCGAAGTTCATGATTTTCATGATTCTAATTGGGATGTAATTGAAAATTATATAGAATTATTAGAAGTTTTTTATAGATCGACAACTATTTTATCTGGCGATAATGAGTGAACTAGTTGTCAACTCATTATCGATAATGAGTGAACTAGTTCATGATTTTTAGTAGATAATGAGTAAACTAGTTGTCAATGTACATGATTCTGAATGACCGAAGGAGCCGCCTGAGCGACGAGACTTTGGAAATGTGCATATGCTACAAAAACCACTTGGATGCTATGAAGAGGAGGCAACATGTCGCATCGATCAAAGATAGCTCATCCGAAGTTGAAGATGAGCTAGGCGGCCTAAATTTGGGCACAGAAGATCAAGTCTGAACGTCATTTCCGAGGGCTCAACTCTAAAGTGTCAAGACTAATATTGTATTATTGTAGATTTTTTAAAGATCAAATATTTGTATTCGTATATTTTGTATTTTCATAATCATAAAAATATCTGGACGTATTTAATTTTTATTGTCGCATATTTTTGTAGTTAATAATTTTATCAATAATAAATTTTTTTCATTATCATTTTGTGTGTATTATAAAATATAGATAATAATAATATTATTATTATACTAATATATTTATATGTATTTAAATATTTTTTTTTTTTATTTTTTTTTTAAATTTAAAATTTTGCTCGCCGAGCTCGTCGAGCTCAGGCGAGCTCGTCGAGCTCAATTGAGCTCGCCGAGCTCAGGCGAGCTCGTCGAGCTCAGGCGAGCTCGTCGAGCTCAGGCGAGCTCGTCGAGCTCAGCCGAGCTCGTCGATCTAAATATGCCGGGCCATACCCAGGCCCGACCTGCAAGGCCTTGGTAGGCCTCCTCCTCAAGAGGAGGCCTGGGCCTGGCAAAAACCAGGACCAAGCCCGGGCTTTTTCCAAAAGGCCTGGGCCGGCATGCCCGGGCCGGCATGCCCGGGCCCAGCCTGGGCCTGGCGGTTTTTTTGCCCAGGTCTAATTTAAAGTATCGAAAATATGTCAGTATTAATGTGCGGTATAATATTAAACTTAAAAAATACAGGCTACTTTTCCAATACTAATGTATGCAAGAGTACGCTAGTATTTATTGATGTGTGCAGGAGTACGCCAGTATTTATCATATTACTAGGTGTTTATATTGATGTGTGCAAGATTACGCCAGTATTTATCAAAGTATACTACTATTAGTCAAATAAGATGGAAGCATACTAAACCAATAATAATATTATAGTGTCCATTGATTAAATTGCGTTATCTGATATACGACAGTATTTACTACAGTCCAACAACACAAAATGATTTATACAATTCTGTTGTGTTATCTGATAGACTACGAGGTCATTGAATATACGACAGTATTTTATCGCGGCGGTTTAGTATTAAACATATTATATACGTCTGTATCTTACAAAAAACTGTTATAATAACTACGTGTTTCTAATGATATTTACAGAAGTAAGACTGTATTTTTACGATAATAAACACAAGTTCGTGAAAATTTACTAAACATATTGTAGGTAATGAAAATACTGTAATAACATACCAAGTTAGAAACATGGTCCATTTCCTTTCTCTAAGCCTTCCTCTTCCCGTCAAAAATGGCCTCCCGTCGACCCCCTTAGTCGCGTGAATTTTTCTTAGTCGCGAGAGTAGAATAAAAGGAAGGAAGGAGTTGGACCGCCGACGAACTGCAATGGCCCGGGCCGCCGACCTTCGGAGGAGAAGGGAATAGGTTCTATGCCGGAGGAGGCGAAAGAAGGCCTGGTTTTGCAGCTGGAGAACGACCAGGGTTTCTATTCGATGTAGAAGGACGAGAAGCGCGGAGTTTGGCCGCATAAAACGAAAAATTTCGAAATCCCGTGAGGCCAATTCGGTTCAATGGCGCCTATTTATCTCACGCACCTATTTCTAGGTGAGAGATGCCCACTGTACAACCCGTATTCGGCGAGTAGGCCTGTTTGTACTCGGCGAGTAGAGCCAAAGGTACCTGGCGAGTAGGCAGGTATGTACTTGGCGAGTAGAATCGAAGGTACCCGGCGAGTAGAGCCGAGGAGGCCTGGCGAGTAGGCAGGTACCTCCTCAGCAAACAGACCCAGATTTCGGGGAATGGAATCATCTGGGCGCCCCTGGTGGTCTGCCTATAGCCCTTCGGGACAACGGAGTCTGGCTACTTGCAGACCAATTTGGGGTGCGTTTAACAAAATAGTAAGGCGGATTTACGCTATCCGCAGGTCATCCAGACTATTTTACCCCTGAGAAGTCTTTCCCTATAAATAGGACCCATTATGTCTCAGATCAGCACAGATCCACTCCCCCCCCCCTTTAGAGAGCATGTGCTTTCTTCCTTGTGCTGTCTGAGACAGGCTCAGCCTCTGGTTTTTGGGAGGGGAAATTCAAGAAGATTTCCGGGTTAGTGGCGGGACCTCCTCGCTGCAGCCAGTGGGTCGTACTTAGGGAGCTACCTACCAACCGGTGAGGGTCGATTCTTAGCTCGGAACACTTAGATCTAGGGATCCGACGAAGAGAGAAGTAACTCAAGCTACTCCCCAAGTCTCGAACAAGTTGGACCGGTATCCGGGTTCCAACATTTTTGGTGCGGTGAGCGTGGACTGTAGCAAGAGAAGAAAATCTCATCTGACGATCCCATGACTGAACGTGACGAGCTGGGAACCGACCAGGGAAACTCGCCGCCTTTGGGCGAGTTCGTGACCAAGAGTGTCTTCGAGCAGGGGATGAAGGCGATGGAGGATACCATCCAGAGACTACTCACACCTCGCGCCGAGGTGGGAGTATCCCCCCTATCGCAGCCGCCTCGCCCACGGAGGCGGGTCCAAGTCAGCGCCTCAGCAAGGAAGCGCTCCTAGGGGAGGAAGACCAGCCGCTCCACGCGCGAGTGCTCTTTGCAAGCCCAACGGAGACTCGCCAGTCAGAGGGCGAGTACGACCAAGTTCGTCCCCTTCGCCAGCTCGCCCCGCGCAGTCCATTCTGCGAGTTGGTGCTGTCCGCCCCCATTCCTGCAGGGTTCACAGAGCCCGCCATGAGTTTCTACTCCGGAAAAGAGGATCCCGTCAAGCATCTGCAATGGTTTGAAGATATGGTCTCCATCAAGCCGATGACGGATCCCTTCAAATGTCGGTTGTTCGCCATAACCTTCCAGGAAAAAGCCCGAGATTGGTTCCACCAGTTACCCGCGGGAAGCGTCTACGGGTTCGATGACCTGCGCAGGAGTTATTTGCTCCGCTTCTCTACTTCCAAGAAGAGGAGGAAGGGTTCAGAAGATCTTTTCCTTGTCAAGCAAAGACCCTAGGAGATGCTCGGGTCGTATCTGGATCGCTTTCAGGAGGAGATCCTCCTAGTCCAAGAGGTCCCTGGACACACCCTGATCTTGGCATTCAAGCTAGGGCTACAGCCAGGGTTCTTCAAGATGGAGGTCACTCACAACCCCCCTAACGTTCGAGGAGTTAGTCGATCGGGCTGGAAGGCAGATCGCAGGGGAGGCAACCAGCCTGGAGTTCGTGGCCAAGTTAGCTAGACTGGAAGGAGGGGAGAAGGAAGGAGATGGGAGCAGCCGGCGCGTGTAAGGTATCTTTTTCCAAAACCCGCTCGGGTACTTGAAAACTCGAACCTCTCCCGTATCGCACGGTTGAGGTGGACCTTCGCCCAAAATCGCTGCCTTGCGGTGTCACCAACACTCAGGTTGACTAACACCGCTCAGCACCAACCCTGCCGGCTATACGATCATAAGTAAAATATGCCAAAAAGGTAAGTACATAATAGAAGGCATGTCCACAATCACAGCATCATATATATATATAATGAAAACAGAAAGTTCATAAGAGAAGTACAACTAAAGGGGCTTAAACCCGATACATATGCAAAGTAATGTATTATATCTCTCTCTCTACAACATGCGGAAGTCTACAACAAAAGCTCTCAAAAGCGGAAGTCTAACTATCTAATCATCAACCTGCGGCGTCGTGGTAGTGCGCTGCATCTGCTGCTCAGGTCCTGCCATCTCGTCCTGCTGCGCGCGGGACAACTCCGTCTCCTCGGACTCCTGCGGTCACACCGATCGTTAGTCATAAAGACTAAGCAGTTTTGTCCTCGCCTCCCTCCACGACTCCTAGGCACCGAGCGGGAGGAAGAAGCGGAGGACAAAAAAGGGGTAAACAAGAAGGTGGTGACATGACACTACTCTAGCAGGTATAAGTAAAGCAATAAAATCTAGCTAGCAGTATAGTGCAGGTATAAGGCAGTAAAGTAGAGCAATGAAATAAGCAGTAAATAGGAAGAAAATGCAGTGCAGTAAGTAAATCTAAGCTACCATCACAGATTCATACCTTAACTTATATGAACGCCCATACTACATATAAGTTAAGATGTCCAGGTAACCCATCATATAAAAGAGCCCATACTAATTTATATGATGAGGGTATGCTATTCTGTATGTTATGCTATGCTATGCTTATGGTGTTTTAATGAATTTATGTAATGTGACTCACCCACACGACTCTATGCGCACAGACCTTTATAGTTCCCATTTTGTTTGAAAGGAAGCCAACCTTTCGGGTACCGACCGTCGTGGTTCACGGTGGTAGTGGATCGGGCACTCCACATCCTAGGCGGGTATAGTCACTACCAAGCCTAGACCTCATGTACGCCTCAACGCTAAGAACACAACAGCGGAGCTCCTGTGTACTCTTGCTGGTATCCACCAGACTTTAAGGTCGGGGTGGGTTATTAGGGATCGTCCTCCAGACCGCGGCACTCAAACTTACCGGCCCTCTAAACCTCACCCTCACCTGAGTCAACGTACTACCGTCGGTGACACGACTAGCCTAGTACCGAAGACTCGCCACTATTTGAATAAGTAACAGGTGTTAACAATGTCCACCCGAGCTTCCGGCTCAGGGACCATCACACAAGCTGATCCAACCCATCTCCTTCCCGGAGGAGATCCACACTAGTTTGCATACCCACTTAGGCTACTCTTGCCTACTATTTAGTTAGTGTTATATTTAGGGTGAATCTTGGACTTCCCGCGGTGTACTCCGTAAGGGGCCCCTAACGGTACTACAGATCAATGGGCTCAACCCCACAATCTTCTTCAAGACAATTACTTTAGTTGGTGATTAATGTTTGGTTCACCCTTCATCATTTGATATAGTTAAAGTGACTTAGCTCATCTCCCGTCCCACCCAATCGGGTTTGGCGTACCTTCATTCCTTCTTCATTAACTCTAGCACCACCCTACAAGTAACCCTAGGATTGACCCTTCTTGAATGATGGTGTGCTACAACCCATTTAATGATTGTATATACCTCCTAAACACCACTTAGGGGTCTGAATTGTCTAAAACTCAAAATTCTGTTTATACTAAACGCAGACCACCAATTTGATCTATCCATCAACCCCATAAGGGAACCCTTTTAAATACTCATCACCAAGGTCTCTAATAATTATCCAAGGTTCCCACTGACCTTAATAGGGTATGTTCTAATTTTCATAATTTTCCATATTAAATTGGTATTTAATATAATTTAAAGTAGTTAAGGCCTTAAGGCAAATTACACATGAACTACCCTCAAAATGATTCTTCATGTAATAAAGGTGGTTCACTGAGTATCATGACCCTAGGATGTCATTTGGCCTACTATATCATCATAATTGTATAATTACCAAAATGCCACTATAATTAAGAAAAATAGTATTTCACTTCTGAAAATTCCACAAAAATTACCAAGTGTCCATATGGGGACCTAGAGTCCCCTTCCCAAATTATTGTGTCATTACCATGTGATTTGATATTTTAAAATGATTAAACATCCAAAGGTAGCAATTACCAATTTCTACATGAGGTACATGAATTATAAATCTACAAGCTTCCAAACTCTTCTCATGGGCATATATTAACATAAAACCATAGTTAACCAAGTATCATAATATTTCCCCATGATTTGATATTTTAAAATGATTTAATACTCAAGTCTTGTAATTTCCAATTTCTACAGGAGGTACATGAAATATAAATCTACAAGCTTCCAAACTCTTGTCATGGGCATATATTAACATAAAACCATAGTTAACCAAGTATCATAATATTGCCCCATGATTTGATATTTTAAAATGATTTAATACTCAAGTACTGTAATTTCCAATTTCTATAGGAGGTACATGAAATATAAATCTACAAGCTTCCAAATAATTATCATGGGCATATATTAACCTACAACTACAGTTAACCAAGTATCACATCATTGCCCCATGATTTGATATTTTAAAAGGATTAAATACTAAAGTGGTGTAAATTCCAATTTCTACATGAGGTATAAGAAATATAATTCTACAAGCCTCTAAGTAATTATCATGGGCTTATAATAGCATTAAATGACAGATAACTAAGTTTCACAATTTATCCCCATGATTTGGAATTTATCAAAATTAAATTCCCTTATGCTAGCAAGTACTTAGAATTTCCTACACAAGGAATAATACTTCAATAAATCATAACAAAATTATTATAGGCCATTTTCATCCCTAATCATCCACTGATAGAGTTTCAACACCATACAAGGTCCTATGACCATGCATTTCATTTTATTATGGAAAGTGTGGCTATTTCATTTACTAGGGAGAAAAATACTTAAATACCTCTAAAAATTTTCAATAAATTAACTAAGTCATTTTTTGCTCCTACAAACATATCTCCAAAGTTCTGAGCCAAGGCAAGAATATTTGCTCCCATGTCCTTCACAAATCTCAACATTGCACCCTTAAGGGTTTACCCTTAGGGTTTTAGGTCACACCACCCTAATGGCTCCAAATGGACCATTAGGGTATGACACCAGCATTTGTATATCCATACTCACATATCCAACATGATGGGAGGAGGCTAACACACTCAACTCCTCAAAATGAGCTAAACCCTAATTTGACCCTTAAAGGCCCTCATTAGGGTTTCCAATTTTTCATACCAAATCAACTCCAAATAGAGTGAAATTTTAGGTAGGCACTACTAAGGTACAAAAGATTATACCAACAAAGTTTGGTGTCATTTGGACATCATATGCCCCAAAAATTAACTTAATTTAAATATTCTAATTACCATAAAAACCCTAGGTAAAATTGTCCACCAAGGGCTGTCCCTTTGGCAGAGGATGCCCCTAGGGTATACCAACCCATGGTTAAAAGCACAGCTCCAAAGCTTGAAGGGTTTGACCTAGGTAATTTTTCTAATGGACTGACCTAGTGTAGGACCAGTCCTAGTAAAACAGCTCCCTAGGGAGCTGTAGGTCACCAAATGACCTAAACTCAAGGCCAAATGAAAGCTAAGACCAATGCCTACAACTTACATGTTGGGCTCTTTTTCTAAATCTGCCATTAAGTGGCCTTAATTTTTATTTGAAGTTGACTGAATGAAATAGGCAGAAATCTAATGAAATGAATTAAATAATTAAAGGATAAAAGAGCTCTGCACGAATCTTGGCGCAAATCCAACCCTCCTCCTTCATCTTCTTCCTTCAGCCGACGGCTGGGATTGCATCGTCCTGGGCCGACTTCCTCCCCCATTTCCCGGCCACCTGGTGGCCACCACGGTCGGCCACCACCGCCACCACCTTCGTGGTGGTCGGGGCTACAACTCCAGGCGACATGGCGGCCGGAGGGGGGGGGGGGGGGGTTCCGGCGAGCCTGGGTGGCTCGATTTGATCCGATTTCCATGAAATCGACGAATGGATTCGGGCTCAATTGAGCCCGATCCTTCAATCTCTTGTGATGAGAAGCTAGCACGAGGGGAGGGGAGGAGAAACGAACCGAGATTGGGGCGTGGCGGCGGCTCCGGCGGCGGTTCACCATGGAAGTACCTCTCTCCGGCTAGCTTGCCCAAATCCTCCATTCTCCACCTTTTCCTTAGCTCCAGGTGTCGTTCCCGACTGCTTTCCTCCTTCTGAAGCTTATGGTGTGGCTGGAATGAAGTGGGGAGGCCTCTATGGGCTGTTTTGAATTGGAGCCACCTCGGTTGTGCCCCTTGCTGCCACCCTCCTGGATCAGCTGGCCCCTTGCTTCCATCTGGGTGAAGCCCAGACCCACAGCAATCAGGGCTGGCCCCTAGGTTGATTGGAGGTGGAGTGTAGAGTGGGGGGGGGGGGGGGGGATTGTTTGCTTTTGCTTTTGCTTTACACTTTAAGCTTTTTAATCACCTTTTTGTCCCCCCTCTCATTTGGCTAATCAAACTCAATGTTAGGTTCAGTCCTAGGGCTGATGGGCATGCCTTAGGCCCATGAGTAATGATTTGATGATGGGGGTTGAGTCCATTCAAAAATAGGCTTGGAATTCACCTGAAAGGGCAAGGTTGACCATGGTTGACTTTGGTCAACCAAGGTGAGTGGGTTGACCCCACTTGGGGTCATGGGTCCCTTAACATCAACAACATAGGTTGGTCCATGGTGGGGCTCCAATTGGTTCAATTTAATCAAAGGGTGTAGATTTGACCAAAATTGGATAAAGTTTGACTTTGGTCAATTGGGGTCAATTGGTCCCACCATGATGGGGCTTTTTGGTCCATTGAGTTCCTTGAGGTGTTTAGAGTGTGGTGGTAAGGTCAATTTGAACATTTGAGGGTCAATTGAACCCTAATTGACTTAGTTGGTTAATGTTGACCTATTGTTGACTTTGGTCAACATCATGCAATTGGGTCCCACCCAAGTGCAATTCTCAAGATAATGGTCTTCCTTAGTGGTTAGGGTGGTATGGGGGAGGTCCATTTGGTGAATTGAGGGTCAATTGGCCTAAGGGAGTGGTATTGGGCTATGTTGATTTTGTGACTTTGGTTTGCACTTAGCACACTCCACTTGGCCCAAGGGCCTTAGTGGCCACTCTGCACACCACCCATGCCCTAACACCATCTAGGGGTCTAGAAGGATTGAGGATGTTACAAATCCCAATAAACAAAAGAAATATTTCGTCCTCGAAATTTAGGTTTGGGTCTACGGGTTGCAAGTACTTATAAGAGTAAAGGATTTCAAAGATGATTAATTTGCACCTGAGGCGAAGAGTTCCGAGAAACATTGTTGCATAAAGTCCAAGGGCACCCAGCTGTGCTCCTCTTGCCCATGATTGAACTATAATAATCGGACCTCAGAATCTCCTTCCATGGAAGAACTCGGACCTCTACTATAAGAGAACTCAAACCGGAGGAACATTCTTTACCAAAATTTCTCATTGCACTTCTACTATTACTTGCTAAGATTGTCGGCAATATTCCCACTAGGGGTTAATTGAAGGTTTAACCCGCCGCTCAGACCATCGTGCCATTATTCACAATGCGGGTTTTACTTGCTCCATCCCGGTAATAAATAGAAAATAGACACTTCAGAGAAATCAAAACAAGCTAACCAGGCGCGGGTGTTATCAAAATCACTACACTCCCCGAAGGAGGATCTACCTGAAATACATAAGAACTTACCGAGTTAATTTATATTATCATGCCGCGCTAGATGGCACCAAAAACCTTCGAGTTCAACTTAACTTCATAAGGTTACATTCACGAACCATGCTTACTTAATACTCTACTCATAAATCGATTAGCCAGGGCGTGATCATTTAGCCAACCGTCATTGTCTATTCTGATTCTTCACTATATGACTCTCTTACACATAGGTGTTCAGCACCACCTACACCAAGAGACCTTATCCCTTAACATATGAGGTCTCGGCTGATAAACCATTTCCGACTCCGCGGATACAAGGTCAGGTTTATCAGCTACAAAACAATAACAAAAACCTTGATTACACTTGGACCAGAGTCTCTTATGTCCTACGAATGTTACACGAGGTTAATGCTTCTACACGTTAAATAAATGTAGATATCTTCCAAGCTTTTCTTGAGGAACATACGTCTGTAGTTTAATATGATGTTCGCGAAATGACTCTCATCTACTTTCCATATCCATTGGTTCATAACTCACGAGGGTAAAACCCCTTTTTTATCATGACAAGTTTTGGCACAAAAAGATTTCAACATGAAGGGTGACTCATTAAAACCCATTAATCTTCGAGAAATTCCACCACTTATATCTGGAAATCAA